>JBBBDQ010001211.1:660000-1020000 GCA_037127315.1 Ascarosepion bandense
AACTAGTCAATGAATTTCTGCTGTGGAGTAACTAAGACACACCATCTCCGATGAAACAAATGAGCTAAATAAAATGCATTAAATAAATAACTCAAAGAGAATTCTAAAACAGAGTTCTGATCAAGCTCAACCTGATCAGACTCTCTGCCTCCTATTGGAGACTAACACAGACGAGGCTCCGCTGAAGGGTTGAGTCTCATCTGGAGTGAACAGACAAGAGTCCGACCCTACCTTAAGCAGGTTCTACGAGATATATTTGATCGAGCTTAAGGGCTTGGATACTCACATTAATTAACCTTGTGCCGCATCAGCTTCAGGCATCCACCCTAGTGGTGGGTAATGAATATCAATTCCAATCGAACCCAACCTAAACCGATTCTCTGCTTCCGGGCAGAGAGTAACCCAGACGAGGCTCAGCCGAAGGGCAGATTCTCGTCTGGGGAAAATAAAACAGGTTCCCAATCTTATGTGGTGCATAGTCTACGTGATATTCTTGGCCTAGCTTAAGGGCTCAGATATTCCACTTTAAAAAGGGCTTTTGTGGCAGTCCGCCTCCATAGGATGATATAAAAATACACAATCTCAACGGGATCAGGCGAGAAGGAACCCAGGTTTGGCTCAACCAAAAAGCAGAGCCTTAGCTGGAGAGGTGCCCGACCCTGCTTTATGCAGTGTCTAAGAAAAGATTTACCCGGACTTAAAGGCTCAAAATTCTCACTATAAAATGGCCTTGTGTCGCATCCAGCCTCAGAAGAATGAGCAGTAGATACCCAAAGTTCCGCAGGAACTCAACCTAATTGAACTCTCTGCTACCGGGCCAAGAGAAACCAAAACGAAACTCAGCCGAAAGGCAGAGCCTTGTTCAGTAAAAAAAATAGACAGATCACTGACCCTGCCTATGTGCAGGTTCTATGGAAAATTTCTTCCCGAGCTTAAGTGCTCAGAATTACCATTATAAAATGGCCTTTTGCCGCATACAGCCTCAGACCGGTAGATACACTGAATTCCACTCAAGCTCATTCTGATCAGAAACTTTGCCATCGGGAAAGATGAACCCAGACGAGGCTCAGCAGAAGTGTAGAGCATCTTCTGCAGAAAAAAGGCTAGTGCCTGACCCTGCCTTGTGTAGAGTTTACTGGGTATTTTTGCCGAACTTAAAGGCTAGAGTTTCTATTATAAAATAGCCATGTACCACATCCAGCTCCCGTGGGGAGGCCGGTAGATAACTAGAGTCCTAACAGAGCTCTTTCTTGTTGGACTCTCAGTCACCGGGTGGAGAACCCATACGAGGTTTAGCTGAAGAGCAATAACTCGCATGGGAAAAATAGACATGGATCCGACCCTTCATTTTCCAGAATGTACGGGATATTTCTAACCGTGCTTAAGGGCTCAGATTTTCCACCATAAAATGATTTCGTTCTGCATCTAGCCTCACTGGAAGGGTGGTAGATATCGAGATTTCTGATACTGTTCGTTAGAGTACCGTTGAAATCATGCAAGATGTAATTTTATAACCGTTAGCATGTTATAACAAAATTTAAGATGAATCGAAATTTATGCGGATTATAGGAAATATCTGTTTTGTTACGGCGAAATAATAAGAGTGATGACGAGAAATTAGAAGCGCCTTGATGTAATTACTGTGCGTTAAAAATTGATATTCTTAAATATGGAAGACATAGTAGTAGACAGGTAGAAAAATGCAGTAGTAGTTGTTGGAATTCTAGAAACAATAGTATAAGTTAATTTAAATGATTGAGAAGAAAACTGAAAATTCCCTAATTTCTTTTACTCTTGATGCGCCGAGATTTTACATACACTTCAGATGTTGGAATTACTTTTTATTTTTATTTTGAAGGAGACGAGACATTTTGTAGAGAATAATCAAAAGACTAAGAAGTTGAAAAATAAACAAGACTTTTTGTTAAGTTAGCATCAGTAAAACATAAAAAATACTCTAATTGTGCACCCCCGAGAAAACCTGGAGAATTTGCTTTGAGAAAAAGGCTAATTATTCTGAGTAAAATTTTTACTGGGGAAAGTTCGTTATTAAGTACTCGTTGAAAGTGTATGAAACTGACGAAAAAAAGATGAAGATTTTTCTAATACATGCTGGAATCGTTAACAAGAAGTGTGAAAGATTCAAATAAAATGAGTTAATTCCGTATATATTTAAAGGATTAACTTTCTTTTAAAAGTCCTTGAGTAAAATATGCAGAAATACGTGCAATAATCCTAACGAAAGTGGAAAAGAATCAAAACATAACAGTACAAAAATAACAGACGAATGTCAGAGAATCTTAAATCTGAGATGCAATATAGAATAAAAAAATTGAAGAAAAAAGAATGTGAATATATTAAACCAAACAAAAGTGTAGAAAAAGAAAAAATAAACCATATTTCCGATGTAGAAGGTTACATTTCGGAGACAACTATCTTCTTTAGAAATTGAGAAGTGTAGAAAAGTAGGAAATAGATAGTCACACCGTAAAATTAAAGCAAGAAAAAGGTATCACAAAAATGAAATCGTATATACTGCTGAGAATAAAAAATAACTACAGAAACAAAAGACAATGTGCGTTTATGAAAATTAATAATTGATGCAAAAATGCAACTAAGAAATGGTACTGATATCATAATAACAAATGAATCCACATAGAGCGAAAGTGAAAAACCTATATTAAAAAGAACTTAAAAAATCCCAAGTGACGTATCGGGGAAAAATATTTGTTATTAGTGAAATGATTTGCAACGCCTCCTTTCGTATCAAAAGTGTAAAAGCTAAGGTTTATGTATAAAGAAAATACTATAAACTTGCTCGGTAATGAGTGGATAGAATTATTCTAGTTATGAGATATACCTCTAAATAATTATTGCACAAATATATGCTGACAGGTAATCATTAAAAATAAAATCACTGAAAATTTAAAGGAACAATCAAAAAATGTTTCCCTGATGTTCTGTCGGATGATTTGTGTCGATGTTTCAAAGTGAAAGCAAAATTTCAGTTGTGCATGAATCGACTCCAGTATCTAAACCAAAAAGTAATGTACTGTTGGCATCCGTCGATCAAGTCATCAAAAAATTCGACAGATTAGGAAAAATAGGTGTATTTAAAAAAACCAATCATTCAAAATATGCATCACAAGCAGTGTAAATAAGGAAAAATAAAATGAAATTCGTGCTTGTACTGATTTTTTGAGTGGATTAAACAAATGTTTACTTTCACATACCCATTAGCAACTCTGAAGGAATGTTTTGAAAAATTGAATGGTGGAATTTTTTTGAGAGGTATTTGTAAATATGGTTTGAAAAAGAATGTTAAAAAAGTAAGGAAGAGAAAAAAGGGAAAAATATGGAAACATAAAAAGCATTGTAATCAGTTAAAGAATAGGTTAACTGAATAAAGGCCGGCAAGAAAAGAAGAACTTATGAAAGTTTTTATAGAATAACATAGAAGTGCCAACACCCCAGGCATTCGTGACGTATGAGTGTCAGAAAAAGGAAACGTACAGAAAAAAAAACTAATGGTTGACCAAAACAAGAGAAATACAAATTTCAGTATGTCGCGAAGTCGCCAGGAAGATGAGGAGATAATACTAAGAAATAAAATAAACTATTTAAGAAAATAAAAAAGAACTTTCTAAGGGGAGATGTTGTGGAGTAAATAAGATACCCCAGTAATACATACGAACTAGGCAAAACGCCTTAGATAAAGAACTCAAAGAGAATTCAGAGAAAGATTTTCACTCGAACACGAAACTATTGGTCGGGTTTCCTGTCTTCGAGCAGAGAACTAGTCAGTTTCGGCTCGGTCTACGGACTAAGACTCGACTGAGAAACAAGATCTCTGTCTTTGAGTAGAGTTCAATTTTTTAGAGGTTCTGTCTACTGACAGACTTTCGACTGGAAAGAATAGACAGGCTTGGTGCCCGATGACGAGATTGCGGGGGCTGGGCATATTTTGAAACTTCGTCCTAGTGTCCGCGCTCGGGTTCTCCACGTAATGCCCGATCATCTGTTATATCCCGTTGTCAGTGTAGTTCTGTAGGAAACTCAGTCGGGACTTGGTCTACGAACAGACATACAGCTGATAACCAAAGACAAACTTTGTCTAATCCTGCGTTTGCAGGAACTTGGCAAATTGTGACCCTTGAACTAATTTATTGTGCTCAGGTTCTCCACGTAAAGCCCGACGTTCTGCCACATCTCGTCTCAGTGGAAAGACTTTGAGTAAATTCCGCACGAACACGAAACTGCCAGTCAAGCTCTTTGTCTTCGGGTAGAAAACGTCACAGTCAAAGCTCAATCTACAGACTGGAACTTGGCTGAGAAGAAAAGACAGTCATAGTGTTTGATCCCACTTATGCGTGCGCTGGACAAATTTTGACACTTGACACCAGTGTCTGCACTCGGGTTTCCCATATAAAACCCGATCTTATGTCTCGTCTCGTCTGAGCGGAGAACTTTAGGTAAATATCCAGATTTCTGCGAGAGTACATTAATGTCACGTTCTTAGTCTTCGGGCAGAGTACGTTTAGGGCGGGCCTCGACCTACGGACGGAGACTTGGTTGAGAAAAATAGAAAATATAATGTCCCCGATCCAGCAATTCCGAGTTTGGGAAAAATTTTAGCCATGACCCGTGTTTACACACTCGGGTCCCTAACATTAAACAGGGCCTTGTGTCACATTCCGACATTGGGTAAATAGCCAGAGGTTCAAGTGAGTTTGCAATTGTCATGCTCTCTGCCTTCGGGCAAAGTATGACTCAGTCTCCCCCTGTTTATGGACGGAAACTCCGCTAAGAAAAATAGACATCGCAGTATGCCAAAGCCCGTGGTTGCGGGGGCTGAGTAAATTTGACATTTGGCCCGAATGTAATCGCTCGGTTCCTCATGTTAAATCCAAAATTTGATCACATCCGAGACATAATATTATAACGTTGTTGAGTTATAACAATTTCTGTTATATTTTAAAATTAAACTAAATCATAAATCTGCCAAATTAATCATAATTTAAATCAGCAAATAATCATAAAATAAAGTTTCAGAAAAGTATATTTCATTTTTGGAAGATCTTTAAATAAAAAGAATTGCATTACGATGAAAAACAAGTAAAAATGAACGCCAATCAGTTATTTTTGCCAAAATATCTTCCAATCAATTTAAATTAGTTTGCAATACATCAATATATTTTTCTCTATTAGAAAAATTCAATATATTCTATTAGCTTGAAATTAAAAACTAACATAATAGCTTCAAACAATTTTTCATTAATGAAAATTCATTGTTATACCTTGGGTATTGCAAATTAGTACAGGTAGCTACTTTGTCCAATAAAGACATGAAAAACGAAATCCTCACACGAAATGTGTTTTCCTATTTTTATGGTCTTGCCATTACTATTTCTTAACTAATTCTTGTATATAAAAATTTATATCTTATTTTCTCTCTCTCTCTCTCTCGCTCTCTCTCCTATATATATATATATAGTATGTTGTGTATTTCTATTTCAACTTAGATGAATATATATATTTATCAATTTTTCAATTGATTCTGTTTCATTATTAGCTTTTCATTTAATGTTTTGAAAATATTTTTCATTAAAAACAGTGATATATTTATGTATTCGCTTGATATTTATTCAACTTAGAAACGCATACACAGTCTCTTTCTCTCGATTTCTCTTTTACATGCATACATACATACATACATACATACATACATACATACATACATACATACATACATTGACCCATATGTTTATATAAACTTATTCAACATACGTGTATGTGTGTATTTGCACCCGCATATATATATATATATGTGTGTGCGCGTGTGTGTGCGTGTGTGTGCGACAAGTCGTGAACGTTTTGTTTAAAGTGTAAATTTCTTGTTATCATTATTAATATGGCTTGCTTTTTTATGATATATAAGGTGTCCATAATGGTATTCGTGTCACTGCACATGTTTCGAGTCCAAAGTAGACTCTCTTTATGCGAATAAACTTGGGACTTTACATACTGAGGTCCTGTTGACCTTCTGATGACCAAATAATCATGCATATATAGAGATAAGTAGTGAGCAGGCCAGAAAGCTCATATGCGAACCTGGTTTCGTGTTTTTCTTTTGTTTTGTTTTTTTTACACTCGCCCATAAAGTCCCTTCCGTTATTTTTTGTTGGTCATAATTTTTTTTACACTGACATGCGAAATTTGATTTCGTCTTTATACTTCAAAATTGTATTCAGCAATTTTGATTCAGTTTTGCTCGACAGGTCATCTAGTTCATTTGGTTGATTTTGGAATACTATTTTTTGCAACGGCTCACGAATCTTTTTATCGCGTTTGAATTTAGTGTGTCTCTGTGTGCGTCTTTGGTTTTTCCTGCTGTTTTGTTGAAGGAAGGCTTGGATTTTTTATAAATATTTCTTTCTGCATCATGAGCGTATTATAATCTGTATTTTGGTAGATAGGCATTACTCTGAATTCGTGTAAATGTTGAGAGACGTACAATTTCCTGATACTGGCTAGTTTAATGTTGTTTCTGTGCAGGTCTACTCTTTTATTTAGGTTATTAGCATAAATTACGTTTTTAGAATTGCAGCTCAGATTTGTTTTTAATTTGAATGTAGATGTGTTTTCGAACTTGAAGTGGTTTCCTTATATTATTTTGTTGGTTACCCCACATCTTTTTGCATTTTGTTTACTCCTGCGCTGTGTTGCTCGAATTTTGATACTAAAACATACTGACCTTATCAACATTCAAGGAAGGCACAATAAAAAAAAATGAACTTTTTATAATCGTTCGGTTAACATGTCCAGTGGTTTCATCAATACACATTCACTTTTCTTTCTTTCTCTTTCTGTTGTTCTCTCTCTCTCTCTCTCTCTATATATATATATATATATATATATATATATATGTATGTGTGTGTGTGTGTGTGTGTGCGCGCGCGCGCTAATAGCGTTATTATTTAGGCAAAAACTATGGATGAGTTTTTTATATTAAATTTAAAATAACAATAACACACGGCAGCAGTTTAAATATCTAAGCATTTTCAGAAATTTCTTTTTACATGTATATCAATAAGAAATGGCATGCATGAGTCTGCATAAGTCAAGATGTACATCATATATGCCCGTCCATTCCCTTTTCTTTCTGCCATGTTAGGATTTCACTCATTATTTTTAACATTGATAATTGCGAAACATCTAGGAGTTGAGCTAAAATGTTATCTTCGCACAATAACATTCTAATTGGCCTTTTCACCTTTCAGTTTCATTTTATAGTTGTGACATTGTATAGATTTAATGATACCTATCCAATTTGTGAGAACAAATGAAAGCAAAATGTAATTTTTAAAATAGATGCATGGCCTAATAGTGACAATATATAAAATGTCATCCCCATTTTCTACCATTTTAAATATCAATTTAAATGCATATGCATTTTACTGAGTTCACGAAAATCTTTCCAATATGACACTCTTTACGTCACATTAGACTTCGTAGGAAGATCTACATATATGTTAGCAGATCGCCAAACAAAATCGTATGGGTTTTTGCTGGGTTTAAACTGCACCATTTCTGCTGCTAATAATCCTAGCAACGTAGTAATCCCAAGTGCATATTTTTTTCACAATTTTTCATTTCCATGATAAATAACTTAAGCTAATAAATATTTGCAAAATTTCATTTTCAAATATCAATAAAAATAGTGATTTTTGAGAATTGTTGAACCATGTATGTAACCGCACGCATACACACACACACACACACACACACACACACACACATATATATATATATATATATATATATATATATATATATAACAATATTCAAATGTTCTAATCGGCGTCATTGTAAAAAATATGGGAGTTTTTTAGTCAGTGCAAATGTATGTCTGTGTATTTGGTAGGCAAACTCTTAGATGCACAAGCCCTCTATACACACACACACTTATATATATGTATATATATATATATATATGTGTGTGTGTGTGTGTGTGTGTGTGTGTGTGTGTGTGTGTGTGTGACTGAGTGAGTGAGATTAAAATTTGCTATATCTATGGAGAAAGAATGCTCAATATCTAGAGTTAAGCGTTTGTACTTATAATGAAGGTGAACGTAGAAAATAATATTGTATAGACTGTTAACCAATTACGGCGTGTGATTTGAAGGTATCGTGAAATCCTGATTATATATATATATATATATATATATATATATAATGTCTGTGTGAAATATAGGTGAGGTGTGCTCGTGATGAATTATTATTTGAAGCCTCGCTGATTCTCTGAGTAATGGAAATTATGGTCATCAGCCCATGCAGCGGTTGTGGATGTAGGAGGTCAGATACGTTTCTCATTTAGGAGGTTGATCCTTTTGACGTGTTCACACTCTTGTTAATTATAGATTCGAAAAGTTTGCAGATTACATTAAGTTATTTTAACGGGTATTGCTGTAAATTTCATCGTTAGATGTCTGCAAGACAATAATCTAATTTACTAATCACGTAAATCTTCATAGTTTCTACGTTTCAATTCTAACCGAAATTACACTCATTGCTAAGATATGAGATTTCTAGCCTTGTTTAGCAGCTAGTATAGAAGAGGCACAATTCTCAATTCAAAATTGTGGACAAGTCACTGAAAAGCATCTCTCTTATCTTTCCACAAGAAGTTGTTTATAACTTGCTGATAATAAAGATAAGAAGTTGTAGATATTTACATTGTTTATTTCCTCAAGGGACATGGGATTTACATGAAAAAGCAGAATATGTTATGACTGGTTTCTTGGCCTTCATTGTTATAAATCATTTTCAGTCGTTTAGTTCAAATTTGTTCCAAGATTAAGGCTTAATTTGGAACCTTCATGGATTGAATAGTATGGAATAGAATACAATTCAAATATTTACCGAAAGTAACAGACAACCTAAAAAAGGATGGTGAATATAACGACTGAACCACTTTGATATAACAACAAAGAAGCAGTAGATATGTTCCAACATATCACTGTGCACTATAACGTTGCACTATAACGAGATTTATTATTGCACATCATAACGCGAGATTTATTATTGCACATCATAACGCGAGATTTATTATTGCACATCATAACGCGAGATTTATTATTGCACATCATAACGCAAGATTTATTATTGCACATCATAACGCGATTATTTATTCGGATACGTAACAGCTGTCTATGTAGCAGATCTAAGTAATATATGACTTTTTAACATCCCATTTTTTCTTTGTTCTGGTATCAATTTACACAAGCTCGTAGTTCCTTACAGGCTTTTTTTTGGCTTCTCATACCTTCAATATTTCGATTGCGCGTAAGGCTCTCTTTGCTTATTTTATGTCACTGATTTTACAGCACATTCCTTCTGTTGTTGAAGTTAAGTTTCCGTATTATTCATATATTTCATGAGAATTACTCGTTGATCACATTCATTGTTCATGTCTCAAAAGA
This sequence comes from Ascarosepion bandense, assembly GCA_037127315.1. Classification (NCBI taxonomy): domain Eukaryota; kingdom Metazoa; phylum Mollusca; class Cephalopoda; order Sepiida; family Sepiidae; genus Ascarosepion; species Ascarosepion bandense. The sequence continues at coordinate 669,483 of JBBBDQ010001211.1, forward strand.
CTTATGCATTTGGTTGCATCACTTCAAACGTTATTAGAGGATACACATGCTCAAAAAGATACCCGATTTTTTTTATTTAAAACAGTGTTACGTATATCGGCGAACGCACTCGAAAAGCTTTTTAAAAATAAGTACCCCATCATGTGCGTTGTGTTACAGTGGATATCGCCTTGGAACGACAAATCGAGGAGCCGAGTTCGAATTCCAGTTGAATTCCTTGCTTTCATTTACGCACAAATACCCTTGGGAAAGGTATTAATCCGTCTCATCCCTCCAGTTATGGGCTAAATAATAGGACAGATTGGGTTCTATAGCCATGGCTGGCAACCAGTCTACCGCAGAAAGCAATGGCAACCTACTGCGGGATAATCTTCTGCCCAGTCAGCCATGACTCTTTCGAGACTTGATTGCCCAAAGCGTGTATCACGTATGGCAAATGACTGACCACATGATGGTTAGAACCTGCGTTCCCCTTTGTAGTAGAAAACACCACTATTTCAAACTCCGGTTTACACTTAAAATCGATATAATATTAAAAATGTCAGCTTAAAAATAAATCTATTAATTGTTAAAAAATGATTATATATAAAACCCTATTTATATGCAATATTAGTGTATTTCTAGTTTTGTCTTGATAAAACTACTACAAGATACCTCATATTATATGGCTCGGAAAATAAAGGTGTTTTTAGGCCATTAAATATGATATGGTAATACAAAATTAACATAACGAGGCTGACAGTGAGAACTGAACTCATTCTTCATTAAGTGGAAAATAAGAATAGTTTTTTTAATTTCTGAATAGAAAACGTCATGTTGATATTTACTAAAGATTACTTAATATCATATAAAGCTATTTAACATGCAGTGAAGATAGGAAGAATATGTAATTTCATTCTATAAGCGTGGTAGAGACTTCTTGCAGGTCTACTTTGAAAAATCACTATTTTTATCAGATTTCAGACTAGAGCTATTGATAGAAGTACAAAGTACACAGCCTCATGTCAAACCAAATCTGCTTCAGATGTAAAATGTATATCTGTATGGTATAATAATTTGCATATTGAACGATCATTACCCGGAGTGTGACATTTAAACTTTTGGCTCATACCAAATATTTTATACGAATATGACGTTTAAAAATCATACCCTCAAGATACAAGTGATGTATAAACGATACAAAATAGCTGAGAAACATCATTTGAAATATCAAATATTTGATTTAGAAGCAATAAATTTATACAATAATACAATAAATATATAGTATAATAAATATATACAATATTATAGTGTAGAACACGAGAAAAAACATTATCTTGACGAGATAAGGATGATGAGTGATATTAAACATGTTAAAACCAAATTGATCAGTAAATATATGATTTTCATATTTATTGTTTAATTTTAGAACGTGACAAGCTTGGTCATTAATAGTTCAGTAAAGATGCATTAATATCCACAAAAAATGGACTGACCCGGTTTGAATTGATTTTGTACGCTTTAATGTTTTGTTTGTTATGAATATTTTTTTTTGTTTTCTAATTTATTTGGTATAAGTTTTAAGATCGATAACAACTTTATAAACAAAACTTATAGAAATTAATATGGCTACACCATTTTTCCTTTTCTTGGTAATTTTATTTTAAACTAATTTTTAATAATTTACGAATGTAGCTCTAAGATACTAGCCAGGAGGAAAACGTTTATTTATTTAGTTTTTTATTTTAATACTTCAGGTGTGTTCACGCATTCACGCGTTCGCCTGCATGTGTTTGTCAAGAATCATAAAAAAAAGAAGTAGCAGACTTCATTTAAACGTTGTTTAATAGTTGGCAATTCAGTTTGGCTTCGTTTCGTTAAAAAGAAATTATAAGGCTACCTTTGATTGAGGTCTGCTGAAGCTTTAAAAGCACCCATAAGATAAGTATCCAACACATATCAAATTAAATTTAACTTGTGAATACCTATATCATTAGAGAATACATGATATTTTATTTCTCTTTCGAATTTCTTCATACGGTACTTATGCTGTAGACAAGGCAAGAAGAATTTATCTCTTCAATTCTCTTGGATGTCAGGATATGCATAGGTTTACATTTGCCTGCAGTGCGGTTTTTAAGAGGCCTGTTACTTAGGGATTGTCTCATTTTGAGAGACATTTTAATAAATACAAAAAATAAATTTTAGAAATTAAGGGCAAAATAAAAATAGTTGTATATATAATGTTGTATATATATTTTACTAGCAGTATAGCCCGGTGTTGCTCTAGTATTATGAAAGCTTTAAAACTAATCCATGATCCTGGAGTTCAGACTCTTTGGATGTTGGCACGAAAGACTAAAAAGTAATAGTTGTTTCCAGTTAAAGAGAAACCGTAGACTGAAAGAAAAATGAATGGCTGTAAGTCAAATGTTGATTTCCTGGTATCGATATTAAATAAGTTTTTTCGTCGTAAACTGAATTTTGAAGGCTAAATAAGTCCTCTGAGTAAATGGTATCATAAGAACTACAATTATACCTACTTAGAGCCAAACCCGAAGCAAAAACTAAAAAATACAGACATACAGGCAGATAAGCAGACACACTTACAAACATCTTGCCTTTTATATATATATATATATATATATATATATATATATATATATATTATCGATTTTCTGCACTATTTTAAGAACTGCAACCTTGAAACTTCTGAATATCGTTTCTTATATCTTTGTCTATGAGTGTATCAAATTTGATTAAAATCGTACCACTCCTTCTATAACCAAATTTTTTCGATTATCGATTTTCGATATTTATCGGGGTACCTCGACACAAAACTAGTTAAGAACACTCGCAGAAGCTTATAGTACAACTGTGTAAATTTTTCAAGAAAATCGTTTCAGCCGTTTTGGAGTCTATGGGTAACAGACACACACACAAACACACAGAGAGAGACAAAGTTCCATTTATAAATAAGTTTAGATAAATAATGGACTACACAGTTTTGCGAGGAAAAACGCAAAATATATCTCAGAGACGTTATTTGAGAGAAAGAGAGAAAATATTGCGAAGGTAATAAAATTCTAGATGAGGAATTATCATTATTCAAACTGTTAATATTCAAAATATTGACCTCATTTTTGTTGTCGTCAATAATAAACAGTACTAAATAAAAAAAATAAACTTGACGATATCCCTATACACGAGCAATGGAATGAGAACAGTCTACCCCGTATATTAAAAAGCGTTCAGCTTAGAATTCCCTGTAATTAACTCAGATCGATATACATTTGAGGAAATCAAGAGAAAATAACAACCGAAATCTAGTGATAACAACAACAAAGATACGGATAATAGTCCGAAGAAGTATAAATAGCGGTCTCATTTATTTAACGTCTGTTTCAAGGAAATGAAAAACTTATCAATTTTAAATCTCAATTAATTTCTACCCTATTACTTGCCATCATTCATATATATGATTTATATTAGAATATATCAATGCTGTTAAGCTCAAATATTTAACAAAGCAGTAGAAAATTCCACGGGTATTTTGCATGCGTAGATTTTGCATGGGGCTTATTTAGTCATTACATTAAGAATACGGATTCATCAGACAATTCAGATAAGAAAACTTAACATTCTAACGGGTAGCTTTAATTATAAATTATCTAGTAGCTTTAATTATAAATTATCTAGTAGCTCAACGGAAATTATTTTTTGGAATAATCTTCTCTGTACTCCTTATGCTCTTATTGGTCTTTCTGAACTTAAGTAGAAAGCAAATATATAATATATAAAATACATATATATATATATATATATATATATATATGTGTGTGTGTGTGTGTGTGTGTGTGTGTGTGTGTGTGTGTGTGTGTGTGTGTGTGTGTGTTAAATAGATGTTCACCTGATTTCTTTTATCTGCTCAGATTGTATAGAATGTAAAAAGACTTAACCGAAGACAATATAACGGAATTATATAGCATTAGTCGACATATTTGAATTTTTATTTGTCTAATATTATTTTTAATGGATACTGCTATTTTAGTAGAAAGTCTGTTTTTTATTATATATATATATATATATATATATATATATGCATTAACTTTCCCGTCGAATTTGATGCATGAGTGTCTAACTTACTTAGACTGCCACACAGAGAATTGTTTAGAGTGGTGAAGGCTTGTGTAGCATCACACTTTTTGGAACTGCTGATAACAAACAATCGGTGAAGAAGTTCGTCACAGATCGCATGAACAGCAGACCTCAGTTATTTAATCCATAACTGGAGGAAAGAGACGGGTTAATATCTTTCCCAAGGGTACCAGTGAGCAAGTGAATGCAGAGTGTTTGACTGGAATTGGAACTTGGCTCACCGATTTCTCTTTCCAAGCCGACATCCACCGCAGCACAACGCACATCAATCAATAAACGCTTACTGCATCTGGTATTCTAAAGCGATCACCCATCTAAATACTGATTAGGCTCAACGTTGCTTAACTTTGGTGATCGAGCGGGAACCAGTGTATCCAACGTGACATGACCGTAACATATATATATATTAATCGTTTCACCCTAAGCAAGGCGGTAACACCACTGATGCAGGGGTCTACAAGAGTAAAAGATTAGATAGGAGGAGAGTAAAAAAAAAGACTAACCAATTACAGGAGGTATCAGAGAAAGGAGCAAGAGAAGAATGGGAATACAGGTGTGAAATACAGTTGCAAAGGTAGAGAGAAAGGAAAGATATACAGGGTGATGTAGGAAAAACTAGAGTCAAGTGGTTAAGAGATGGGTATTGACATTGCAATAAAATCCCTAGAGGTTATAGCCGTCATGAAAGGAAGAATATGGAAGACAGTTCCACAGGTGCGAAAAAAGAAACTGATGGAGTAGAACTGTCGTCTGCATTTGGTTGGTCTAACTGTGAATGGGTGGGGCCCAGTTGCCAGCCTGGCTGCACGAGTAAACTGCTGTGGTAGGGGCACTAGTAACTTAAGTTCGTCGGAGAAGAAGCCATGAATATATTTATAGAACAAACAGAGGGAAGCCACATCCCCTCGGTGAGAAAATGGCTGGAGTCGAGCAACCAAGTCGGTACCTATCATATCACTGATTCTTCTTTTGGAGCCTGTCGAGAACATACAGATGAACAGCGGGGGCGCCTGACCATATATGACAGCAGTATTCCATGCATGGATGAATGGTTAATTTGCATATGTGCAAAATAGATTCAGGCGGAAAAAATCATGGCCCGATACAGTGACCCAACCTTCCTAGCAATGGATTTAGCTATTGACTCAATGTAATGATTCCACTTGAGATCCGAAGACAGAGTAAGGCCGTGGAGCAAAGTATATTACTTTCAGGGAAGCTCGCTTGGTCCAAGTGTATGGGAGACAAGAGATGTTGTCTGTGATGATTGACAGAAAGCAGCTTCGTATCAGACACATTGAAATTTCCAAGCTACTTCTTTCCCCATTCCACCACTGATTGTAGACCCTTCTCAAGACCAGCAGTGAGGTTATGTTTGTCCGCCTCACCGGATGTCTTACTGATGCGGGAGTAAATTGTGGTGCCATCTACATAGGTGCCTACTTGGGATTTGATCACGTCTGGGAGATCATTTATGAAAATAAAGAAGAGTGTCGAGCCTAGTATAGAGCCCTGAGGGACACCAGCATTTATACAGTATGGTGTGGAAGCATGCCAATTCAAGATGATTTCCATTATGCGGTTAGATAGGAAAGATTTAATCAGATCAAGCAAGTGTCCGGTGATACCCTAACCTCATAGCTTGCGTAGAAGGCCAGAGTGCCAAATCCTATCTAAAGGTTTGGAGATGTCCAGGGCAGCAGCATGAACCTCGCCAGACTTCTCAAGGGCCTGGTATATGTACTCAGTGATGGTCGTTAGCATATCGGCCGTGGACCTCGCGAATCGGAAGCCGTACTGCCTGTCTGAGAATAGTTTATAGGCAGTAATATGTTGAACTATTTCGGCATTAATAATTTCCCGAAAATTGGTAGAAGGCAGATAGGGCGATAGTTGGATGGATCTGAGGGTTCCCCCGAGTTCTTAAATACAGGAACTACAGAAAAGGCAGTAAATATAGAGATTAGAGAGAAGAGTTCAGGGCACATTTCTTAGGGACAATGACCGGGATTCCATCACCTTTGCTGGCCTTATGGAGACCAAGTTTTGATATTAAATATATATAGATGAGGAGAACATAGATTAAGGTTAGATTGAATCTTGCCTACCATGAAATCTTCCGTAGTCTAGTGGTAAGATACGTCTGGTCTAAAGACAGTATCTCCCCCGTGTTGGGAGTATGCAGGTTCGATTCCTGCCGGAAGATATATATTTTCCAAACGATTTCTCACACGATTAAGGCCAGTGGAAATTATAACGTACTGTTTATTATATATATAACAAAATTTCTACTCAAATGCGAATTTCCATTAAAAAAATAACAATGTGTAACAAATAGGAATTCATATATATATATATATATATATATATATATATATATATATGAGGAATTCATATATATATATATATATATATATGAATGTACATATAGAACATTTCAAAATACTTGAGAGACTTTAAATGTATTCATGCGTATGTGCATTTAGACATGCACGCGCGCAACCACATGCATAGGCAATTTCAGATGGGCGTAGGTATTCTAGATATAAAACATATGAAATCTTCATTGAATTATAAAAAAAAAGAAACTTTTGGTTGTAGTAAGAAATAATTAAACAAAAAATATCAATAAATAAAATATAAGTTGCTAATTCGTGATGAAAAATAGAATTATTCCCCAGTTGGGGAACAGCAGCTGCTTGTAATTGATACAACTGCTTAGAATTCTGTTCAAATTATAAATCATTATACGCCAGAAAAACTGTTGGAATGAGAAAACGATGGAGAGAAAAATAAAAACACAATAATTTGCGCACTTGCATTCATATTTAAGTGGCCAAGTGTGTATAACATATATAAGTTGTAAAATTTCGTAGTGACAGATTTTGTTAAAGACAAGCTAAACTATTCCACACAAGCTGAAATTGTCCTTGATGGAATTAATCTTACAAATTTTTGAAAGGAACAGTGGAACGGCCACAGAGTTTTTATAGAAATGATAAAGATCTAGTTATGGTGCTCAACATTCAAATTTTGGATTTATCCTTACTGATGCGATATCAAATAAAACATGACATTTTTCTTTGTATTCATCCCTTGTAGTAATTTCCTTTATCTCCGTGAAGGCTACCGTGACTGAGTAATAGCATTCTCCGACATAATTCCATTAATATAGCGTTTTCGATTACGTCATTCATTTCACACTATTATAGATATTTTATATTATAAACAGTTACATAAACTACAGTCCAACATATATATATATATATATATATATATATATATAGAGAGAGAGAGAGAGAGAGAGAGAGAGAGGGGATTAATGTGGGGAAGTTTTTCACTTAACTGGGCAGAGACATGCAATTTTCTCCACAACAATTCTATTAACTTTCTATCTCTATTCCCATGATGTGCACTTTACGACAAATTATGTTGTTACCAGTAAACCACTGAAAAAACAACACTTTTGGCACTAAGCATTATCACACATCAACTATCTCTGTATATATAGTCATCAGCAGACAGATCTGTTTCGCTGTATCACAGCTCATCAGTACGGCTGGACATCCAATTGCTTTTATCCAGGATTGAAACCCGACCGAATTGACATCAGTTGCCGATTCTCCCTTTGAGTTATACGCCAGTAAATAAGAGTGTTCTAATTCATTAATATATACAAATTTCTTTGTCTAGATAAAGTTCGTCAAAATATTGTTTTTCTCTTGTCTTCTTTCTTTTTTTCACCATACTGTCCTTTTCCTTGAGATTATAACTCACACACACACACACACACACACACACACACACACACACACATGTATATATATATATATATATATAGAGAGAGAGAGAGAGAGAGAGAGGAAGAGAGATGAACTGGTCTCAAAAAGAGGAGAAGGAATTGAACTCAAAAAAGTTCCGGTTAACCCTAAATAATAATGAAATAAATTGCATTCAAAATTATTTCTTTCTTTTTCTTTATTCCTTATCGACGGATTTTAATTTTAATTATTATTTGATTCTTGTGATTATGGCTGTTAAAGTCCGCCAATATAATAAAGGGTTTTGGTAGATGGGATATCGAAATGTTTAACTCCGATTCTTTGAGTTCTTCACTTAGGGGAGCGTATAGTCAATACATTGTTATTTTTTGTGAAGGGTTGCTGATGGAGAAAATACTTGCATATCGGTATTTAGTGTAATCTTATTGTGCGGGATATTATTGTTAATAAGTACTGATGAGCCGGTGCAAGGTCTATCAGCGTGCTGCTTAATATAGTTGTACGATTGATAGTTTTTGATGTTGATGGTATTGTTTATAGATGAGTTTCTTGAAGACATATGTATTTTGTTACCCTTGTGAGTAAAGGCTCCTCAACCTATTTTTTCCAATAGAATATGCCTGTTTTTAAGCTCCACTGGAGCCGCCGGGTCCTTTGACTGGCTCATTTTTTTCTCTGTGGATATATTTCTGTTTGGAGAGGTCCTTTTTTGTCTTTTTTCATTGTTTACCTCGTTGGTGGACGGATGGAACACCTTTGGTGTTTTGGTTTAGCGGTAACATTCGCAAAAGAGCCTGGTATGTTCTCATCTTTCCTTTTGAGCTTAGCAACAGAAGAAGAAATAAAATAGGGCAGGCGATGGAGATGGATATGGAGAGGTGATAAGACATCACCAACGATCGTTCACTCTAGAGACGCGATTTACACCGATCCTTAGAGCGAGGAATGACGAGAGGAGAGAAGAGTTCTCGTCGGAAAGATAACAACGCTGCGACTTCGTATAGGTGATGACGTTTTTCTCACTTGAACGAAAAGCTATCCTTCACTAAGATATTATAAATAAGCGGTTTAGCTGTACCTAGAGATTACTCTATATTTACATCTCTTCATTTGATGCAACTTAGTTTTCACTTACTTTTCCATGTATAAGCTTCATCTTCTCCAATGTTAGCCTTTCTTCACACACTTTTTTTTATTTTTCTTCAAAATTGGTTTCATATTTTTTGCTTTCTCAAGACTTGTGTTACATCTTCTAGAGTATACATTGTTCCTCATTTATCATCATCGTTATTGTTTATTTGACTGAACTATTGTTGATTTCCTTTCTCTAACTTTTATTATTCACACTTTTGTTGTCTTTTCTTTTAACAACATTTGCATATAATTTTCTTATTTAATGTCTTCAAGTAATATTTTTAATTTGAACCGGGAAATATTTTCAAATTTCTCTGAGCGTTCAAGTTTTAACGTTTATTTTACTTCAATGTTAAATTTTGTAATGTCTTAAATAAGTTATTTTGTTAAAATGGGAGTAAATTACTTTGCTTTTTAGATGGTTACTTTTATTATATTATTTTTTGAGACTTCAGAGTTATCCCTTTAGCATTTTTTTAAAAATTTATCATTTATTAAATCCGTAAGGGATTATTCTATGCTTTTTTACTAAGTTAAAACGTAGTAAGTTGCTTTCAATTTTATTTCATTTATTTTTTTAATAGGAGTAGATAGGCTTTCCTATCGTCTGGTGTATACTCCTTCCGCTTTCTTTGAACAAGAGTAGAGGCTCATCCCTTTTTTCCTATATAGTAAAGGGGCTTCTGGTTTCTTTTCTCTCCTGTGGTCTTGGAAGTGGTAGTATCACGAGTTTTTCTTTTTATAATGTGTATGGATGGCGGCAACGCTTTTCATACAGAAAATACCGGCCTGGCAGTTTCTGGTTACAGCTTCCAACTGGAAGGGTTTTTGTAGTGTGGTGTTGCGCATGGATGAGTGTTTATGTAAGTGCTTCAGTTGGCAACCCTAAGGCCACATTATGATGCAGTCTTCACCAGTTTCCTTCCCACACATGTCACATTTGATGATCAACTGCTACTGCTATTTTAGGTCTCTTCTTATCAAAATAACCCCAAATCATAGCAACACATAACCAAAGATATAAAATTAAACCCGCTAAACAAAAATACCTAAACCCCTCAATATCTATTTCTCAAACGTCCATGGTAACTGTACCAAGTTTTGCAGTGTGGAATTGACAGTGATAAAAATAGTACGAATATAAATAATGTAATGTTCTATTTCTGTTTCTCAGTGTATGTATTAGGGTCCTGAAGGCTGTCTTGCTAAGTATATTTCTTCTTTTGTGATTGTATTTCCATATAGTTTTTGGCACATCTGCATGTGTACATTTACGAAATATAATATACCAATGAACTTATGATCAGTTATAGAAATTCATGCACGAAACTGCGAAATAGCGTTTTTTTCTTATTATTAGTCACATACAAAGTGACACTAAGGTCAAAATGGAACGAAGAATGCAATTTTATTTTTATTTATTTATTATATTTACTATCACTAACTAAAAAAACGCACATTCGTTTCCGTCAATTCAAAGTCTTAAGAGAGAAAAATAATTGAATGTTGATGCAAATTGGTGATTTTATATTTTGTTCTATGACCTAATGATTGCTCTTTCATTGTTTGTTTCTGTATTCCTATGAACGAAATCTTACTGTCGTTTCTATAGGTCTATATAATGAATTCATTTATTTAGTCATTGTTTTATATTCTTTTTCACTTTCCTCAATTTGCTAGTCTCCTGACAGATAATTGTATAATGTTAGAAGTCTGTTACCATTTTGCTCTCTAACCGACGCAACCGTAAGAACGGAGTAGCACGGCAAGCAGAATCCCATAGCAAACAACGTGCGAGGCAAGACAGAAAAGAGGGTGAGATTATTAGTTAGAACGGCGGAAATTAGTTTGACCCAGGGATCGTGACAACCTTGTTAGAGGCGCCGTCAACCTACCAGAAAACCACTGCCTCCTTCACGCCGCTAGAAGCACACGCTTACCAGCTCCTCTACCTGTACGCGCACGATCGCAACGCCGCTGCCGTTGGACCTATACGGCACTGAACCGGCGCTGCAAAGCGCTCACCGAAACAGACGCTACAGTTCGTACTGGTTCCTCTCTTCGTGTTCACAGCCCTTGGAGCTAATTTTTCTTCTCCTGAAGAGTTCCCACTTCTTTCAAAGAAGAAAAGAGAACTTTTCCCTGGGCTCTATATATATTAAGGGATTAAATGTAAAGACAATTTACTTTAGATAGCGCTGTGTTGCCATATGGCCTAGGTTACATTCGTGTACATTTGTGGATAGTTTGTCTTCAATGCTAAAGATGTGTAGTAGTGAATTAACTTAGAAGAGTTCTGTTTAACGATGGTAGGATATCCTTGTGAGCAGGCAAGTATGATTTTTATATAATACTGCAAATGGCATAGACTCGATGTTTTTATAAAAAACAACTCAACTATATTTCCAAAGCATGCATGAAAATTCACAGGTGATAAACAAAATGAAATCTATGAAAAGCCAATATAACTTAATTCCAGAAGGGCGTGTTAAAAGTTTTTTTTTTAAATATGAAAACGTATTAATCATTCATAAAGCATGCTTTGTGCTAGAAAATAATTTCCTGTTTTTCATATTTTGAAAACAAAAGAAAACAAAAAAAACCTTGAGCGTGAGTTTTTTTATTCTTCTTTTTTATAGCCATATTATATCTTTTTCGAAGATGGACTTCAAAGAACATTCAAATTTCAACGGAGCAAAATCCTTACTGAGCTATAAATATTAGATATCGACCTCGGTTAATATTCCGTCATTGGTTGAGTTAAATGTCTGCACATAAAAGGAAAGTAGAAATTGAATAAAAGTTCCGGAAATTACTTACTAAATAAGACTTAGAGAGAATAGAATGTAAATAGCGTGAGTTTTCATAAAATTATGACTGAAATTAATAATTCAATGCATCTGTCTAATCCGGAACTGGACGCAAACCAAGCAATATAGAAAAAAAGAGATTAAAATTCATCAAAGAATTTAAAGTATTTTCTTGCATCAACCAGGAGCCAACATATTAGAAATAATTTTAGGCTTTGAAAAGTCCTTTATCTTATTCTCCTACATCAGCTTCTCAATGGCGAAGTGCATATTTACTTTAATAAGCTTCTCGAATGCACAGGACGGTAGATACAATTTACACTGATTTTATGAAAAAAGGTAGCGTTTATTCAAACATGCGTGTCCACAAAATAACGTTTTTAGTAGGAGGGTATATATAATGATAAATATAGTTTTAATTTAGGCTATGTGGGATATCTGTATGAGGAGATACCTCGGTCCCGAGAAACCATGGATCTGTGCCCAAAGAACTATGACTCAGCTGCTGATTGTCCTCTCCAGGACGCAGGTCTGAGTAGGGTATTATGAGAGATTGGTCTATGCGCATGAAACACGCCTTCCCTCTCCAGGCTACCGAGGGCAAGGCAGAGACGAATAGAGCTTGGTTCCGGCGTCGTCGCAGGCCTTGCCAAAATTAAGTTGAACATAATATCACCCCTTCTTAAAAATTCGGCATCCAGATTTTTTTAATTTTTTTTTTTTTTTTTGTGTTTTACTACTAAAGCATTGCCCATGATCGAGTATAGCCGCAAGGCAACGGATATTTACAAAGAAGAAAAACTTCCCTAATTCACGAGTTTTATCTACCCAAAAATTGTATGATATATTATGAGTAAAATTCTGTTTTTTTTTTATAGCAATGATATAGGGTTGTTTATTAACTTTTAACTCATTATGTATTATTATTTACTTCGGATGTTGTGTATTTATTTATGAATTATTCTTTATTAACTATTATTAAAGCTACCTAGTTGTAGTTAAGAGGACATTAGTACAGTTTGCTGTTTATTATTTATTTTCTAAATTATAGCGCTTTCTGTTTCTTATTTTAACTAAATAGCTCTTAGGATAATTAAAATTGTAATCGTTGCCGCTTACCGGAAACAAGTAACCTTAATACTCATAATGCCCGTTGACATGCATTTGTAAATAACTGAGATCACACTTAACACACATAAACTGATGATTGCGTTCAATGTCGCTACTCTGTTTTGAAAACAGTGATTAGCCGCATTTATATTTGTTTTACATAACTCATGTCTACTGCAAGCAAAATTAAATTTTACTCTCTTCACGCAAACGAAACTAATACGATTTCTAAAATAGAATTAGAAGTGGTGAATTTGCTATTAGTGTCTTCATCAGAAGAAAACTTTTGATGCAAATAAGTACGACTTCACTTTATGTTAATTGATTCAATTAACCGAGAAGATATACTGGAATTAGTTAAAATGAATGTTATATTTTATCTGGATATTACATTTTCTTTAGCTTTCAAATGATAATAGTTGTATTTTTGCTGGTAATTTTATTCAGTTTTTACAAAGATCTATTTATAAAAATTATCACTTCGTTGGACACATGAAAACAGCATGTACTGATACTTCTCTGAGAAATATATAGAAAAGGTCTGTGTGAATTGAATTATAAGTCTCGAATATTACTGGATATCTGAAAAAAATACGGTGAATAAATTGTTGAATAATGTCAAAATCAAGAATATTATTTCATATTTGCTTAATATTCTTAAAAGAAAAATTGACCAAGTTCATAATTTGTACTTAATTAAAAATTTCAACAAACTATTTAGTACATATTTACTCCAAATTTAGTAATAACTAACTTGATTTTCCGAAATATAAGTATCCTCAGCCAGTTTCATACATTACTGTATTCATATGGTCCGGAGTTAGGTTTGCATCTATTCTTTCCCAAAACTTTAAAACAGGCAAACAAATATAGCCGCCTTTAAAGAGCAAATTATCTTTCCCTCCTGCCTTCAATTCGTCCTATGAATCATCTTTTTTTATAATGCATCCTAGAGATTTTAACTGTATCTTTATGATTCTAAATATGTCTTCCATTTCTTTCTATTTTCCTTAAAAGTTCATCTTTGCTCACATTCCCCGTCTACGGTAATTACAGCATTCCTCTGTTTATGTGTATTCTTCTTCATGACTTCATTTCATCGGTGATTAAATTGTCCCAGTATTCCTTTTAATCTCAGAAAATTTGTATTATAGATCTGCTTTTTCTTTTTTGTTTTTTTTTCTAACAAAATTACACCGAATAAATCTACAACCTATCAAAATTCATACATTAATATACTAATAATAATAATAATTAGAATAAAATTTAATTTCGCAGAATGCGTAATTAGTTTATCTATCTAAACTAATTTATAAATGGAACTTTGTCTCTGTATGAGTGTCTGTGTGTGTGTCCGTTACCTACAGACTCCAAAACAGTTGAACCGATTTTCTTGAAAATTTACACACTTCTACTATAAGTGTCTGCGAGTGTTCCTAGCTCGGTTTTGTGTCGAGGTACCCCTGATAAATATCGAAAACCGATAATCGAAAAAGTCGGGTTATAGAAGGAGTGGTCCGATTTTAATCAAATTTGATTCACTCATAGACAAATACATAAGAAACAATATTCAGAAGTTTCAAAGTTGCAGTTCTATCCTTGGATTACTTATTTGACTCCAATATTGGAAATCGATACCCCGATATCCTAGATTTTAGCCCTTTTATTTTAGTTTTTGCTTTGGGTATGGCTCTACGTAGGTATAATTGTAGTTTTTAGTCTCAGCCATGATACCATTTACTCAGAGGACTTATTTAGCCTTTAAAATTCAGTTTACGACGAAAAAACTTATTTGATATCGATACCAGGAAATCAAAATTTGACTTACATCCATTCATTTTTCTTTCAGTCAACGGTATCGCTTTAACTGAAAACAACTATTGCTTTTTAGGCATATTATGAGACGGCTATATTTCATACCTATGAAGGTGTTTTAGCTATGAATACATTTTTGATCTTCAAAAACAATTCATTTTCATAAATGCAAAAGATTCTTTGACAAATCTTTGAATAAGTTTGCAGTTAATATTTTGCTAACTTATGAGAGTATTAGAAAAATTCCTTTATCGAAAAGTAGGAAAAAGGTTTATCCTCCCAGCCGTAAAAAATTAAAACGACATAAGTTCACTTAACAATAACGGATGAATAAATAATCGAATACAACACTCGGCCAAGTCTCGTGTTCATCTGTATTTTGATGTATTCATTAATGCTGACCCGAGAGACCAACTGGAAATAAGATAGTCGCGCATAATGTGAGGAGGCATATCATTAACCACACGGCTCATTTGTCAAATAGACAAAGTAGTGTCAAAGCTATCATTACAAATACCAATCGATTAAAAGCTGTCTTAATCAAATCCTCGAGGCTTAAACATTTATTTGCTTGCGATGAACAAGTGTTGAAAAGTTCTCGGTCTTGACTTATTGTAGAAACTGTTTCACTGATTAAAAATCAGAATTTTTCTGGGTATTTAAAAAAAACCTTGTAATTAATAGAAAAGTGTGTTTAAATGCGAACATAATACTGTCATTCCTTTTAGTCGAGATGAGAATTTTTCAGCAACCTGACAAAAGAACGTTCTTGCAGAAGGAATCACTGTAATTCTAATATCCTTTTATTTTTAATAATTTTTCATTTCCTTCTCTACATCTCGTATTCTTTTTTTCTTGTTTTTACTCTTATTATTTTGTCTGGACTTTGACAATCGTGACTCACTACAACTTCTCGTCTATTGCTGTTCAATGTAATATTTTAAATTTGCTTTCGGGTGAGAAAACTGTGAAGATGATTATGCTCTGACTTGCCTGTTTCTGGTTCTTTCAATCAAAAACTGTGAAGTGGCTTATTCTCTATTTTATTTGCTTTCAATTCCGCCAAAACTGTGAAGTGGCTTATTCTCTATTTTATTTGCTTTCAATTCCGCCAAAACTGTGAAGTGGCTTATTCTCTATTTTATTTGCTTTCAATTCCGCCAAAACTGTGAAGTGGCTTATTCTCTATTTTATTTGCTTTCAATTCCGCCAAAACTGTGAAGTGGCTTATTCTCTATTTTATTTGCTTTCAATTCCGCCAAAACTGTGAAGTGGCTTATTCTCTATTTTATTTGCTTTCAATTCCGCCAAAACTGTGAAGTGGCTTATTCTCTATTTTATTTGCTTTCAATTCCGCCAAAACTGTGAAGTGGCTTATTCTCTATTTTATTTGCTTTCAATTCCGCCAAAACTGTGAAGTGGCTTATTCTCTATTTTATTTGCTTTCAATTCCGCCAAAACTGTGAAGTGGCTTATTCTCTATTTTATTTGCTTTCAATTCCGCCAAAACTGTGAAGTGGCTTATTCTCTATTTTATTTGCTTTCAATTCCGCCAAAACTGTGAAATGGCTTATTCTCTATTTTATTTGCTTTCAATTCCGCCAAAACTGTGAAGTGGCTTATTCTCTATTTTATTTGCTTTCAATTCCGCCAAAACTGTGAAGTGGCTTATTCTCTATTTTATTTGCTTTCAATTCCGCCAAAAAGAAAACACTCACAAATTTGTGTACTAGATTATTTGCTGTTTCCGCCAACCTTTATCAGAAATTGTGAAGCATCTTGATCTCGGTTTCCCTTGATTCCGTTCGAACCAATCATTATCACAAAATTGTAAAGTACTTTAATCTTTATTTCCCTTTCTTCTTTTTTCCATTTTATTATCTTTTGGAACTGTTTGTTTACACCCCCCCTTACATTTTAATTTTTTTTTAATTAACAATACTGCAACGAACATATTTGATAATGTGTCGGCTGAAAGGATCGTAAGGTCTACATGATGACTTCAACTATATTTTCTCTTATTTCTGTGGGTACAAGTCCCTGTTTATATATATGCAGCTGTTCATGCATTTACTTTTATAAAGAGTACTCGATACAAACGTAGATCGTTATATTGTAATAATTGTTACAATGGTTTATAAATTCATAGTGTCACTACACAAAAATTTTCGCGTTTCGAAGCTATCTTTGCTTCCAGGTGAGAAACACCCACACGACCCCCCCAAAAATGCAATATATACACATAATCAACCCTCTAAATAAATAGAACAAAAAACGTAGAAATAAACGAAAATAAATCCCACACCACACCAACGAAAATTCCATCTCCCTGTAAATGGTAGTAAAATTAAAAAAAACTATCGACACTGCAAAAAAACAAAAAAACAAAAAGGATATACTCTAATAATAATAACCTAAACTAAACGAAAAAGCGACCTGCCTAAAACTAAGTTGCCCCATACCCTTCTCCAAACCAAATAGCAGCACCTCAAGAACCATGAACGAACGACTAGGCCATTCTAAAATCTGACACCACATATATTTACATCGTTCTCATTAACAACGACGCCACTTCCACCACATCCAGACAAGATAAATAAGAAACCTATCTTAAACTAAGCCACTTCTCCTAACCCATATCTCTAAGACTACAATACAGCCGACAGAATCAGAATAAGCTCCCAACGCCACATTCACTTAAACATCATATCACCACAAATAAACAGTTTTCACCATTCAATTTTCATTTCAACTTCGTCACCCAATGAGAAGCACCTAGAACATTTTTGTGCAGTAACACTATGAATTTATAAACCATTGTAACAACTAGTACAACTATATATATATATATATATATATATATATATATACTAGCAGTATAGCCCGGCGTTGCTCGGGTGTAATGAAAGCTTTAAAAAGAATCCATGGTCTTAGAGCTGAGACACAGCCTAAAGAATATTTGTGTGAAATTTGTTGAGAATCGGATAAAAATTGTGGATTTGTATAAAGGACATACAGACAGATAAACAGACACACACACGAACATCTTGCCTTTTATATATATATATATATATATATATATATATATATATATAATCGATTTCCTGCACTATTGTAAGAATTGCAACCTTGAAACTTCTGAATATCGTTTCTTATGTCTTTGTCTATGAGTGTATCAAATTTGATTTAAATCAAACCACTCATTCTATAACCCGATTTTTTCGATTATCGATTTTCGATATTTATCGGGGGTACATCGACACAAAATCTACCTAAAAACACTCGCAGGCGCTTATAATACAACAGTGTAAATTTTCAAGAAAATCGGTTCAGCCATTTTGGAGTCTATAGGTAACGGATACCCACACACAGAGACACACACACACACACACTCACACAGACAAAGTTTCATTTATAAATAAGTATAGATATAGATAGATAGATATATATGATGTATTAATACATAATACTGTTGTCATTATCCACTCATATCCATTCTTGTCAGCCACCATTATTAAAGCCTCAGTAAAAAAGTACGGAAAATCCCTTCTCAAACAGGAAAGAAAGTTTAAGATATTTTTTCAGTACAAGAGGGAAGAGTATAAACCAGGTGATAGGAAGATCTGTCTTCTTTAAAAGAAAAAGAACATTTTGTTTCTTATAGTTAAATTACCATCACAATATTGGCATGGTGAAAATTTTAAACTAAAATTCAAAATTTCAGATACTTCTGAGAGACATTGAGTAAATTGTGAACTTAATATTCCAAGTTAAGTTTCGCCTCAGAATATCATTTAGATAAATTATTTTTTTTAATATTAACCGTCCGACGAGAGAACATTTGCACATGATTTTATTCATCAATTCATTTCCGAATTCTAGTCTATTTTGAGATTATTGGGGTATGTGTTTTTATCCCACGAGTCATTAAGCCTAACAACCTTCTGCCTTTCCCAAAAGCTAAAGAAAGAAAAATTTATTTAAAATTAGGCGGGTTATTTGTACTTCAAATAGGGTATATATGTAAGATAGACTGTGGAGTGAAAGCGACCAAATTTCCTAGAAGTATAACTAGCACTGAATATTCACATCTTATCTTTCTATAGGTACATTATCTCAATATATGCCCATAAATCTCAAGTGCCTGTCTCTGATTGTAAATATGAGCCTCCAATTTGCATTGAGCGCTTTAATCTGTTTTCAAGCCTGTTCTTCATTCGTAAAGAAATTGTCCCGCATTTACGGCCATACAGACAACGAGATATTACAAAGCAATTTAGTAGATATTTCTTTGTTTCTAATGAAATCTTTCTTTGTTTTATTAATTAGTTTCTGAAAGACATATTTCTCTGTTCCTTTTTACTTTATATTACATTTTCAGATTAAGATTCATCAAATTGTAAGTAGTATTTCATTGAAAAACTGATTGATTTCTTTTCAACGGTTTACCAACCTATTTAAGATTATTTAAGGCCGAAAATTATTTTTGAATTGTAAGAATATATTTAAAAATATATTTTATAATGATTTTTGGATACAAATTAAACTTTAGCTGAAAGGCATGTGATGGATTCAAACCTTTTACAAAAATGTTTGCAGGTAGGTGAATATAACGAACCCGACTCGAACACTACTCTACGATTTCTCCTTCCAAGCGGTTACTCATTACACCGCCCGCATATCCAAGCTTACGTCATCATTTACTTTCAGGTAATCATCCATCAATTTACTGACAAGGCTCAGAATTACTGAACTACAAAGATCGGACAAGAAGCGGTATTTCAACCTGATATGGCCATAAGACTTTACTGGAAAGAAAAAGCAGAGTTTACAAACCTATTTCATTTTCACTATTTATCTTATTCGGACTATTGTCCTCATCTTTGTTCCATTTGTACGAGCTTCTTCAGGTTCTAGGAATTTTGCACCGAACTCTTTACTACAATCACTGGAGTATATCATTCTCATTCCTTGCGTAGACACGTGTACACATGGCCCAGACGTTGGTTAGTTGTGACTTGACCCAAAGAGGTGTGAGCTCAATATCAGTCTACAGCAGTGGTGAACAAGTAATTTAGAGGGAAATAACTCATGACTAACAAAAAGGCTCTTTGACTATCTTCTTGTCCTTTCAGAACGTAGGCGATTATGGCCTTTCACGTCTCCCTATCCCTGGTGGCTCATAGCACGCTTTCTCCTATAACGTCTCGCAGCCCCCGTTCTGTCATCCACTTACTCAGGCCCTTCAAATATGTTCTCCGCTGCTTTCCTCTGTCACTTTTACCCTCTATCTGGTCTGTTAGTATTGATATGAGCGGAACTAATATATTTGCCAAGGTCGTTTATGAACGCAACTGATTCATCTAGGATTTGAACTCGTCTCGTTGATTCCACTTTCATAAATTACACGAGGTAAATAAAAATTATAACTTGGATCACATTAAACATTAATTCTTTTGATCACGCCCATCATTATTCTCTTTGATCACGCAAAAATGATGTCCTTATGATCCCGTTAAACATGGTTTTGAGTCAAAAAAAGGACCAGTAATATTATTAGTTCTGACCTAGCATGTCGACTTCATTCATTTTTCTCACTGCTGTAATGTAGTTTCCCTGCGTCGTTTCTATAAATACATAATAACGTATTAATAATGTTTCTCTTTTTTCCCATTCTTTTTCATTCAGTAACCACTCACATCTTCGGGTCTTAAAACAAGAAAGCTAACTCTAATCAATCTACACGAGGTGAATAAAGTTTGTTACATGATTTTTCTGTTCCAGTGAATAACTGAGTAAAATTAAATAATGAATTTGAAAAGCTAAAAGCGATATCTTGATGAATTCAGAAAATAGAAGATAGTTAAAGATCTTTAAAGTTATTTGGGATTTTAAAAGAAACCCTAATTTTATTGCAAAGGTTTTGTACAACTAAATGTCCAAAGGAAGTAAAGAAACATTTAGGACATGGGCAATAATAAAATTAGCTCGAATACTGAAAAAGTATTATTGCCTATGTCCTGAATGTTTCTTTTTTTTTTCTTTGGACATTTAGTTTTACAAAACCTTTGCAATAAAATTAGAGTTTCTTCTAAAAGCCCCAATATCTTTTAAGATCTTTATTTTTGTGTATTACCGGTTTCTCTCTCATGTCATGGAAAAGATCTTCTATATATTCTTCCCATCGCTTGAGTATTTCCTTTTTCTCCAGTACTATCGTTCCCTGCTTAGCTTTTATACATCCTGTTTATGAGCAGGCTTTTTGTCCTGTCAGTTTTCTTATCTCTTTATGCATGTTGGCTTTATTAGTCCTGCTCAGTCTCTCTACTTCTTCGCATTGGTCGTTGAGACATTCCTCTTTTGACTGTCTACATTTATTCCTTATTTCCTTGTGCAGTTTTCTTCTTTCCATATCTTAGCATCATTTTCCGTCTCCTTTGCATCACCTTTGTATCATGTCAAGAATCTCTTCAGTCAACCACTCGTACTTTTTTACTAGAGAAATCGACTGCGAGATAAATTTGAATGTTCTACGAGCGTAAGTTGGGTTTTAGAAGTTTTTTCTCTACGGAGTCTTAAGTAATTATTTAAAAATTGGTTAAGATTGATGAAGTGAGCTTTTCTTTCGCGTTTAGGATAATTTCATAAAATGTTGGACGTAGTTCAAAATTTAACGTGGATAACCGCTAGCGTTATTTTAAAAGCACAATTCAACTTTGTTTTTTTGTTCATTTCTTCTTTTTTTTTTTTTTTTTTTTTTTTGCTAGATTATAGTAGCTGGCTTTTAGAACCTGCATCAAAAGAATGTCGGATTCACTTTTGTTAAGATCACAAATAACTATTTGGAGATGTTCATATTATACACGTAACTGAGATGATTATTCATAAAGTAAGGTGAATGTTTTTCACCACTGCACACATTATTATCATTACAGAGTGGTCAGTATTTCTGACACACCCTCTATTATTATTATTATTATTATTAATAGTAGTGGTATTAGTGCTTGTTTTCTAATTACTATTTTTATTAATAATAATAATAATAATAATTTATCATTATTAGTGAATGAAGAGACAGTAAAATAGCTTTATTTTTTTGTTCATTTATTATTTTTTGTTCTCTTATTATTTGTTGCTTCTTTTATTATTCTTCCCCGACATTTTATCTTCTTCAATCACTATTACGTCTTTGCTTTCGTCTGACACACTCTCCATAACTTTTCTTTACAATACACATTCTGAGTAATGGACAATGCCAGATGTGAAAGGGCGAGTGTTGTAAGCCTGTATTGGTGTAATTGCCGTTTCCGAACCTTCATAAATATTCCTGATTTTAATATAGACTTTCGAACACTGACCACTCGCACCAGAAGCAAATAGATAATTATTGCAGTAACTAAGGAAATATAATGTTAATTCTTTGTACTGCTTCGTCCACGTTGATTCCTTTTTCCACTTTCTAGTCATCTCTCATCATAAATTCAAACGGAACTTTCTTCGAAATCGTATGTATCTCTCTGTGTTATCTCGTTTTCATTTTACACTCTCCTCACCACCGACATTTGAATCCTAATTCTTCCTTTCTGACAATATCAATGAAAAAAAATGGCATCTTTTTTCCTAAACACGTGTTGTTTGCTAAAAGGTTATTTCGAACATTCAAAGAAATGTGTTTCATTCTGCATTGGTAAACATAATACTGATTCAGACGTACATCTGCTCAAAAAATCGATGAAATATTATACTCTCAACGCGATATTTTCGAATCTATTTTTGTAGCAAAAAAAATTAAATTAATCAAGGAAAATTCGAAACTACTTCAAAGAATAATTAACTTCCGGTTGTTATCTCGATTGTTCACTATAAATTTGTAATTCAACTAAAGACAGACCATTAACAATTTTGAAAAAAAGAAACCTTATATAAAAGAATCTAGCAATAGAGGTAGAAATCCATGCCGACAAATAAGATATCTCCTGTCTCAATACGAATTAAAATTGCGCGTATTTAAACAATTCCTCTATCAAAATGCATTTCTAGACATTTATCCTGATAAAAAGAGTTATGTTAGGATGGTTATACGGGGTTTGCTAATAAAGTTATTTCTTGTTTTATTATATTAGAAGCTAACAGCTAAAATCAATCTATATTTATAAAAATGGATATGTCTGTGTGTTTGTGCGTCTCCATTCTAACCAGCCCCATTCTTCCGAAACCTTTGATTCGATTTCAACCAAAAATTGAATTACTTGTCGATCATGGCATGAAACTTTGATGGACACAAAAACATTTCGAATCAATTTACAGGAAGCGCCAGAAATCACCGAAACCCTTCGAGCTTACGAAGTCTTCATCTCCGAGACGCCTTATACGAATTTAATCAAAATGAGATAACTTGTAAATCAAGGTCCAACCCTTTGATGTACAAGAACATTTTTGAATCAATGTAATAAATGTACTTAAACGAATGTATTTTGAATGGAACTAAGACCGCAACTCCCAAAATGACGTAAGTCGAAACAACGTAAGTCGAAGTACCACGTACTTAAGTATTAAGCTTTATTTTTGGACAATATTCGCATAGTCTACAAACATCCTACGTTTACAATAAATTAAATTTTGCACTACCAGGGTTCACAAGTTTCAACTTGTAAAACTTAAACTTAGATATTTCTTGAATTTAAGATTGGCCAAAACAGCAACATCACCTCCTCTGTGAAAATAAAATTTCCTTAATCAATTTCTGTGTGCGCTGTGTGATCCAAATACTCTGTCAGTTTTTGTTGATACATTTTTCCTTGATGACGACTAGAAATTTACTGTACTAACTAAAATATCTTCTTATTAATTTTTATTGTGCTAGTTTCCTTTTAGTGTGCGTGAATGGGTGTCCGCATAATAGTTTCTTTTCATTTTGGTTGAATTCTTTTTATTTTGTTGGATTGAATTTTTCTTACTCTGTTAGGATATGTTACTGTTTAAAGAAATTTTAGGTCATCGTTAAGAGTTTGTTTTTGTGTTTATGTCTGTGGGTTTTATATGTTATTTTTTCCATCTGGTAGTTGTTATATTGTGATTGAGTGTTTATATTTATATTTAGTATGTAAACGGGAGACAACAGCAAACAGAAATTAAACCTTGACACGTAAGGAAATCATTACGGTGCCTTCACTAAACTTTGAAGTCAGCATGACTCTGCTCATTTCAGTGACAGTCTTCTCCAAATTAATCCTATTACGGATCTATCTCTATCTCGATATCGAGCACTTTACGACAAAAATCTAATTGCCAAAATATCTTTTCATAAGTAAACCACTAAAAACAATGTTCGCATGATCACACCTCAATATATATATATATATATATATACATATATATATATATATATATATATATATATATATATATATATGTCAGATTAAATAAATTGCAGACATTAAGCCTGCTGATTTTTAATAAAATACGTTCATACTCACGGATAATCTTTTGCGTATTACAGTTGAAAGATATAAAAAATGAGCTGTAACTTTGACAGATATTATCATTAATTTCTCAAGCAGTCATTTAATAGAATCAGCTATGAATACTGCATTAATGTTCTAAAATGTTTGTAAAAGGAATAGTTTTACATGCTTTAACACGTGCATGAACATGACATTACATCATATAAAAAAATTCATATAAATGGACGCTAGCAGTTTCTCAACCCATATATTTGAAGCAGAAAAATGTACAGTAATGTTTAGCAACAGTTTTGCGGTTATTTTTTTTTCTTTTTTGTTACCATAACTCACACCCCTGAAGATGATCTCTGAAAGAGGTTGAAAGTACTTGTGTACCTTGAAAAATCGAGTGTGCGCGCACACACACACACACACACACACACACACACACACACACACACACACACACAAAGAAACACACAAACAAACACTTTATAGAATTATGCGTAAAATTTTGTCACTTAGTTGACCAATATTTCTTTCAGAATTCCGACACCAGACTTTCGTACGTGACCCTGTCCGTTCATTCTTCGAGCGCTATCCGACTCAATTTCAATACTGACATAGCTTGATCTATCCTCAAGTATGATAATCGCGTCTTTTTAATCCTGTTAGGGTTTTACATTGTCTAGCACAAATGTGGTGATATTAGACAATGTTTGCAGGAGTTGTGTATAAATGCCACATAACGTGTAATGAATGACTTTTTATGTGTACGGCATCTTTAAGGTCCAGTGTAGATCCCTCAAAGATGCCGCACAACAGTTATTAACTGTTAGATCAAACTTTCTAGCAACATTTTCAGAGACATTATCATCAAAACCCTTCTTAATATTTCTCATGGTTTTTCATGTGAAAGACGATTCTGTTAAAAGGCTTTGCTACCATTGTGCTCTGCTTTCCGCCATGATGAACGATGCAAAGATAAGCTTTACTTTTGACCGCATTCGAGATTATCTGGATGCAATCTTTATATCTTAATTTCGATTTGTGCGCTGGTCTTTTTTCTTTGGTCAATTCACTGTATATTCTATAATGACTATTACTGAGAATAACTACGTCTGAAGACATCTACATCACTCGTGTACATTTTCAACCATATAAGCTGTTGTCACGGTTAGTGAAATCACTCTAGCTTTTACATGTCTCACATGAAATACGACAATGAGAAGAAAACAGAAGTATTGTAAACTTTTATTCAGTGAATATTCCATGTTAAGATCATACACCCCTATCTAGTTTTCTGAATATTTAATGTCAGAATGTGTCGATGTGCCCGAGTGTGTGTGTGTGTGTGTGTGTGTGTGTGTGTGTGTGTGTGTGTGTGTGTAATAAATAAATGCGTGTTATGAACTAGTAACCCATATTCTGATGATTAATTTGATATTGTTTGTCATGCAAGCTGTAAAATTAATAAATTATATCATGGCAAACGTTATATCAAGGTGTCCATATAAAGAAAGCAGGTAAAAAATATTTCCCCTGTCTTTTGTAATGAATAATTAAAAGTGGATTATTAAATTCATTTTCATTGAATAAAGCAATAGCTAAAAATATATTATGTGATCTAATTTTGGGAAAGAAACTATTTGTATGTGCATATTTCGGCTTAATTTGATCACCAAATTAAGCGTTAGTTTTGTGCGTTTCAGTTTTATGAGCGTGCGCAGGCGAATTAATGTTAGTATTTACAAAATTGTGTTTCCACAGTAGTTCACCTCTTCTGTGCAATTATTTCCCTTTCATTTCATTTTTCATAAAATAATTTTCATTTCTGAATTCATACATCTTCCTATCTAACATAATATTTATTTGCGTGAGAGATTTCACAACGTATTTAGATAAAAAACAGAATTTCTACTGTATAAATTTCATAATTCAAAATAAATATCTCGCCTGTCATGTGCAGTGTGCATATTGATTTGATATACACGAAGCAGTAAAGGTGGTATTGTGATGGAATATAAATCTCAGTAAAGCAAGTTAAAATAACGATTGAGGATTTCTGAATAACTTTAAGCAATACCATCAACGACAAAAATTGTTCAATCCTGGTCGAGTTTCATATCATCTTCATAGAATATATATTAAGATTTACGGAGCAAATCTACCATAATGTTAATTGACTTAGGCTGTGTTTTTTAGCTTTACATATATAAAATCATATATATATATATATATATATATATATATATATATATAGCTCTACGATTTTGTGTTGTATTGAACATTTTATACTATTTTGGTGTACTATGGATAGTTTCTTACTACAAATTTCTACAAATTTCTTTTATGCAATATATATATATATATATATATATATATATATATAAACCATTTTCAGGAAGGCCTGTTTTGCTGTATCTCAGCTCTTCAGTGCAAATAGATTAACAGTTTGCCTCAAGCCGGGACTGAAACCCGACTGATTTGATATAAGTAGGAGATTCACCCACCAGATTTACCCACCAGGTCATTCGCACCTCAGAGAAAGATTTTATAGCGTGTAATGTTTTTACAAAATGTAAATATACCATCAGTGAGAGTGTTCTATCCCGTAACCGCTCCGAACTAGCGTTTTACACGGTAACTAAAGAGCATAGCGTAAAGCCGCATAACGCTATTTTAATAACATACTCAAATCTTTTTTGTTTATCTGAATTCCTAATGTGTACTAGTATTATTTTGGGCGTAATTTAGATAGTATTTTTTATTTTATGATTGCCTGAACTAAGAATTCTAACTGAATACCAACTAAACAAGGCATTTTTTTGAAAAAGTTAAAATAAAGTAATTATTTATTTGAATAAACAAAACTGAACAGAATTTTAAACACGTCAAAAACTATTTAGACGTTAATTTTGATTTTGCCACTAATATTGGTATCATCGTTTTCTGATCTACTCAATATTAAGCAAGAGAATCAGCATTTTTCAGAATATGAAATGATAATGTAAAAAACATTTCATATCTGTTTAAAATCATGTATGTAAAGAAAATATTCTGTTACATGATTGTCAACTATAACGATCAATGGTAATAATAATAATACGTTAGCGGAAGTGTCACTGAGGGATTCATTAAGATAGCGGAAGTGTCACTGAGGGATTCATTAAGATAGCGGAAGTGTCACTGAGGGATTCATTAAGCAAAAATAAATATATAACCAGGGATTTTACATTTGACACCCTCCTCATAAAAGTAAAATTCAATAAACTCAAAACAGTAGGTCAGAAAAATCATGGCCGCTGCTGGAATTATACATGTTTCTCAAGTCTGTGTGAAATTTCAGGCGTTTCCCCTGTTTTTAAAATTGCTGGTAGATACTAATCCCCATTACTTTCTTTAGTATAATGAGAAAACTATTTGACACTATTATAAATAATACGACTGTTGATCACTTCACCGAAAATCCCTGAGTAGCAAAGATCGTGGGTTTGGCTACTCTAGGTTTTATGATTGATCTTTTAGCCGCCATTAAACACATTATCGAGTGTAGCTTTTGCGCTAGATATCTCGAGGACGATTGTCCTAGATACCTCAAAAGTTATTGAAAAGATATTTCATTGGGTGCTGTTATACAAATTCTTCAGCTGTAGCATCTCAAAAAGTTTATGCAGATATCAATGTTGTTCTCTCCGGCAGGTCCATGAAGTACTGCGTTTTGACTGACCAGTTTTCTGATGACCATCAGATTAATGTAAGATTTCGGCAAGACTCTACACTTTGTTTTTTTTATTAATGATTAGTTTAGGAGCATTCTCAGATTCTTAGTCACAATTTACGAAAGCGTCTCATAAAATCAAAATCCTCAATCCTGACATCTATCTCTCATATGCTCTATCTCAAACAGCTCAGTGGGAAACTTTGGCTATATTCATCAATGATTGTCAACAAATACGGGTTACCTCCTCGATTTGAAGGAAGTGGTTCATTAAAATTTATACTTAATCTTTTGAAGAGTTGAGTAGCTTTGATTAATCATGTCTTCTCACAAATCCTGGATTTTCTACAGCACGCATATTGACTTTTTTAAACATTCTCTTTACTTTCTCTGTTGAGTAAAGCAAAATCTCCACTTGATATTGTGCATTATTCTTGATACTCTGGGATGAAATAGATAATCATGTAGTTCTTTAAAGGTTGATATTTACAACAGAAACAAAATTTACTCACGGCTACGCTATAAGCATATGTTTTTTGATGTCCGGTTGATAACAGATACCATATTTGTAAGTAGAAAGTTCAATTCGACAACGATTAATTTTTTGTTTCTAATCTTCAAAGCTTTCTGCTTATCAAAAATGTGGGATATGGCTTCTCGGTCTGTGACAAGAATAAAGTATTTACTTTCATATAATGACTGTATTTCCTGATTGCTTCAATGATTGTATTCTGTTCTTTCCTTACTTGGAAGGGATTTTGTTCCAAAAGGTTTAGAGTTCTGGTCCAGAATGCAAAAGTCTTGCAACTTTGATTTATCGTTGCAGCTAAGCTCACGCATGAAAAGTCGGGTAAAGGGCGATTTGCTTTACGTAGGGAAACTTGATTATACGCACATTTTAGACCTAGCTGAGAATGCAGGCTATACTTTGCTATTTCCGAAGCAATTTTTGTAATCTTAGGTAGAGAATATGTATTTTTATGGTGAAACTATTTCTTGTTTGTGAATGATATATCTCTAAGCTTTTTTCGTCTTTCTACGTTCAATACAAAGATCTACTGGGTTCAATGGTATCGGAATATAATAGGCTTTTTATTTTCTACCTTATAAATGCCTCCTCTTCTCCAGAGAATCTTTGGGATTTCACTGATTTTGGTCTACAGTCATGTAAGAGATTTTTAAAGTAAAGTAAGATGTGATGTTGAGATGTAAAGAGTAAGAAGGGAAATCTTCATACTAACTTGTTCATACAGGTTTAGAGGTGATCTATCTCCATTATATACAATTTCTATATTTTGTGCACGTCTTGAAATCTTTTTAAAGATTACATCAATAAGGAAACTTATAAAAGAATTAATTCATCATTAATGGATATTTTTGGAAATTTTTCGTACCCACCATAAAATTTGCTTTACATTTTTCAATAATAAGTCAGACGAATCTATGCTAAAATAAAGTCACTCGTTCTAACATTTAAACCCATAGACTAAACTATGTTGGTATCGATAAAATATGACTATTTCCGATTCTACTAGCGCAGGATTTTTTTTTATTCACGAGGAGTTTGACTGGGGATTTCGAAACTCACTGTATCCCAGTAGTTACCGTGATCATGACAGGTAACAATTCAGGAAACTTATTAGATTTCAAACGATAGTCTTTAACGAAATGACTTGTGTTCTTGCAATGGTAGCAACTAGTTCAAGTCGGACACTTACTTCCAGCTTTATTAGGGTCTCCGCTGAAAAAGTACCTTTCTCTAAAACAAGATGCTAGCAGCTAAAGAGTTCTCCTCCTTTTGATTGTTCTTTTTAAGGCTTGGTTCTGAGGTTCCGATACCAAAGCAGCTCGATAACTTGTTTGGGTATCAACAGAATAGGCTTCTGAATTTAGCATAGCTCTTTCCATACTTCGCGTTTTATTTCCAGCTTCTGTGAATGGGAGTATTTGTTTTCAAAAAGTCTATGTTAAATAGTAGGTGCAGATAACCAGAAATAAAGGCATCTCTAATACTTTTTTTTGTAAACTTTTGCGGTAATATCTTTTAATTTACAGTCTTTCGCCATAACGTGCAATGCTTAAAGATGCTGATCGAAGGTTTTTCCAGTCTGTTGCGTACCTGTTGCAAGTAAATGTCTGACGGACATCTAATTTTTTCTTTGTCGAAAGCTCTTTTTATAATTTTAATATCTTCTTCAAATGCTGCAAATTCGCTGAACAGTTTGTATAATTCAGACGACCTGTAAATTATAAGAATATCCAAAACCTCTGGACAATATACTTGAAGAAGTTTAAAAACGTTTGATACCAATGATGCCATATTTTCTCTGATCCGGAGGTCTTACTAACTAGATCCAGAATTGTAGGTTTTAATACACTGTCTATTTTGATATCCGAACCAACTATTAGTAGGAACAAAATGTTGTAAACTATAATTAGTTAAAAGTATTTATTACCATTTCTCTAGTAGTTTTGTCTTCAAACTTACGGTTTGTGGTATTTACCAGAATGTGATACAATGATAAAGATTAAAGTATATTTAACGGCCATACCACCCCCAAATTTCCCAAGCTCTTGGCTAAGGCACTGAGCAGTAAATGCAGCCCCTCCCGAGAGATGTGCATGGTTTAATATTTAAAGAAAACAAATTGCTGCTAAATGTTAGGATTTATTTAGCCTAGCTGTATCACCTGCAATTTATAAGGTAAAGTTTTGCATAAAAATATCACAAACACTTTCAACACCTCCTTTCATAACAACAAACAAGTCATATGGTTATAATGAATTGCATTGTGTAAGATCAGTTTTCAGTATTTTTCAGTATTCTGATTTGATGTCATCACGATTACTTTTTGGGAAAATGAAGTCAAATCTCTTGTGAATTTGGTTATCTTTGAAAAAATACTTTAAATTTCTTCCATACAAAAGTCAGAGAAAAGGTAACGATAATTTAACATCTGATTGTCATTTGGTGGCAGCAATCTTTGCTAGGCTTAAAAAAGAAATAATATAATTCTCTCCATGGTATATGTTTTCTTCAAAGAATTCTGAAAAGATGAATAGTATTTTGATCATTTACTCTTCTACTCGTTGAAACCGGTGTAAGACTATCAGTCGGAACGCAAAGCTTCTCCTACGCCTGTTCTTGTTTTTGCGAGTTTACGCTAATAATCATCTGTGCATCATAAATTGACATTGCTTTGCAACTATTCTTTCCCTTATAAAACAATGACCTCTTTCGAATCTTATACTAAGCAATACTTACCATTTCATCTAGAAAAATAAACTCTTTTCAATATTCTAAAAATGAAAACACACACCAATATTTTGTGGAATTTGAATAGATTGATCAATTTCTGTAACTGCTAATTATCTATTCGCTTTCCGTGTCTAGTCAGATATTTCACACATCACATAAAAACTCTTAATCGGAAAATGAAGAATCAGATTTTATTTATACCGTTTTAAGGAAAACATTTTGTGCGTTTTATGTATAAATAAATATGTATGTGTGTGTTTGTGAGTGCATGTGTGATATTGATTATGTAGATAAAAATTATAACACTAACTACTATGTCTATGAATTCCTGTGTGGATATAGATGTGTGCGATAGAGTAAGCACATTTTTCAGTTAAAGTAATTACAACATCGAATATTAATAAAATCTAAATAAATGCTTAATGAACATATATGATAAATTGAAACACTTCCGATAAATATAAGAAAACATTGATTTTATTTTTGTAAGGGAAATTGATTCAGTTTGTAAAAAGAATTTACTTAGCTTCATCTGTTCGGATAATGTTGACTGTAAACTACATCTGCCCAGTATCAACAAGTCTGCATCATGCAAGCATCATGTGAGTAGAATAAAATACAAATACGATCGAATGAAGGATAGTGTGTCTCCCTTAAATATCAACATTGCAATATTCCATTTAGATCAATGATACTCTTAAATACTTCCAGTAGGTGTAACTCATAAAATATTCAGAACTAATATTAATGGTAATGTTGTTTTCTTATACGGAAACAATTATCATTCATTCCTCGAACATGCTTTCGCAATTTATAAAACCATTTTCTTAATAGAATTGTTCGTGAAAATAGGTGTCTAAAGATAATTGGCAGTGATGTCCCTTTCTACTACTGATGGGTGCTTTCTGTCTAACCATTTATTCGAAGTAGTGTGAAATGTCAACATCTTGATTATGATATTAGTTAAACCCATTTTGGTTGTTACTGTTGTTGAAACCTTTTAAATGATATTGTTTCTGTTATCTGATACAGTTCCTTGTGATTTTGTAACATCAGTCTTCAAGATTCAAAGAAGTATGATCTTCACTAAAATCCAACGGTTCCGCACGATAATTTTTAAGAAGCTCTCTTAGAAATTAGTTATATACAACTGATAGTGTAGATATTTCTGAACGGGTTTTGAAACCTGCATGATATAATGGCAGTGTACTGAAATCTTTTTCTGCATTCAAGATGATTTTTGTTAGCGACAAGGAGATTAGTATATTTGAATGTTTCATGAAGCATGTCTGCGGTATCGTTTATGCAAAGGTATTTTTGTGAAATAAAATATTTGGAATTATAAATATTGTCAGCAATGTTGTTGCATAGATGGAAGGTTGGCCCCAGTTAACTGACGTCACATTCTTTGGGAAGAGCATTTTTTGTCCTCACACTAATGAAATGTGTACACCTTACAATAAGGGCTAAGATTACACAATCAAATAAAGTATCGGAAATATTAATGACTGCTAACGTTCCACAAAGATGGCTTACATACTTTTTAATATACGTCTATCATGTGGCTTTCAAATAAGTGTAGTTTGAACCATGAGCAGTTAGTAAGACTAAATAAAATTTTCCATATAATTGAACACATAAAAACAGTTACTAAAAATATTCATTAGCAATATCTTATTATTTTAGCGTTAATATACAGTAGGTACTTTTCTTCCAAAATCTTGGTTGATTCTTGCGCGTATAAAATGATTCACAAAGTCATTAAGCTTGAAGACATTATCCTAAATTTTATCAGTATATGTTTGGTAGCAAACAATGAAACACAACACATAGTTCGGAAAGAACATCTTAAGATCGAACAAGAACTTATCCCGAATGAAATCGAAGAATTAACGAACAAAAATATTGTGATTTAAAAGTAAAATCACCATAACTATAAGGAAACATTCAGTCAGTTAAGTGCCATACGTGCAACACGCTTGGGCGATCATGTCTCGAAAGAGGCATGACTGACTGGGCAGAAGATTATCCTGCAGTAGTTTACCATTGCTTTCTGTGGTAGACAGCCAAGGCTATAGAACCCAATCTGTCCTGTTATTTAACCCATAACTGGAAGGAAGAGACGGATTAATACCTTTCCCAAGGGTATTTGCGCATAAGTGAATGCGATGAATTCAACTGGAATTCGAACTCTGCTCCCCGATTTCTAGTTCCGAGCCGATATCCATTGGACCAGAACGCACATCCCAACGAAACATTATGCATGTAAAAAACATTCTGTCAACGAATTTTCTTTATTTGTTTATTTTAATTTTAAATATATTTTTATTAAGTCAGGATCATTACATATATAAAGGAGGCGATGTCTAAACTGTCACCATTTTATATTTTTTAAATTTTGCGCATACGCGTTGAATTTTTATTTTGTCGTCTGCACAGTATAGTAGGGTCAGTTGGGCACCTTATATAATAAAGAGTACAATAATGTAATTCACTCTACCAGAAATCTGAAAAATACATGTACTACTTAGAATTCTCCCAGAGGTTTCAGTAAGAACATTTCAAAGTGTTTGGTGTCAATCTGAGGACAGGGTAGAAGCTGCAAAAATGATTTGGATGAGCTTAATGGTGATTACGAGTGTGTTTGATGTGATCGCAATGTTATGCCCTGATCATCTTCCCAGAGAACTTCAGACTCAACACGGAGATTTACATCAAGTGCCTTGAGAAGGCAATGCTGTTCTGAATCAAGAGGGTGGTTGCCGGAAAACTCTATGTCAGGATTCTGCAACATGTCACACAAGCAGGAGAATATAGTCATGACTGTCAGACAATTTCAGCAACCACATTAATCCTTAAATCTATCCACATGTCTTGCCAGACTGCAAATCCCACAATTATTTTGTGTGGCTGGCAGCTGAGCGAAAGACCAACAAAGCTCCTTGTAACACCGAATATGAACTGGAGGAAAGGGTTATCGCAGCATTCACCCACAAAACAAAGAGACCGTCCAGAAGAATTGCAAGAAATTCCGAAGCCTCCTAGAATCTATTGTTGAAACCAATGGCAATTTTATTTGATAAATTTATTCTTTAGTATTTCAATATATTTTTGTGTAATTTTGGTAAAATGATAAAATGAGATGTCCGTGTTATTTTTATTTATGCATAACTACGACGATAATTTATTCAGTGCACCATGTATTATATATACAGAACCTATTTATTAACAACGATTCTATTAATTACATAACACGTATAATTTCACTACTCTGTACATTATTGTAAATTTATGAAAATGAATTTCATCGTAAGTCTATTGGCATTGCATTTAAATTAAATATTCAATAGCCAAATTCTGTGAATCTCATTTGTTTTATTTCCTGAACGTTACACATTCAAAAGAAAGTCTATTGAAGTAAATGATAATTCATTCCAGATCCACATTGGTGTCTTAAGAAAGATGTTAAAGATGCAATAAAACCAATTGCAAAATTAAAATTAATAGTTGTCAAACATTAACAATAACATATACTACATAATTTAAAATGTTCTTTAAAATAAGTATGATCTGTGAGAAACTAAACCTTTGTTTATATACTGAAAAGAAATTATTATTGTGGTTATCCATCGATTGAAAGGTTATTTTAGCGAGTGATATGTAGACTTATAAATGAATTAAATTTATGCCAACTTCTGGAAATTATGGATGACGTTTATTATTAGAAACAGAAAGAAAGTAATAAAAGCTAACATGGACAAGAATCAATAAAATAATAAATGTGTTTGCAAAGATATAATTAAGTAATTATATTTTCAATTCATCAAATTAAATTAAAGGGTTTATCACGAAGAACGCTCTCATAGGTCTTTTCCTAACTACTCAAAATTCTATCCAAAAATGTAATTTTTTCTTTGTTGATTGCTTTAGTTATCATGATGACGTTGAGTACTAAATTCGCCGCCAACGTGCAGTTTCAGAAATAGAGGATTCCAGTTCCGTAAAGAAAACCGGTAAAATAAACTGTTAATGGCATGAATTTGTTTAAGGTAGACCTCAACTTGCCAGGACGTGTACCACACACTTGATTCCATGACCGTCCTCTATGATACATAAGGAATGAGAGCCCTATTATGAATTTGCAACGCACTGCTGCTGACACTTTTATAATTTTGAGTGGCGCCCTCTATAGTATATCCGTCATACGTAGCCCTCTTCATCCGCTGGTTTAACCGTTGATATCTGTCATAATCATTATCCGTTTATTCTATCGTTATGGTTTCTTTGTGGTCGGCCGCGCTTAATCTGGGCCCTCGGCTTCGACCTTGACACCAAATGTGGCGTTACCAGCAGTTTAGAACACCCAACGGCATTGCTCTCAATGGTATTAATGCAGAATAACCTACACCGACTGAGTGATGTTAGGCTTGCAGTTTCCTGAATTACTTAAATATGGTCAACATTGTGAAAAGCTGATAGCAACCTAAATGAAACGATGTGATAAAAAACAAGATTAAAACACCCATACAGAGTCTCCTTCTCTCTCTCTCATCTCTCTCTCTCTCTCTCTCTCTCTCTCTCTCTCTCTCTCTCTCTCTAGACGTTCTAATCGCTCTTTCTCTTTAATTTCCTCTCTCAATTTTTCTGTCTGTAACTAAAAGGTAAGGCTCTGAATATTGAATCACTTACAGGTTTTATACGAGAACCTACAAACTGTGCCAGGAAAACAATCGTGGGGAGGGGATTATGGTTTTCACTAATGTCTGTCACAAACATCACAAACATACATAGCTGTCAAAACTAGGGTTAAAAATTATCCGCTTTCTATATGAAATTTTATAGATAGTATTCCTTTAATGTCTTATGTAGTAATTTGAGTGCTAACTCTATTGATTCTACTCTGACTCGAGACCCCTTTAATTTCTCAAAACAGAACCTCAGCTATTAATGTCCACGCGCTTTCTTAGATCTGTTGTTAAAATGGCTTTGAACGTGTAAAGGCTATGGGTCTTGCTGAAAACAACACTACTTCAAATTTTGTGGATTGGCGCTACAGAATCACAGACAAACAACTGTACCAAATAACAGAAACCACATCACTTGACGACTTTCAACAGCTTACATGGATATTTCATGTCACTTGAAAAGAAAATGATGACATAAGCAAGATGTCATCATTCTACGCTAATTCTAATAAAAGGTTAGAAAGGAAACCTAAATCAACATTAAAAAGAGTAACAACAGCCACCGGAATTGAAGAACCTGTTTTTC
The DNA here is from genome assembly GCA_037127315.1 of Ascarosepion bandense. NCBI lineage: Eukaryota > Metazoa > Mollusca > Cephalopoda > Sepiida > Sepiidae > Ascarosepion > Ascarosepion bandense. The sequence goes on from JBBBDQ010001211.1 coordinate 705,965, forward strand.
TGAAAATTTGTTTTAACCGTGCGATTCTATGAACTTAAACAAACATTCAAACAAGAAGCTCATTCAATGAATTGCAACTGTTTCTTTATAATTAAATAGTTTACATTACTAGTAGCATAAAATCTAGTATTAGGAAAATTAAAAGAAAACGCGGTATTAATTATAGGCTTCTAAAAACATCCGGTAATACTTGATTCTTTTTAAATTATCCGGTTTTATTTTTAGTTTAACAAAATTCTAAGTTTAATTATACTTTTCTGCCACTAATTAATTGATTGTTTTAAACGTAGAAAACTCTTTATTTTCGTGAATTTTAAATACGGAAATATATGAAAAATAGTAGTGTGAAATGGAGAAAGAAAAAGATATCTTGTCGTGTCCTGAAAAATGTGTTGTATTTTATAATGCATTAGAAGTATTCCTATAGTTCGCCGAAAATCATCTTATGAGAAAACTATGCAAGTTGTTTAATATTGATTAGCTATAAAGTAAACTTTATTTGTTATTGAAAAACACTGAAAGCGAAGTATTCCTAGTCAATATATCGACGTTTATGCCTGTGTGAAAACATGCATTTCTTGTTGATGCAACAGTATACAACTTACCACAATTAAAGGAAAAATTAACACCAAAATTAGGGTAAAACTTAGTTGCAATAATGAGGACAATATTGGTGCTTTCTGGATAAAGTTTCCCGAAAGAATCAACCATTAAATGAATAATTATGTTAAAAGAAGTATGTGACGGATTTAAAGAGAATGAACTGATATACAAATCACCCGCATGAGTGTATGTGGGGAAAAATTATTTTGTTTAAGATTTAAATAAGAAGCCGAAAACAAATGACAGAAATAAGAGCTAACACCAAAGAAATATCAGCTGGTTGTTTGGTTGACTTGGTTAGAGTTTATCAACCTCTATGGATTATATAATGAAGAAATTTAAATATTTTGGACATAATTTTATGTTTTCGTCTACAGATATTTTTTTACATAATTTTACACTTTCAGGATCAAAGGAACGTTTTTAGACATATAGTTTGTAGATGATGCAATATGTTGTTAATTTTACTATGAAAATGTGCATATATACTTTTTTTAATGAGACATTGATTGTCATTTTGGTATAAAATTGTATTTTCGCTATTTCATTGTAAACATCTACTGTATATTTCTGCTTGGGGTTTCACTATTTGCGCATAGATGTAACCCTAACGGCTGTTAGCAACCGGATATGAGGTAGACCTGGGAAGAATGGCAGTAAAGAGGTAGTTTTTCGCTCCTCAACACGTTCACTCTTCCGATAAGAGGCCGAATGTAGTTTATCGTCATACCCAGGATGTCATATCCATTACTACATATCATCGTTTTATCTGAAAAGAGATTCTTCTCATTAAGAATTGATAGTGTTGTCTCAGATCAGCAGGAAACCCGAGAATAACTTCCAATGGAAATTTTAAACACAGGATCAATGTCCTGAAGGTTTTCTGGGTTGAAATGTTGTGTTAACTGGAAAGCAAGAAGTCGGAAGAGCGTTACAAATCAGAGAATTGCGAGATTAGAAACAGTTAGAATCAAACATACGGTTACATTTAGCTATAGCAACTGTAATAGTCGTTCCCTCAAACTAATAGTACGGTTAAATTCATACTTCAGATACCAAAGAGAAAAGCTCATTACAACAATTAGCGTGACAATATTTCTAGAAAAGGGGCAGAGGATCTCCATTAAGACATTGGAAAAGTGACCGATGCCATGATGCTAGCCTATGGCTAGTAACACTACAGTTTTGTATTTTATCAATAACCTCTAACATAGTAGAACACCGAACTAGATGTGACAGCACGAATGAATGAAACAATAGCCTACTTATACATGACTTATATACGTTTGGCGAGAACACATTGTTTAGAGCGACAAAGTGTATCAACATTCGTAGAAGTTCTAATAAATCACCATAATCTTTCCAAATCATGTCAGCATATTGCTCTTAACTCCATTTTCGACGAACTTTTTGAATTGCTTCCTCATAAAACTCACTATTTTCTGTGACTTATGTGCATAAATATGTATTGAGCAGAGTGTAATCTCTTTTGTTATTTTGACATAACCATAGGCTTTTAAAGTAGCCTTTAAATAACAAAGCATCTTATAGAAAGGTGATTGTTAAACAATGACAAACGCTTAGTAATAGAAACGAATAACGAAATGACACAGCAAAGGTATTAAAATATAATTTGGAGAAGGAAAAACGGGAAAAGGCATCAGAAAGAGGAATGAGAATGAAAATAAAAATAAAAATAAGACAGAAGAAAACGAAGCAATGAAAACTGGTCTGAATGCATCTTTTATAACAATTTGATTTGAACAATGGTGATTATGTGCTTGAAAGGGTTACCTTTTTGTCTCATTCTGTTTTGTCGTACTATTTTTGCAATTTATCAGAATGTAAACAGAATGAGACGTATTATTCTGAAAAAGTTTAAAGTTTATTATCAGCTGTCAAATGATAAATCTCCCAAGTCTATTAGTGTTAATGGAAAATTGCTTTTAAATGTTTCTAATGGGAATTTCATGATTCTACTTCTGCGGTGTTGAAATTATCTATCTCAAAGAAAGAACCATTTTCTACAGAATGATATCCAAGCAGTCATCATTTTTTTACTTAGATTTAAATCAGTTACTATATTAAAAATAAAGTAATATACTATTTACCGTATTTAGACTATCGTCCTCATCTTTTCTGCCATGTTTACGTCCTCGAGGACACATGGCCCAATGGGTATAGACGTTAATTAGTTCCAATGACTTGACGCAAAAAGTTGTGAGTTCAATACCAAACTGCAGCAGTGAGGAACATATAACTTAGCGAGTTAAGTTAAAAGGAGATAATTCATGGCTACCAGAAGTGGATTCGCACATGGTATGAGAATGAATCACTACAGTAAGCGTAATAAATAGTTCGGTTCGAAATTCCTAGTACCTGAAGATTTCCGGAGCGTAAAACGACCGAAACATCGTAAATATGGCAATATGAGATCCGAATAATGTAAATAATGTAAGTGCTACCTCATTTCAGAAGTATAGACAAATAACGAAATAGTGTTTGTTTTTTTTTTTTAATATTTACTTTAATTTTTCTGGTTTTAAATTGTATATTTTATTGACTTACCTCTATTTTCTTTTTTCTTTTATTGATTTATTTAATTGTTTTCTCAAAGAAATAAGAACGTGATATCTTAGAAGAAAAAACATATGTTCTTTCTGATATTTTAGATTCTACTGTCGTTGAATATTTTCAAAATCCATCCACAGACACATGTACAATAATACATACGAACAATATCTACTTTCAAAGTTTAATCTTATCTGGCAGGATTATTTATTCTATATAATTTAAGTGACTATAATTGCGTTGATACTGATATTATTTGTTTATATAGAGACAATGGCTAAGTAATAGTTAAAGATTCTTACAAAAATTAAAGTAGACCGTGCCAGGAAAATGATTAAAAGAGAACTAAAATGTTTAGGTCTGAAATGGAAATAACTCCCACAATTAAACAAGTAGAAGTTTTGGATGCTACTTTGGACCTTAACAATCATTCTTTTCAATTTTTATAAAGGTTAATTCAAACTCAGTATAAGTAGATCCTAATTCTAATCATCTCCTGTGAATCATTAATCATATACCGTCTTCAATTGAATTTAGAAGCAGTGCTAACTCTTCTAGCAAAGTAATTTTCGATAATTATAAACAATTCTATAGTTCTGCCCTTAGAAATAGCGGTTATAAAGGTACAACTATCAAATTTAGAAATCCCATTAATAATGACCTGAAGAAGAACAGATCTAGGAAGATCATCTGGTTTACTTCCCCTTACAATCTGATGGTTAAAACTAAATTGGGATAAACATTCTTAAACCTTATCAATAAGCACTTTCCCAGAACTAATACTCCTGGTAAAATATTTAATAATAATACTCATAAATTAAGCTTGTGTTGCACGGATAACCTCGAAAAAAAATAATTAAAAAATACAGTAACAAAGTTCTCAACAAGTATAAAATTTAAAAAAAAAACTAAATGCATTGCAATTCTGAGGTATATAATACTAATATAACAAAACAAAACTAATACCAGCGGATGAAATTGAAGGAATTCTAAGGATACACTACCACATAATAATTGCTTACCCTAGTAGTTCCCTTCTTGGTCTTTGTGTGACACAATCTCCCACTGTGATGCTTTCCCTTCTCCTGCGAGGATACTTTTCTTTGGTTGGTTTAAAACAACGGGGAGAGAAATTGATATTGGTGATATTATTAGTGTTTTATTGACTCACGCGATGTGAGCTTAGGAAAAAAATAATAATTTTAGTACCATCAAGTGCTTCTAAAAACACTGGAGCATAAAATAAAGTTATTTTTGGAAAATAATCATTTCTCGTCTTTCATGATTGCATAAATTTCGAATTTTTTCATGTTCATATAAATTTATCTTAGACTTGAAGTGTATTCCGCTAATTTGAAAACGCGTAGACAAAACAAGTGTCAGAGAGATTTGATAAGGTTACTCGGAGGCCAAGGCCACTGTTTAGTACAACAGTCCGAAGTGACCCGAGCTGGATTCGGTTCGGTGTGGGTTGGTATGATCTCATTGGTCGAGCTAAGACATCCGCAAATCGAAGGGGCGGAGACCGATTTTCATTGAAAGAAGACTGTGAGCCGACCGGATCCCCAGAGAGGATCGGAATTGGTTATAAAAATAGATGCTCGACACGAAAAGTAGAGTTTGTGGAAGTTTTTCGAGTTGGGTGGCAGTTTTTGTGTTAGAAGTGCTATCAGTCGAAATGTAGTGGCTGGGGGAAAAATGGCCCAGACGTGGAGGCATGACCCACGGCTGGTCGCCCACAATATAACTTATGGCTAAACAGTTAATTTCGAATGAAGCCTGCCGCAAATTAACTCAAAGAAGTTAATTTGGAATAATGACATAAAACCCGAAAGAACGTTATTGTTTTTTTGTTTGTTTTTTTTTTTTATCACGGGAAAATAGAAAATTCTGAATCTTCGTTCGTTCAACCTAGGCAAACTCCGGTAAACTCCGATAAGGACCCGAAAGAACTTTGCTGTTTTAGAAGTTACATAGGAAAATTGACAATCCTGATTATAGAGAATTAATGAAAGGACTTTTAATGAAATACAAGAGACTTTGGCGAATATTTGAAGATATCTGTTTATTTCAACGCTAAAGAAACTTAGACAAAAAACAGTTCGTTTAACGATTAAAAGCTATGATGCTTTTGGCGAACTTTCTCTCTCCGTTGTAAATATCATTTTCGAGAACTGTATTCTTGGAAAAAGAAAGACATTTTTTTCTTCATATAAAGACATTCTACGTAGCTCGCCAGGCGTGTTCGACTTGTTCATTTTTTTTTTTTTTTTTGGTGCCGTGTTTTGTTTTTTTGTTTTTTTTTTCAAACTACAAGTGCACACCAGTGTCCGGACCGGCTAAAAGGGACGTCTATTAAAATTGCACGACGAGACTTCTGGGGTCTAATCACAACGTGGGACAGTGGCCCGTTGTTGCAAAAGACTGTAGTCCAGCTTCTGTGGCGACATCATCGGGCGGGATCGTCACGACCGTCAACGAGGACGAGCGTCACATCTAGTGCCGTTTCGACCAGGATCTGGCCTGAGGGCAGCAGATAAGTGCGGTAGTGTTACATTTGCACTATTTCCAAACTATAAAATGTTAGTATTAAAAACATTTATATCGGGTCTACTAGAAATCCACTCAAAACTCGCTGCTACCATCATGTACTATCTTTCAATAATAGTTCTTATAAATACAATACTTCGTTATCTAAGTCCTTTTGATGATTAAAAGGAAAAACTCTTGCTGTTAAATGGAACGTAATTACAAGGGCTTAAATTTGAAATTCCCTCCGTGCACCTTGTTATCTTTGTTTTACTGAGAAGTTAGAAATCATCAGATTTAAGGACAGAGGAATGAACTTACTGTTAACTGTAAACATAGTTTACTATTTATTCACAATACGTGTAGTAACATTATCATGGATATATATATAATTTTTTTCAATGATGTCAGTTGTTATTTACCCTTATTTGCTGGGTATTTCAACTGATACGGATCGTCAAATTAATATTTGCTAGGTAATTAATTTGGCGCGTATATTATCATATTAATATTTGGTAAGTATTTTCTCTAGCACAGACTGTCCAATTATATAGTTACAGGAATTTGATCTAATAGGGATTATCATGTTAATATTTGATAGAATTTAATATTTGATAGCTTTAATCATTTAGTTAATATTTAATAAGTTTTATTATAGCACAGAGTGTCAAATTATTATTTAATATGATTCTTTAGGCATCAATTTCAAAGTTCTTTGAACTTGTTGTTAGAACTTAGGTTAAATTGTACGTATATATGTATTTTTAATTGTTTTTAATTATGTTTATGTAATATATACACTTGGGTGCATGAGTTTGTCTACGTATAAATGCATGTTTATGCATGTAGTTATATATGTGTGTGTATGTTTTTGTGTGAGTGTTTCTGTGTCTATTTGTGTGTATTTATCCCTATAGTTGTCTATAAGTAGATCTTTGTGGTTTTATTCTGCATATGAGCCTTTATGGTTTTTCCGTTGCGTACTTATTTTGTTTTTACATGTGAATTTTCGTGCTTATATATTTAATTATATTTATAATTACTGGAATATGACTGTGTTTATCTTGACCTTATATAAAACATAACCTGCCATTTTATCTTCCTAATTCAGTCCTACATGTATCCAATATATATAGCGTTTATAGACGTTTCTTAACCTGTCTCTAAATCTAACGGATAAATTGACACGTTGAAAAAACAAGAGTTAAAAATTTGTGTATGTATGCATATATATATATATATATATATATATATATATATGAGTGTGTGTGTATGTACATGTATATGTACTCGTATATGTATGTATATGTGCATATATGTGTCTGTTCATATATGGGTATCTGTACACTTGCATATATCTGTTTATCTCTCTTCTCAGCTTCATATTTGAATAACTTAATAATCTAAAACTAATAGTTAAACTTAGAATTTACAATTCGTATTCTCTAACATTAATTCGTAATAATTCTTTGAAAAATAAGTGATAAATTTTATTGTAAAGTGAAACTAAGAGTCAATTAATAATACTGATTTCTATTTGAATGAAACATTAATATTAATGCCCGAATAAATTGTATTTAGAGTTTGTTCTTACGTTCTTCAAATTAGAAAGTAGTTGTATTTTGTTTAATGACCACACACTATGTAACAATGTCTGGTTTGAACCATTTAAAATGCATCTACTTGAAATCAACACCATCACTTGATAAGCTGCAAGAAGTGTCGAAACAAAAAGCTACTTTTGTAGTGATATTATTGTGACGCCTCACGCAGGGATAAGCGTCTGTCTAATGTGACTGTCATTCTCGCTGACGGTCGTGACGATTTCAGGTTTGACACTTCCACACGGTTGTAAGGCTGGTTTGGTCGCTGCTGCTGGTTGTGACGATCTCGTCCGATGATGTCACCACAAAAGCTGGGTTACAGAACGTCTTTTGCAACAACGGGCCACTGTCCCACGTTGTGATTAGATCCCAGAGGTCACGTCGTGCAATTTTAACAGTCGTCTTTCTTGAGCCAGTCCGGACACTGGCGTACACTTGTGATTTGAAAAAAATAAACACAGCACCAAAAAAATTTAATAAAATAAATGAGCAAGGTCGAACACGTCTGGAGAGTTACGAAGAATGTCTTTATATAACATAAAAACAATGTCTTTCTTTTCCCAGGAATACAGTTGTTTAAAATGATAACGAATCATCGAAAATGTTGGTTACAAAGGAGGAAGTAAGTTCGCTGAATAGCTTCCAATCCTTAGTAAATAAAATGACTTATCTAAGTTTCGTTAGAGTTGGAGTAAACAGATCTCTTCAAACATTCACTAAAGTCGTTTCACGTATTTTATTGACGTCTTTTCAGATATTCTCTATAATCAGGATTGTCAATTTTTTTATGTAACTCCTAAAATAGCAAAGTCCTTTCGAGTTCTTGACGGAATCCGACGGAATGTGCCGAATCGGAGGCGGCCGCTGACTGAGAATGTGGTGGTGTTGGCGGGGGTGGCACTCTGCCCAAAATCTCCACTTTCCTTGTCGTGCATCTATTTTTATAACCAATTTCGACCCTCTCTGGAGATCCGGCTAGCTCACGGCTCTCAGCTAATGAAATCGTTTTACGCCCACCCAAATTGCGGAAGGCCTTAGCTCGACGAATGAGATTTTGCAAACTCACGATTTCGATTCCCTTCGGGTTCCCATAGACTCATGTGTCCACCAGAGGGTCTGTCGGGGAACCCTGGCCTTCGTGTGACCTTATCAAATCATTCTGACACTTGTTTTGTCTAAGCGTTTTCGGACAACCTGAAATGTTCGTCTCAAACCCCGAAAGAAGAGAAATGTATATTTCATTTTTTTTCGTCTTTCCCAGCTTAGTTAGATTTTACATTCACCGGATTTTAAAAGCACTTGATAGTATTAAAATTATTATTTTTTTCCTAAGCTCACATCGCGTATTGCAATAAAGTATTAATAATATTGCCAATATCCATTTCTCTCTCCGTTGTTTTAAACCAACCAAGAGAAAGTATCCCCACAGGAGAAGGGAGCGTATCCCTGTGGGAGATGGTGTCACATTATAACATACTTACGTTACAAGTTTGAAATGTTCTGAAATGTTTAAAGTATAATCTACTCCCGCATCGATCAGAAACCAGGTCTGCACGACAAAGTGAACCTCGCTGCCGTACTTGAAAGGGACCTCCAATCCGTAGTGACCTGGGGTAGGAAATGGTTGGTAAATTTCAATGCCTCCAAAACAAAGCTGTTATCAACTAATCACCATAGACAATCGCATCTACCTCCCATTAGCATGGGACAGGCTAGCCTCCCAGAGAGTAAAATACTACGCCTCCTTGGCCTTACACTCTCGGCGGACCTCAAATGGAATGACTATATTGAATCCATTGCCAAATCTGCTGCTATGAAAGTGGGCTCCCTGTGCAGGGCCCGGAAATTTTTCCCACCTGAATCTATTCTGCACATATACAAATCTACCATCCGCCCGTGTATTGAATATTGCTGCCATATCTGGTCGGGTGCCCCTACTGCTCTCCTTGGGCTTCTTGACAAAATACAAAGGAGGATCTCTAACGTGGTTGATACTGACTTGGCAGACCGGCTGCAGCCGCTCTCACACCGGCATGATGTGGCTTCCCTGTGCCTCTTCTATAAGTACTTTCATGGCTTCTGCTCCGATGAGCTTAGATCACTGGTGCCGCCTAAGCACGAATTTACACGAGATACTAGATTAGCAACTAGGTCCCACCCTTTTACAGTTAAACAAATAAGATGTAACCGTAAATTCTACTCCAACAGCTTCTTTTCTCGCGCTTCCCGCCTGTGGAACTCCCTTCCACAAGTCTGCTTTCCCGACAGTTACAATCTCCAGGTGTTTAAATGTAGGGTCAATAGACACCTCCTATCACACTAACTCCCAACTATTCTCACAACACTCTCATCTGCCCAACCCTCATTCACGGTATCCTTACCCGCCTATCACCCACCCTCTGTCATTTCCTATATTTAATCAGCCTTTCTCCACTCTACGTAGCCCCCTGCACAGTAGTGGCAGTGACATGCCTTGCTCGGGGTGAAACGCTTATAAAAAAAATTTTTTTTTAAATTAGTAATACACGACTTCTTTCTCAGATTAATGATTAAAAGTGAATTATAGAAACTGAAGCCTGTATCGCATGAAGATGACAATACTTTTTTTAACCTTGTAGACACTAGAAAATCACAATCAAAGAAATATTTCAAAGAGTGTAGCAACAACTAAAAAGGATAACATGTTTAACTCAACAAGAAAATAATGACATAATCCAGGTTTCGGTGTTTCACACTGTTTCGAAAAAAATGTTATAACGGAAAATCCCATCAGGACTTTAAAAAGAAAAGACAGTGGACATCACAAATGCATTTTGATAAAAATTGCATAAATAGGAAGAGTTTTAAAATTTAACCATCAATGTTACTGGCTGCTCGGTCATTGAATGTTGAATATTTCCATGGATACAGCTAATATTACCATTATGCCTCATGTCATAAATGGACACGGCATATTGCCGTACACACACCATTCCTGTTGGCTACACAACTTGTCATTGATAGAAAATATTTTTAAAGAAAGGAAAAATTTATTTTTGTTTTACTAGGTGTTTATTTTAATGCATGTCTTCCATTTTCGTTTTAATTTTAACTCATTTGTCTTTCTTTTTCTCAGTGTTTGCATAGTGTACATCAACGCATGCGCAAACATGGATTACCGCTATGGTTTTATTTCTTTTTTGTGTGAACGTTTAAAGAATTTTCCCTATCAAATGAACAGATACAAAGAATGAACTTCTGTAATTTTGAAATAATCAGAAAATTGGAAACGTGGAGAGTATAATTTTTGTTATGTGCATTCTCTTTTAGTTTTGCTTTTTGTTCTTTTTTTCTTATGTTATCGACGCTGCTCGTCTTTACTTTTTCAAAAATAATAATTGTCTTTATCTAACTAATTTGTTTCTTTGCTTTTGAATTTCTCGGAAAACTTCGTACTAGTGATACATGCATGTCACGCTTTCGAGTTATTTTATCTTTTTGTATATGCGATTAATTTATGTACTTTAGTATGTTTATTTAGTAGGGTTGTCGCATTTTCCTAAATCACCAAAAGAAAATTACTAAATGCAAATGGAGAATAAAAGAAATAAAATTAGGATCAATCTTTTTATTCTTTCAATCAATTTTGAAACAAACATGTCAGTTTGCTTTTCTGTGTTTCTTTGCGTTTTAGTTATATACGAACTTACGGAAACTACAGCTATTTTTAAAACTATGTTTAAACACAAAGTTGAATGGTACATAAAATGGTCAGATGATGTATAATACAATAGAATTTCTTGGGGAGGAATAGTGAGACAGACCGAGGATACATTCCTCTGAGCCAAATGTAGACAGGCAGGATGACTTACATCAGAGATTTTGTTTTTGCTGAAAACTAATTTGATATACACTACCTATGGTAGTGTACGTAATTATGTCTCCATTCCACACTAATGTGATTTTTCGAAAAACTATGATAATCTTAGAAATCTCCAAAGTGTGCAAATATTTACAGCGTAGTTATTAAGAACCAAACTCTGAATCCTTGAAAACTCATTTCCGGCTGGCAACTATTTTACACACCGAGTTCAAATCCCCACGAAGAAGATAGCATTCTTCTCAAAATATAAGTGGAGATGGGACGCTTAGATTAGGAAAGGCAACTAGTCTAGAAAGGCTAGCATAAAAGTTGGAGAGTACCCAACGAGAAAATACTCCACTATCTTTCTTAAGAATAAAGAAAGCTATGAACGGTTATATCCTAAAAGTATTAAGCATATACGATATACATGTGACATATCTCGTTTATAAGTGGTTTTTATTAACTTAGTTTTTCAGTTGTTTGAGTGTAGTGTGTGTTAATTTTTGATACGTTGCGTATACCGATAGACTCCAATACGAGACCATGTTAAGTAAACTTGATTAAGGAAACGTGAGAGCTTCAGCAAAAAGAGTTAAAACTAATAGGTTTATTAAATTATTAAAAATCTAGTTATACGCTTAAATATACGCTGACGAGATGCGAAGGAGATCGCACATTAGAGTAACTGCCATGAAAATATTTATTGAAAAATCAGTAGAAAACCATGTTTCAGCAGTGGAAACGGAACTGAAGTCGTAATGCCAGGACAGATAACATTACATTTTCTTTCTTAATAATATCTATCTTATGTAAGATTCAGTTGATATTTAGTAAAACTAAGACTAAAAACAAGCAAATAGTATAAAAAATTAGTCGAGTACAATGTTTAATTTAATAAAAACTTAGAAAATCATAAGATCATAATTAACAATAAAAATAATTCATGCACAATAATACATCTAAAAATGTAATTCAGTATTTTATCTCTGCTAGCAGCAGTGCTCTTGTAACTTATTCAATAAAGCAGTGTTCAAAAGCGCTGTAAATGATTGATATTTCCATCACAAAACTCCCTTTCTACAGACGACTTTTCGGAAATCTTTTGCTTGTCTATCACTATTTTCAAGTAAGGTATACTGGTGAACTACATTTGTAGTTCTTCCAGTTCAGAATATTACAACTAAGACTATCCATATTAAGTACAGAGGATCGAATTCTCATAATTCCTTTCCTATTTCATTTACAAGAAGAGAGATCTACTCAGACTGCTTCGAGAATCAAGACACTCGTGATGATTCTTTCCTATTCACTACAGTATAGATCTCTTCAATACTAGAGTTATCTAAGTACAATAAGCCTTTTAGTACCTATTTACAGTGAACTGCTTTTAGGTTTTGTATTGAAGAAACGAAAGTATAAAAGAAGTTCAGAGAAATACTCGAAATTCTAGAGGGGAAACGATGAAAATCTTTGAACATTTTTCTATATTTCCAATCTGTGGTTTTTACTTACGGCTGTAGAATAACAGATTCGAATATCTACGATGAAAACTGCCAAGATTAAACTAGAAAGAATGCAATCCGATGGCATTAATCAATATTCTTAAATCTGATTCTTTCAGCACTGGAGCAATCATCATTTTAAGATTGTGCAGAGTATGTTATCCCTGTACTAATGCAACCCGAAAAACCTCGATAACCTTTATCAACTAAGTACAAATTCCAAAATGAATTTAAGCAATTCTGCCTCTTTCACCTTCTTAGATTGAACTTCCTACAAGTATGATATTCTAAAATATTCTATTACCGAGATCATGGATAGAAAGAAGAAAACTATATTTGAATTCATGTCCAACATAAGGTTACAAATTTTTCAGATGTTGAAGCAAGAAAAGAATTTCTTCCCAAAGATTCCTGCTCGAAAGTTTTATGTTTATGTATTTATTGAAATATTAAAGCGATAAGAAGTAAAAATAGTTCATTTTATTTTAATTGTTTTGTCTGATCTGTATCGTTACAGAAGGTATATAAATGGTTTGTGGAAAAAATTTATTCTACACAAACATTAAGCATTATTGCAAAACCTGACATGTCATAAGCCCACATGCATGCTTCTAAACAGAGATATATAAACTTTTATCGTGTATATATATATATATATATATATATATATATATATATATATATATGTATATGTGTGTGCGTGCGTGTGTGTGTGTGTGTGTGTTTGCATTAGGGGTGGCTCCTGTCTGTGTGCATTTGTGTTTAAGCAATTTTCAATTATATAATTGGATACATACAAAACAAGCATCTACAAGCACATGAATATATATATATATATATATATATATATATATATATATTATGCATATGTAAATATATTGTCCTATCGTGATCCATATCCTTTTCTCACACACACACACACACACACACACACACACACACACACACACACACACATACATATATATATATTGTGTATTTGGGCATCAATCTCTATTTTAAGCAGCTTTTATTAAAATGAGAGACAAAGTATTATAGTTAAAACTTTAATGTAATTTTTCTTTTGATTTTTTAATTTTTATCCCTTCAGAACATAACTTACATAAAAAGTGTCCTTTTTTCATTTTTCCAAGCTCTTTCGGCTATACTTTTACCCATTCTCGATGATGAATTCTATTTTACTTGTGATTGAATATGCATAGTGTTTATGTATTTGTGTAAAGTCATATGTGTGTGTTATTTTTCAAACACGGTAAACACATTGTTACCGTCTCCGTAGTTGATATTATTATTAAGTGTTGGAATTTTTCTTTTTTATTTATATTTATGCTTCCGTAATTTTTTTCTTCTACGTGGATGAATCTATTATATTTGTATTATCAACGATTTTTTTGCGGATAGTTTTTTTTTTGCGGATAGTTTTTTTTTTGCGGATAGTTTTTTTTTTGCGGATAGTTTTTTTTTTGCGGATAGTTTTTTTTTTTTGCGGATAGTTTTTTTTTGCGGATAGTTTTTTTTTTGCGGATAGTTTTTTTTTGCGGATAGTTTTTTTTTTGCGGATAGTTTTTTTTTTGCGGATAGTTTTTTTTTTGCGGATAGTTTTTTTTTTGCGGATAGTTTTTTTTTTGCGGATAGTTTTTTTTTTGCGGATAGTTTTTTTTTTGCGGATAGTTTTTTTTTTGCGGACAGTTTTTTTTTTGCGGATAGTTTTTTTTTTGCGGATAGTTTTTTTTTTGCGGATAGTTTTTTTTTGCGGATAGTTTTTTTTTTGCGGATAGTTTTTTTTTTGCGGATAGTTTTTTTTTTGCGGATAGTTTTTTTTTGCGGATAGTTTTTTTTTTGCGGATAGTTTTTTTTTTGCGGATAGTTTTTTTTTTGCGGATAGTTTTTTTTTTGCGGATAGTTTTTTTTTTTGCGGATAGTTTTTTTTTGCGGATAGTTTTTTTTTTTGCGGATAGTTTTTTTTTTGCGGATAGTTTTTTTTTTGCGGATAGTTTTTTTTTTGCGGATAGTTTTTTTTTGCGGATAGTGTTTGGTAAGCCACTGTTTGTATTTAAATTAGACCAAATTGAAGTATGGTCTGAGCGATGCAACCTGAGGCATCTCGTTAGACGGGTGGTAGTGTATCCGGTGTAATTATCTAGGAATTTGGATTGATCAAATTCTTAACTTATATTGTAGTTTAGATCTTGCAGGTGACTTGCTATTTTTGATGAGGTTAGCATTATTACATTTTGTATAATAGATAATTTTTTTTTTAAGTCAACAAGTGTTGCGTATTTTTGGATGAGGTTTCTAACTGAAGATTCGTCCTGTTTATAACTGCTATTTATTTGGTTTTTGTAGAAAATATTAATGTTAATATCATCAAGAGAAGAGGAAGAAAAATCCAATACTTACGTAATTTTTGGTAAATTGGATTACTACAAGAAATTAAAACACTTCATAGATGACCGATCCAAATTCGCAAAACTAAATAAGATCTCAACATAGACTACCATATTTGACTTTTTCTTTCTAATGCAACCAATAGTCACAAGAAGCATACAGAAAAAACAACAATACCTGTCCGTCAAGAAGACTCGCGTTGCCTCTCTCAGACGATACTTCAATTCGATCTCATTTAAACACACACGGTGACCTACCAAATTCAATCCGTAACATAGTCGTTGATAATACATATATACATCCACATGTACAAAGTTGAAAGTATGAAAGAGCTATTAATAAAAAAGGAAAATCCAACACTTAATATCAACTACGAACACGGCAATAACGTTCTTACCGTATTCAGAATACTAAACACACGCATAACTCTATACACGTTCATAAACACTACGCATATTCTGTTGCACGTAAAATAAAATTTCATCCTCGATAATCACTAAAAGTATATCCGAAAACAATCGCAAAAACAAAACCTTTAGACAATTTTTATAAAATTTATCTTCTGAAAAGAAAAAATGTAAGATCACCTGATAAATTATATAATAAAAAAACTTAACCATAATACATTGTCTGTTATCTTAATGAAGCCTGCATATATGAATATATATATGTGTGCATGTGTGTGTGTGTCTGCGCGGTTGAGCGTTCAGATTTTGCCTGTTTTCGAAACCAATAAAATCTAATTAATTGGCGACCTTGAGTCTCTATTACTCTCCAAATGAGCTATGCTGTGTGTTTTGTTGCACAATCAATAATAAGCTATTTGATAATGGCATCGATTATTTTGTGTGTTTCGAGCGGCATACAGTAGGCTAACAGGCGGGAGCAGGTTTTGATATAATGGTTGACGCCTGTAAATTAATGATCTAGAGTTTCTAGAAGAATGGATAAATCGCAACTGGAATCAAAATTATTTAGTAGAAAAACAACCAATCACTCATATTTATATCTATATATAAAAAGTGAAGAAAACGAACGTTATTACTCAGCCTTAGGAGAAGGGTCATATGTTCAACGGGTACCACTGGGTCTGTAGTGTTTTTTTTCTTTACAGTTGATGCCATAATACTGTGAACGATAGAGCACCACGTGTCCGCCTGCGACAGTTTTCCAACTCTCCTTGGCGCTCTCAGTCCCCCTATGTGTTTTTATTTCTTGTCGGGAAACCTCAAAGCACGTGTGTATGAGAATAAGCCTCGTATCCTGAAGGAAGCTATACGGGTAGAATAATGCTGAAAAGAGTGGAAGTCAACTTACAAGAATGCCATCAGAAATGCGTAAATAATATCGGACAGAAAGGATGTTGTTTTCCACATTTGTTATTGTCAAATGCGAATTAAAAACGAACACATTGATGCTAATAACTTTTTAAGCTATATATATATATATATATATATATATATATATATATATATATATATATATATTATCCTATGTTAAAAGCACGAGTCGGAATTTCATTTACTACACAATCATTAGGTGAATATTACGACCGTTTGTTGATTTAATTTTTTTTTGTTTTTGGTACAAGCTTTTTAAGTTCGTTATAAATTATATATAAATCTGGAATGTCAATTTTCTCATTTATTAAATATATAAATTTAATATGCTTTATACCAAAAGTAAAATTATAGGAGTTTAAAATATATATAGAATGCATAATATAGCTTGTTTGCGCATTTTCGATAATATTGTCACTGTAGTTGTTTTTATGAGCTTTTCTTTTTTTTTTCTTCAAATTTACTAATGTAAGGACAAGATGTGCACCATTTGACAACCAAAATGAGTAGATGTAACCGTAAGTTTAGTGCTAATGAATTCATCTTTCCCTCCTATTCCTTGTGAAAATTTATTCGGGTCACTTGCATTTCTAAAAATCTTGAAAATGGTGATGTGTAAAGAAAAGCAACAGAAATATCTTAAATTATATAGCATAAATCAGTGTGAAAACTACTGATATAGTCTCATTGTAAGAGGTATGTTTACCAAAACAGACAACTATATCTTGAAATACTAAAGAAGAAACGTATTTAATAAAATTGCCATTGGCCTTCGGACGACTTTGGAATCTTTGGCATTTTTTATTGTTGAATTTTGAAAATGGTGCCATAATCCTTGCCTTAAGTTCATTTTGTTGTTAAAAAAAGTTTTCTTCGTCTCTAAACTGCGCCCAACACATAATAACCAAGTTAGTTGCAGTATGGGAATATAAGTGGCCAGCTGTAAGGAGTGATGAAGTCGAAGAAATGGTCATACTGTCATGACTGTGTGGCAAAGTGCAGAGTTCTGTGGCCAGACATAAGGTCTTCCAGCAGTCATTCTCTTGGCCCTCGACACTACTTCCCTGGATATCGACCACATTGACATGAAAGTATCGTTTTCATTCATGGATTGGATCTCACTAACACATTCGGGAGATTTTCATTTTCTCATCAGAATGATAAAAGTTAGTTTTCTGATTTGTCGTAACTTTGTCGCAAATGAACATTGCGACAATTTAGCACCCTGTATATATGTGGTCTTCTTACTAGTTCATATATATATATATATATATATATATATATTATTATTATTATTATTATTATTATTATTATTATCGTTTAGCCCCAAGCAAGGCGGTATCGAAACTGATGCGCAGGGGGCTATATAAGAAAGTAAACGTTTAGGCAGAAAGAGAGTGAAGACAAAGACGAACCAGTTACAGGAGGCGTCAGAGAAAGGTAAAGAGAAGGATGGGGAACACAGGTGTGAAAACAGTTGCGAAGGTAGAGAAAAAGGAAAACAACAAGCTATACGGGGCATTTTGAAAGGACTGGAATCAAAGGGATAAGAAATAGGAATTGACATTGCATTTAAATTCCTAGAGATTGTAGCCGTCAGGAAAGCAAATATACAGAAGGGAGTTCCACAGGCAGGAAATGCAAGAAAAAAGCTGATGGAGTAGAATTGTCGGCTGCATTTGTTTGATTTATTTGTAAAAGGGTGAGACTTTGTTACCAGTCTGGTTGCACGAGTAAATTCTTGTGGTGGAGGCACCAGTGACCTATGTTTGTCGAAGCAGAAGCCATGAAAATATTTTTTTAGAAGAGAAAGAGGGAAGCACTTCTTGCGGGTGAGAATGTGGCTGGCGTCGAGCTGCCAAGTTGAGATCGATCACATTACTGATTCTTTTTTTAACCCTGTCGAGAACCCTGAAATGAACAGCAGGGTTCCCTACTGGTCACATATAAGGTAGCTAGCTATAATTTGACTTGTCTCTCGCTCAGCCTGTGCGATTATGGTTTCTGCCAAAAATTGAAATCTTAGAAATTGCAAAGCATTTTTACCTTACTAGCCGTTCCATTTGTGGGCTGTGAGATTAATATTTCACTCGCCCTCTCAAAAACGCCTCCTTTTTGCCCGTGTCCAGCGTGTACGAGCGCTAAATTTCACTTAGGCTTGAATTCTTTAGATGCCATTTTCATGGATGTTTGCATTTCTTTATGTATATATTTATTTTCCTTAATTCTGCTTTCATGTTTCTGTAATGCTTAATTGAACGTTTGCCGTCACATGGTTTTCTTTCTTTTTAACTTGTTTTCTGTGGCATTTGAACTTTCTTTCTTTTATTTTTCCCATCTCCAGGGGTCACATATAGGGTAGTTTGTCTCCAGCCCTGCCTGTATGATTATGGCTTCTGCCAAAAAGTTAAATCTCAGAAATTTCAAAGCATTTTGACCTTACTTCTTCTTCTTGTATGTGCCTTGTCCCTTCAGGACGTAGGCGATCATGATTCTCCATGTCTCCCTATCCCTTGTGGCTCTTAGTATGTTTGCTCCTGTTACTCCTGGCAACCCCCGTTCCGTCATCCACCTGATCAGGCCCTGCAAATATGTTATCTGCTGCCTTCCTCTGTCTCTCTTTGCTTCTATCTGGCCAGTCAGTATCAGTTTCTCCAGGCTCTCCTTCCTCATTGCGTGTCCCAGGAACTTCATTTTTCTCTTCCTGATGCCCAGTATTAATTTCCTTTTTGTTACCATTCTTTCCAACACCTCATCGTTGCTTGCATGCTCAGTCCAGAATCACATTTCCGCTGCTTCCAGTTTTGTCCTCATTTTCGATGATATTGTCCAGCATTCACTACCGTATTGAAGAACTGACATCACATAACAATCCAGCTCTCTTTTCTTTCTTTCTAGTGAAATTTTCCTATGTGTTAGTATTTTACTCAGTTTCTGGAACGCGTCCTTTGCCATGCTAATTCGCCTTCGGATCTCTGTGTCGCACTTTCCATCTCCTGTTAGAACACTTCCTAGGTATTTAAATTTTGTACTTGCTTGATTCTGGTATCCCCCACCTGTATTTGGCATTTTGGGTTGCACCTTTTGCTGATGACCATACATTCAGTTTTCTTAAAGTTTATTTGTAGTCCTTTTTTGTCACTCTCCACCGCTACCCTCTACAGAGGTCTTGTAGTTTCCTTTCCGTGCCTGACCGTTCCATGTGTGGGCTGTGAGATTAATATTTCTCTCCCCTTTTCTCCTGTTTCCAGCGTATTCATTTAGGCCTGAATTCTTTAAATGTAGGTATATATATATATATATATATATATATATATATATATATATATAAAACCATAGCTGGCTTGGTGCTTCTGCTATGTATCCAAAGAAATGTGCAGTGTTATTGATCCTAAGCTGACATCTCAGCGTTTTTGTCCAACCACTGTGCACTTTCTATAAGTATTTTCATGGCAATATTTCTAATTTTCTTACCTCTTTCGTACCTCGACTTTATAAATTTAAGCGCATTATTTGATTGGCAGGAAGGTTTTCTTATTTTACAGTTGAATTTACTAGTTGTAATCCTAGGTTCTGTACTAACAGATTCTTCTATCTAATATTTTGCTTGTGAATCTCTCTTGTAGTCTTCTAATTTCTTGTCATATTTGCTCTTAAAAAAGCAATTAAATGCAATACCTATCGTTAATATTTGTATATCATAATTACTTTTTTTATTGTTTTACCGTCTTAATACTGTTTGTTCTTATTTTTTCACACTCAGTAACTTCATGCGATTTCAAGGCTTTATTTCTTTGACTAGAGGGATATTATTAAAAAAGAAGATTATGTATTATATGCATAGTGACTGAAGGAACTTTACTGACAAACAGTTTCCACTTAGTTTGGATTTGTTGGATATAAATTTAAATGACAGCTAGAGAAATTAGCGGCACTACTTCAAATAATGACGTTCTTATTTACTAGAAAGTCACCATTTTAAATATTTTAACTCAGTCATGTTTTTAAACACAATTGTAAACGTTCTCAATATGTACGCATGCGCAGTTATTTCAAAGTTCTGATTTTTCTACCGTAATGGTATAGGGATAATAAACATGGCGGGTACCAATTTAATTACATGAAATTTATTGATAAAACTGACCGAACAGCTAGTATTAGGTGGGTTAAAATTTATAAAATCTTTCTTTTAAATAATATTTTTAGGAAAATAGTTTTCTCAAGTGCACTGTCAACACTCTCAACACTTTTGGGTACTTATAGACGTCTCATTCCTAATCTTTTATATGAAGTTAGGTACAATATTAACTTTTTGACTGTCATTATTTTCTCTTCACGTTACATGTGCTTCTATGTTACTTGTTGCCGCTATTGATGTACTTTTTGCTATTTGATAACCCGTTGTTCGTGATTTTGTTCCAGTCTACAAGTTTCGAAGATGAATCTGTCTCTCTTAAACGTACATGTTTCATTTGCACGGGGCCATTTTAATCAGTGACCTGAGAATGTGGTTGTATATGACTGACAGTTTAGATATTTAAGAACGGATTTTGAGACATGAATGACATCCCTTTTAATGTTGTAATATAACAAAGCCATTTAAGGATATGACGGGAAACTCTAGGCTTTAAAGTTCGGTTTTCAATTTCTTATTCTTCTATACCAAACTTTATATAACTGATCCATACATCGATTTTTGATTCATATGTTTTTTTTACGCCATACCAACTTTTTAAAGTTTATTTAAAGCCTTAAAATGCTTTAACATTGTAAGAATTTTACTGGTACAAGTTCTACTAATTAATCCATAGACGAGAGAGAAGAGGAAGATTCATACTTTTCCCCAGGTTAATTATGCGTGAGTAAATATAAAGAACCAAACTGGAATTGGAATTCATTTCTCCAATTTCCAATTCCGATCCATTATTCATTACGCCACCAACACCTTCAAAATTACTGCACCTGTATTCCCAAGCGGTTACCAGGTTCCAATGCACCTTCCATGCGCCGAGGTATTTGGTGTATTTGGTATTTACTAAATCCATATCGTGGATATTTATTATGAATTCAAGAGAAAGTGCCACTATTTTCATTTACTATAGTTTCTGTTTTGGAAATATTTATTTTGAGTACAATTTCTATAATAATCGATTTTTTCAAGCCTCCTGTAAAATTCTAAGTCTCTTATTATTTAATTTTGATCATAGATAATGTGACGCCTCAGTCAGATAAAGGACCAGACGGATAACCAGCACAATTTCTTTATCGCCAACACATTCAACTTCCATCGTCTCTATTCTCTTTCGTAGTAAATCGTGTCTTTGTTCTCCATCAAGTCTATTGCTCAAATTGGCAAAAAGGAAATAAATCATTATAAAACTAACTCACTTTATGTGTTTTATGAAAAAAACCAATACCAGATTATTATTATTTTTGTATGGAAAAAGAACTATACATATACTTCTACAAAAAAATTAACATGTAAAAACAAAAGAAGAAACTATCAAAGATAAAAAACTCCATTGCTTTCTTATCCGAAAGAAGGGAAAATCTTCAACTGAATTCTTAAGTAAGTTAGAAAAGGAAGCAAATGAAATAAAAAATAACATGTTTGCCAACAATTGAAATGAATGAAGACACTATAAAAAATAAAAAATAACTAGTAAAGAACCGTTTTGTAAGTAAAAGAAAGTCGTGTTGGTTAGGATTCGTGTAAAAGTTACGGATAAAATAACTAAAATAAATAATAAAATATATTGATTGTAAATTCGATTAATAGATTATTGATTGCCGTTTGTAACATTGCTGAAGCATTTGAAGATGATAGCAAACTTGTTTTTGTTCTTGTTCAAATATTTCATTTCTGTTTATATCCTTGTTTTACAAGCATTTATGTCTATGAGGTGTGAAATGTCTGGGAACTGCACAAGATATATGTACAACATATGCACAAATAAACCACAGACGGAAGTAACTAAACTTCCGGGGTTGCCATAAATCTGTATTTGCTATATCTTTATGTTCAGCAAACTTGTCTAGCCGACAAATCTGATAATTATCCACAGGTCGTAAATTAATATGGGTTTGGTTATAGTTAATTATTATGCAAAAACAAAGTAAAGATATTCATCTTAACTATTGATACTGTAAAAAATTTTAAACTAGTCTCCCACTAAGACAGGATGTAACACAAAGTCGACTTTAATTTGAAAAACCGATCGTGTACACAACACAATAACTGCCTATATAATAACTGACTGTAGCGAGTACTGACCTTCCCTCTTTAGTGGGAGGTGGTGCAATGAATATGATGCTACCCCGGCAACTGTTTTTCGGGACCGAGCACCTCACAGTATTTATTTTCTTCAGCATGATGCACTAGGTAAGTATACAAATCTTTTTAAGTGTAGCTTAGATGTGGCACTAGACCGGAAATGTGAGGCACCTAGTGAGAATGAAACTCACTAATCAGTCGTAATTGATCTACGAAGCAAGCTTGCTAACCATTACACTACGTCGAAGTGTCTACAATTTCGTTAGCTTATGATAGTGATTTTTAAGCGTAACGTAGATGTGACATAACACCGAAAATTTGGGAAAACGCAGTGAGAAAAGCACTCATTTTTCAGTTGTAATTGATCTAGCGTGACAAGCTGGCAAACTATTACCCCACGTTGTTGTGTCCTTTTATCTTCATAGCGTAGCTTAGATGTAGCGCAATCTAGTGAAGATGGAACTCATTATTCATTTCAATTGATCTAGTAAGAGAAGCTTGCAGACCATTACACCACGCCGAAGTGCCCAAGGCTTAGATGTAAAGTATGGAGCGCCCTTTGAGGATCAAACTCACTACTCAGTCGTAATTGTTCTCAAGCATTATGGTGGATGTACTTTTAAATATAAAAAAAAACAGATCATGTGGGTGAAAATACATTAAGAAATACAATTGTAACTATTAATACATGCCTTTTGTTCTTAAATATATTCGGAAACAATGGTAAATACATATACTTCATGCACAAAATTATCCTGAAGAAATCTCCCAAAGAGTTCTTATGCAGAATGCACTGTTTGCAAAGTCCAAAAGAACATAATCATGCGTAATAAAATCTCTAGAAAAACGGTTATCGACGGAGGTCAACAAGAAATCGAAACAGGATGGCATTCACACGCACAATATCAACATTCTTCTCCTTCTATGTGCCATGTCCCGAAGATCAATATTAAAGCAATAAAAAGAAGCGTTGCTTATGATGGCTGCTGAATTATCTAAACTTATTTATAAATGGAACTTTGTGTGTGTGTCTGTGTGTGTGTCCGTTACCTATAGACTCCGAAATGGCTGAACCGATTTTTTTGAAAATTTACACAGTTGTACTATAAGCGTCTGCGAGTGTTTCTTAGCTAGGTTTTGTATTTCGTATCTCGACACAAAACCTGATAAATATCGAAAATCGATAATCGAAAAAGCGGGTTATAGAAGGAGTGGTCTGATTTTAATAAAATTTGATACACTCATAGAGAAAGACATGAGAAACAATATTCAGAAGTTTCAAGGTATATATATATATATATATATATATATATATATAGAAAAAGGCAGAATGTTTGTGTGTGTGTCTGTTTATCTGCCGGTATGTCTGTATTTTTTCAGCCCTTTTATTTTAGTTTTTGCTTCGGGTTTGGCTCTAAGTAGATATAATTGTAGTTCTTAGTCTCAGCCATGATACCATTTACTCAGAGGACTTATTTAGCCTTCAAAATTCAGTTTACGACGAAACAAATTTATTTGATATTGATACCAGGAAATCAAAATTTGACTTACATCCATTCATTTTTCTTTCAGTCTAGGGTTTCGCTTTAACTGGAAACAACTATTGCTTTTTAGTCTTTCGTGCCAACGTCCAAAGAGTCTGGGCTCCAGGACCATGGATTAGGTGTAAAGCTTTCATTACATCAGAGCAACGCCAGGCTATACTGCTAGTTATATTAATAAAATAACAGCTTAAAAACGTGCGATTTATGAATTAGCTGAAATATATTATAATAGGCTTTTAACTACTGACCATTAACATCATAGATCCCGCGTACGACTAAGTGACTTGCTGAATGTCGTCATCAAAGAGTTTTGTACAGTTTTTATCTGCACTAGCAAATTAAAATCAGTTTATGGACACAGTCAAGTAAAAAAGATAGAAATGCTTCTTCTTCTTCTTCTTCTTCTTCTTCTTCTTCTTCTTCTTTGTTCCTTTATGATAACAGACCTTCACAATTCCCTGTCCCTTGTAGCCCTTCATAACATTTATCCTTCTGCTATCTTTCCTAATCCTTGTCCTGCCAACCGTTTACACAAGCTCGATGTTTAGAATATGTGTTGTTTACTACTGTCTTTCTTTTCTTTCATTATGCCATTTGAGTTTCAAAATCTAAGCCCTTTTTATTCATTATGTGCTTTAGAAATCCCACCTGTCTTTTTTCTGATGCTTCGTATAATCGTCTGTTTTCATGTTCTTTAAGTTCTATGCTAGAAGTTTCTTAGCTTACGCTTACCGCTTGTGGAAATCTCTTTCGGCCTTTTGCTTTTTAGTTATCATTGATATTCAAAAATTTACATTCAATTCCAATCGCTATGTTTATCTTCTTAATTCTTATGGTTCACTCTCATTAATAATGTTTTTTCATATTTCGCACAAATTAACTCATTAAGTCTTAGTGTCTTTTTTACCTTTCTTGAGGTGAAATTATTAAACATACAAAAGGAAATCGATAACCGCATAGTAACACAGTTTCAACTACTAAAACATCATTTACTAGGTTCTATTTGGATTGCACTTTACCAAAACAAAGTCATCAGAAAACATGTCATTGACGTCAAAAGAAATTAGCGAGACTACAAGCACGGTTTGTGTTGTTCCCAGTGTCGTGCCGCTAACAGGATAATATTATTGACTTGTCTGCTCCCAAATCACTTACAATCTAATTAACTTCCTCATATCCGTCTGCTACCTCCTGCGTTAGTGTCAGATGTCTCTGGCAAAAATCCTAACCAACTGCTTTTGTTTATGGTATTAAGTGAAAGTGGCGTATACACGAGACACAGTCGAACGAAGCACTCACAAAATACGGCGAATCGAAGAATATCAAATGTCGATATAATTTTTTAAAAATGCAATACGTCCCATCCGTCTGGTAATCACTAGCAAGCCTTATTCGAACTTCCATAATTTTCATCGTTTTGATATGAACAACAGGTGTTGTCACATAATCACCAGATGTTGCGGCATATTTGTTTCATTCTGATTGGCTATGATTTCTGTTATATCACGGTCACGTGACACTACCTATATTACGTTTGCATAATGGCATCTCATGAAATTTTGCATGTCCGCATTACGCACAAAAACACGCTCACTCAAACACATATACTTAAAAATCTCTTAAACGGTTGCTTTGTAATATGTCCCTGATGATTTCGTAGTGCGTAACGCTCCGAGTTGTGATAACGACGAAGGATAATAGGTCTTTATTATATTAGAGAGAATATATATATATATATATATATATATATATATATATATATATATGTTTGTTTGTGTGTGTGTGTATGGGTGTGTGTGTGTGTGTGTGTGTGATTACTTTATTGGAGTCATTTATAAAAATTCAAGTATACCGCAAATATAATGCCCCCAGTATTAATCTTACGAAAGCAAGATTTCATTGCATCCGAAGAATGTTTCCAAAAGTATTTATTTCAGATAATTTTTCACCTTCCATGTTCAAAAGAATATATTTGCTTCAGTTTTTTATCTGTTCGTTTCAAGTTTAAATTCATAGGCATTTCATCTCTTAAGAGTGCAGAAAAAACAAGCTGTTTTTGCTAGTTATCCCGAAGTAGAAAAATAATTATATATATATATATATATATATATATATATATATATATATTATAATATATATATATATATATATATATATATGAAAGAAAACAAAACAGATTAATATCGTTTAAAGATATAGCAGTTTGCAGTTTATTTTTTTAATTAAGTTTTTATCTACATTAAGATTATTAGGAATAAATGTACGTATTTTCATGTCCTTGCAAAACTAGTAGTCGCAATTACTAACAGTTCATTTCTAATAGGAGGCGCGGATAGTATGAATATTATTGTCGAAGAATGGAAATTATGTGTTTTGTGTTCAGTTCACGCTCGAATCTGTGTTATTCATTTCACCTTTGAAAATGGCTGGAAATGACTTTGCCCTAGGTACGGGGTAAATAGCAGGGCAGACACAACTCTCTTTTCTTGAGGCGGCAACCAGTCTTAGAAAAGGAAGACTTTTAATTCAAACCAGCCTAAATAAGCTATCGTATCTTTTTATGACTGTATTAAACGTGGTTCTTAATGGTTTTAATAGGCTTACGTGACTCAGATTGGAAGTTTTAATATATATGTGGTGAATACCATGAACTTATTAGATAATTGATGTTTAATTGGATTTAAATTTATATTTCAATTTCTGAACTTTCTCCTTTAACTAATGTATGTGAAAACTAAAGGAAAATTCATTAACAAATATATGACGGGCATATTAACAAATTAAAGACAAACACACACACGTGTGGTGCATAAATATAGATATGTGTGCATGTTTAACTTTTCGATTATATAAATAGATGTTTGAGTCTTTATATGCACTTCTGAATAAACATACAGTAAAGTAGCATTTTTCCTTACCTGATTTATTCTATACCTACTCTCCTAACTATTACTGAGCATCAAAACTCTGTCATCTTGACAATTCGGATCATGTTTTCTTTTGTTATTTCTTTTGAGCTCATGTACCTTGTGATGCAGTGGATATTGGCTCGGAACCAGAAATCGGGGAGCCGCGTTTGAATTCCAGTTGAATTCATTGCATTCAGGTATTAATCCGTCTCTTCCTTCCAGTTATGGGTTAAATAACAGGACAGATTGGGTTCTAATGACTTGGCTGGCAACCAGTCTACCGCAGAAAGCAATGGGAACCTACTGCGGGATAATCTTCTGCCCAGTCAGTCATGTCTCGAAAGAGACATGATCGCCCAAGCGTGTTTCACGTATGGCACTTAACTGACTGACTGATTAGAAAAAGATCTTTTTGTTATCAGCATAGAGACTGGGATTTATTTTGTGACTTTATTCCAGACGCATAGTGGATTAACATTCTCAAATTTTCTATTGAGAAATGTGCCACATAAGTTTCTTTTTCGATGAAAGCCGGTATTGTTGCCTTTTTTAGCATCTGATAAATACTAATTGCAACCAGCATATTTCGTTGGTTTAAACCAACTTGTTCAGTCGCCATACTTCACGGGAATCACCATGTATGCATGTACCAAACGTTATACACAACAGGTGCCTAGTTGTATCCACTCGAAATAATTTTAATCTTGTCCTCAAAGATGCTTTTTCTTTGTTTATTTTTAGAATTAATCACCTTATAGCCTCAAATAAGTTTGGTTTCCATAACAGCTGGTGTCTCTATAATAGTGAGTTAAATAAAAGTAAGTTTGTTTTCCTTCCTTCTTTGCTTAATTTGAGATGTTGTTATCTTCTGTTGATAAAACAGAATGTTGTACTAGTAAACTCTATTCAAATCCTACCCTTGATTTGTCTGGCGTATCTTTGTCTGGCTTTCCACTTAGAACTGGGTTTCAATTGAGTGATATGCATGTAACTTCGTTCACAGTTTCTGCTAACATCACTAAATTCGAACTTCAGAAACAAGTGAACATACTGGCATCACTTCTGTAGGCCTTAAAAATTTTCTCCTAATATGATATATTATCTTTCTGGATTTCTTGCTTGTTAAAATGACTACTGTGTAGTTCCAAGCGAACCGTCTGATCTTTTAAACTTTCGACCTTTCAAACGCCAAATTCTGAACTGATTAAGTTTCTTCGAGTTAATTACTATTGCTTACGTTTTTTTTAGATCAACTGCTGATGTATTAATGATTATTGCTAAAACCGTTTGCCAAGCTAAAGCTATGGCAAAAATTAGTGAAGCTCGGACTGTTGCTTTGAATACCTCGAAGGTATTTAACAGGGTTTGGCATATTGGTCTTTTTCATAAGTTGAAAGGTTATGGTGTTTCTTTAAATTTTTCATGGGTTCAATTTTTCCTATCAAATTGATAAATAAACCTTTTCCTCATCTTTTAGATCTTTTTGCAATATTGCAAGTATTCCCCAGATTTTTAGCCTCGTATTTACGTTGTTTCTAATTTTCATCAATAATCATTCTGTGGCCATCAGTTTTCAAATTGGTATATATACAAATGGCAAAACTATTTACTCCCGTCTTAGTTGTAACGCTGATCATTACGATAAAGTCAAAGTGAACGCAGATTTAAAAACAGACCGATAGTCTTCTGTTAACTGGGAAAAGAAATGGCTTTTAATTTTAACGCTTCCAAAACAAAACTTAATTATCTGAGAGAATCTTTTTCAACTTACATCAGCATAGTTGATGCTAACCAGTAGGAGAGTGAATCATTGCGCCCTCTCAGACAAAATTTTGTAACCGAACTGATTTGGAAGAAGTATTTTTAATGATTTTTTTTACTTCTACTGCTAGAAAACATGGTTCACTGTGTTGTCTTGCAATAATCCAGCTTACATATTTATAAGTTTATCATTTAGCCATTCTCTGAATATTGTTGTCACATCTGTGATCCTGCTGTATATTTAGAGATAATTGATAATATCTAAAAAAAGAATGTTATTGGCTTATGTGATAGGCATTTCGACTTCATCCATTTTGTCCAGCCATAAGGTAGCTTTTTTTCTTTACTTTCTATAAATAATTTCTTGATAACTACGCTGGTGAAGTTTCCTTTATGGTACTTTATGAATATAAGCACAGTGTTAAAGGGACGGTAATATTTCATCATTTTACAGTTGTAATGGCAAGATGTAACAGTAAATTCTTCTTTATTGCTTGTGAAACTCTATTCTAGCTTCTAGCTTTTAAGTCAACTTAGTTCTTTAAAAGAATTAAATACTATATCAATACTTATCTTCTGTCTTATTAATTACTTTTCTTTTATTATTTTTTCTCAAAATGTTGCTTTTGTTTTCTCATATTCTCTAAGAAAATGTAACTCTTTGCATCTTAGTGGGTTTATTGTCCTATTTGTGTGATATGATTAAATAAGAACTTTAACAAACCCTAGTAAACAGTCGTTTAAAAATTTAGTCATCACATCACTGCAAATGATCTTAAAACTGGAGTTTATTAGATTAATTTATATTTTCGGTCTCCACAATAAATTTTTAATTGGATTGAAATTCTAGAATTAATTAGGCTACTGTAGCATCGTATAAACAATGAATTAATGGGTTACTTTCAGCGTGTATTTCATGCTGTTACCACTTTTTTTTCTTAAAACATTATCTTCATGCTCCAACAGTTGTATCGAAAAAATATCTCTCAAAATGTTCAGATAAACATTTCATGGCTATTTTAATCACGGAGAGGGACCACGTGTTATTGAAACTGAAGAATCCTGAGACGCTAGTATTTCTTAACTTTAGTGGGTGTGTATATTACCATAGTACATTCAAGTAATTTTTGTTTTTCGTTACATCAAAGACAATTTCGATATTATTAGTCTTTTCAAAATGCTCACTAGCGGACTTTAATTGAAAAAAATATTGTTGTTCTTCCTCTTCTTCTTCTTCTTCTTCTTTTTCTTCTTATACTCCTTCTTTATCTTCTTCTTTTATGTACCAAGCCCATTTAGCATATGAGCATTCATAGCTCTACACAATCTTACTTTCTTTGTAGCTTTTAGTAAAACTTGTCTTTTTGCTATCCCTGTTCTACAAACAATTTACGCAAACTTATCATTTACGTATATCTCTACTTTCTTTATCTCTCTTGTCTTCTATAGGCCTCTTAAGTTTTAAATTCTCCAAGCACTCTTTTCACATCATGTACCATAGGAATTTTCATTCTCTTTTTAATTCTAAATATCAGTGTTGTTTTTGTTCATAATTTTTAAAATTTCGTTTTTACTCACGTGTTCTCAGCATTCTTTTGTTGAACCACATTTCTGTTGTTTCAAGTTCCTTCATCCATCTGTGAATAGATTTTCAAATATTCACTGCCATAAAGGGGGAATGATATTTCATAACACATCTGTACTTTTCTCTTTATTTCCACCGAGGTTTTCATGTTTCTTAATAATGTGTCCCTTGTGTACGGCAACATTTGCTATCCTAATGTGCCTTAGGATTTTGATGTCACGTCTTCTGTCAGCTGTTAAAATATTTAAATTTTCGTAATAGCTTAGTTTTGGTGTCTCCAAATCTAAGTTAGCATCTTAGATGTCCTTTTTGCTGATAAGATACACTGTCTTCTCACAGCTGATGGTTAATTTTCTTTTACTTTTTTCTGAATGAGTTCCTGTAGATTTCTTTCCGTGTTTGCTACCAGTACTGTTAATATTTCGGCCATCATTAATAAATCATTGTTGAATTTTTAAATTATATCAAAATCGTCTCACCATAAAATTTCTGTACATTATATTACCTATATTTCATTAAGCTAAGCCAACTTTCATTATTTGATTAATTGATATGTCTTTTACGGCTTATCAACCCTTTGCATGTTTTTTAAAAGAAATAAAGTGTTTTATGTTCTAAGAATTTTTCTAGATGATAATGACTTACTCATACATATCCCACTAATTAACCCAAAGCTTGGAGAAAAGACGGTGAATTCATACTGTCCCCAATGGTATTTGTAATTAAGTAAATATAATGACTACCACTGAAAATGGAACACGACTCTACGATTTCACCTTCCGGGCCCTTATCCGTTATACCACCTACACTTCCAAGTTTACAGTACCTGCCAGCCATCTATGTGCTAACCAGGTTCGGAGTTATTTAATTCGGTGATCGTACGAGAACTGGCGTTTCATTGTGGTATGGCCGTAAACCCAACTAAGTCCTAGCTGAGGTTAATTTTTTTAATCATCTTTCACGTTACTAATGGATTCACTTTGGCTTAATCTTTCGGAGTTTTTTACGAGAACTTCGTGAAAGGAATTTGATCATACTTTGATCCAGTTGTACTTTAAAGAATATTTATCACCGTAGCAAAAACTCAAAATTTCATTATAATTTATAAGTGCGTCAATCTTTGTTGGTGTTGTATATTCTTTTACTATATCGGTCTTGTTATCTTCACTATTTACAAGTCAAGCATTACTTCCATGCACAATCAATTTCATTTTTATGATGATTTTTAAAAATATGCCTGAATACTTTTTCAATAGCGACATTTCTACTTTATTGTGCAATGAATATTTAAAACTAAGTATTTTAAACAATGATTGTTAATTTTATATAAAAATGCCCTAACCTGCGTAAATTTAAGGTAAATATAATCATAAAAATTGTATAAAATAAATATTTTGTAAATGTCAATATTCTTTTCTCTGTTGATGTATACTTCCGTGTAAACATTCTTCAATATAAATGAGTGTGCCGGCATATATTTGCAGGCAATAGCACCGGAATAAAAATTAAATATGGGAATTTTAAAATGTTTGTGTTTATACATTTCCAAGGAATGCATTTATATAAAGGAATCATTTCGGTCTTAAAATATGCCATGTATTTCCATAGAAACATGTTGAAACAGGAATTAAAATACATATAAACATATCAGCTGTTATTGAAAAGTTTATTCGTACATACAGGGAAATAGACAAACCCAGTTTCAATATCTCATTAGACCTAAATCAATAACTTCTGTGTCGTTTTTACCTTTCCTGTTGTGTTAAAAGTGTAGCAAAAACTATACTCTTTAGCCTTGAATGATATCGGATTAAAAAAAGTCACTCTGATTTCATAACTGTGGAAAAGGAAACAGAAAACCTCTTGAGTATAATTCCCAAGAAGTCACTCATCTTACAGGAACAGGGCTTACAAAATAAATACAGATAAGTAAATAGGTGCGTAGGAAAGAAAAGAGTATAGTCAATATGAATATCGGTTTTTACTTCTGCATAAAGTAAATTTCATATTATATTCTTTATATCTTTAAATAAATATGTACAATTATAAAAATAGTTTTATATACAGACCTATCTCTCTCTTTTTTCTCTACGCACACATATTATATATAGAGATGTGTGATATGTGTGTTTATGTGCGTGTGTGCGTTCAACTAAAAGAAACAGAGGAAATATTATTCAATAGAACTACCCTGAGCTGGGTGCGTTACTTGCTTGCAACACCTGATCAAATAGTTTTGTTCATGTTAGCCATTACATCTAAAATAGCACCTTTCAATGAATCCTATGGTGGTTTCCGTCTTAAGGAAAGCCAACTAGATTAGTGTCAGGATAACAGAAATCACATGTTTGAGGTTGACATAGCAGTGTAAAATGCCAAGTCATCTTCTTCTGGGTCACGTGAACAAACTGAGAATGAGCAGACATAATCTTGATGGGGCAGCTATTGTCTCTCTTTCGATCTAGAGTTTCATCAACTTCCCTAGCTCTTCGATATATTTAGCAGCATTGATGCTAGTCAGCGTGAATTTAGTGTGTATAAAGTGCGTATCTCTGTGTACTCCACACATATTTCTTATGATTAACCTGGTCATTTACATCTTGTATCGTTTTGGATTGCTAATGGTTTATCATCATATCAGATTAAAAAGTATCATTTTAATGATGTAGAAAGGCCTGGACAAGAAATAAGAATGTGCAATTTTTTCTCATGTCGTGTATCAATACGTTAGATTTATTTTGTAGTTCGGTAAATGAAAAACAAAATAAAACTACAACATGTATAAATTTGGCATTCAGTCTCGTTTGAATTAGTACACTTCGTATAGGCCGCACACATCAAGCGTCGTTTCGATAAATAGAAGAACTTATGAAATTCTTTTTTTGGAACAGCGAGCAGTTGCCATGTTGCATTCTCTTAGGTTTCCTAAATGTCTTGGAATTTTGTTCCTTTGAAGTTGGATCTGATAATAGGAAAGATGAAAAAGTCCCAAATGGCAAGATCTAAAAATATGAACCTTGTCGGATTCAGGGAATGTTGTAATTAGCCGAAAACATTCAGAAAAAGAGTTCACAATCAACTAGTACCAAGCGACTTCACTCCAGTTATGAGCTCCGTTACCATAGCAACAAAATCGAATTTTGATCAGATCTCATATATATATATATATATATATATGTATGTATAAAATAAAGAAAAAATAAGAAATGGCTGTGCGATATGATGCAATGAATATCGGCTCGACAAGAGAAATCGGGAAGTCGAATTCCTGTTGAATTCGTTGAATTCATTTACGCGCAGATTTTGTTTCCTTCCAAGACTTCACCTTTGAGATTTCGTTCTGGGTGAAAGCTGGCAGTGATGCCTTCATACCTACCAGGACGTTTCGTCTGAGACCTCATTCCTCCTCTTGGTTCTCTCCTGCCTGTTCAGCCGCCATTGCCCACAGGAACCACTGCTTCCGTCTATTTCGGAGACAGTCATCTGACCACATTAGGCGCCTATTTACGTCTGCTCGTAATGAGTGCAAGAGAATCCTGAATGACTCCAAGCGATTGTTTGCCGAGAGAATGAGACAGCGCAACATCATCATCGAACAAGGCTGAGTGTTTTGATCACAGATTCTCATTAAACTCCACATTTGACTCATTTAGATTACCCTCATCCGACTTTCGTATTAGATCTAAGACTAAACTCTACAATGTATACATTACCTCGACAGTAGTATCCCGAGTAATTTCAAAACTTCACCCACATAAGGCGAGCTGTTGCGATGGAATCTCGGTGATTGTCCTTAAGAAATGTGCCCCTGAAATCTCCCCTGTCCTCTCTAAACTGTATAACTACTGCCTTTCTACTTCCTCTTTTCCTGCATGCTGGAAGTCCACTTCTGTCGTTCCTGTATTTAAGAACCCTTGTGAACCCTCGAACCCATCCAACTATCGCCCTATCAGCCTTCTACCAATTTTTGGGAAAGTGTTCGAGGCCATTATTAATTCTGAAATAGTTCAACATCTTACTGCCCATATTCTCTGACAGTCAGTATGGCTTCCGCTTTGCCAGGTCCACGGCCGACATGCTAACGACCATTACATGTTCCAGGCCCTTGAGGAATTCGGTGAGGCTCATGCTGATGCTCTGGACATCTCCAAGGCTTTTGACAGAGTTTGGCACGCTGGCCTTCTATGCAAGCTGCAGGGTTACGGTATTACCGGACGCTTGCCTGATCTGATCCACTCTTTTCTACATAACCGTATAATGAAGGTCGTCTTGAACGGGCATGCCTCCACATCCTACAGTCGAAGCGCTGGTGTCCTTCAGGCCTCTATCCTAGGCCCAACGCTCTTCCTTATTTTCATAAAGGATCTCCCAGATGAGAACAAGAGCCAAGTATGCCTCTACGCAGATGACACCACAATTTACTCCCATATCAGTAAGAAACCTGGCATGGCAGACAAACATAATCTCGTTGGTGAGCTTGAGAGGGATCTACACTCTGTGATGAATTGGCGTAAGAAGTGGCTTGTAAATTTCAATGCGTGTAAGACCAAGCTGCTGTCTGTCAATCATCACAGGCAATCTCTCCTGCCTCCCATAAGCGTGGACCAAGCGAGTCTCCCTGAGAGCAATACACTACGGTTTCTCGGCCTTACACTCTCTTCTGATCTCAAGTGGAACCACTACATTGAGTCAATAGCTAAATCCGCTGCTATGAAGGTTGAGTCACTGTGTTGAGCCGGGATGTTTTCCCGCCTGAATCCATCCTGCATATATACAAATCAACCATTCGTCCATTCATGGAATACTGCTGCCATATATGGTCAGGCGCCCCTGCTGTCCATCTCAGTGTTCTTGACAGGCTCCAAAAGAGAATCAGTAATGTAATAGGTACCGACTTCGCGGCTCGACTCCAGTCACTTCCCTACCGACGGGATGTAGCTTCCGCTTTGTCTGTACTATAAATACTTTCATGGCTTCTGCTGCTACGAACTTAAGTCACTGGTGCCTCTGCAACAGGTGTTTGCAACCAGATTGGTAACTGGGTCTCACCCATTCAGAGTGAGATCAATCAAATGCAGACGACAATTCTACTCCTTCAGCTTCTTTACTCGCACTTCCCGCTTGTGGAACTCGCTTCCAAATTCTTGCTTTACTCATTTCTTAACCACTTGACTCTAGTTCTTTCTTCACCACCCTGTATATCCTTTCCTTTCTCTCCACCTTTGCAACTGTCATCACACCTGTATTCCCATTCGTCTCTTGCTCCTTTCTAACTGGTTCGCCTTTCTCTTCACTCTCTTCTACTTAATCTTTTTACTCTTATGTAGCCCCCTGCACATCAGTGGCGTTACCGCCTTGCTCAGGGTGATACGATTTTAAAAAAGACAGGTACGTCACTGAGTCCCAAGGGGTTAGAACAAGAGAAAATAAAAGATTTTTGAAAAGCAGGAACTTCTAACAAGCAGGAAAACAGAAAGCAGTGATGTATTAATTATAGAGTTTGGAGAGGACAAGAAAGCGTTTAGAGGCGCATTTCTTTATCACGATGACTGTAATACCATCACCTACACTTGCCTTATGGGAGTCAGAGAGATCGGAAACGGGGTTATATATACGTCACTCAGCTGAGTTTCAGTTGTATGTGAGATACTGGCTATGTGTACTCCAGACAAGTCAAGTATGGTGTTCGAAAAGCATTTGCGATTAAACAACTCAACCTTGTCTGCTGTGGATGTAAGGTTCACAAATTTACTGAATAGAGGCGAGATCGAGGGTTTGCTGTTATTTAGCACACTTTTGCAGGGCCGCCAATATTCTAACGAACCAAACTTGTGATACACTACTTCATTCTATTAGCAAATAACAGCTTAGCATCATTTGCATTCATTACGAGTTGAGACAAAAACGGCCTATTTTAGTCAGACGCGTCGCCCCGGTAAAGCAGGAAGAAGTGATTTCTGTGGGCAATAGCAGCTAATTAACCTTATAGAACCAAGGAGATGAATGAGGTTTCAATCAAAATCTTCTGACTGGGATGAAAGCATCGAAACAGGCTTCCACCTAAAATAAAACACCAGAGGCCCAGATTTTAATAAGGAATCCAAAACTCTTCTTCCAATGGATATCCCAATGGAAGTTGCCAAACGAGTCCCAATCCGCCCCTTACTAGCCGTAAGATATTCTGCCCTCAGATTGAAGAGGGGAAAGAGATATTAACAGAAACTACAGAATAATCAGAGTTGACAAGAGGACAATGCTGTATGCTATGCTATGAGTAAGATATAGAAGTAAAACAAATCTAGAAGGGTGACTACTAAGGTTCTGGTTAAACGTGTAGGGAAGTCCTACACTTGACTGAGTGACTGAAAAGTTCTGAGTATAAATGCCAGCAAGATCACTAAAAGAGTTTCCTCGCCGCTTGGCATGGTGGATACTGAAGTCCCCGAAAACAAATATATTAACAAAATGGGAAGAGAAAATGGCTTTGTCTATATATGCTGAAATACTGTCTAGCACGGAACAGTCAAGACAGGAAAGAAAACTGTAGAGAATGAAAAGATAGCTGACTGAGTTAAGTAAAGAGAGACAGACATATACAAGTGTAAACTTGAGATTCAAACGAAATCACCCGAGCTAGAAGAAAGTATTCTTTCGGGTAATGCATGTGGGCATTGGTGTCTTTCCTAAAGGAAGGAAAGTACCCAGTGACCGAGAAATCTGAGGATGGATTAGTATAGTTGAGGGTAGCTTTGCAGAGAGCAAGAATATCAAAGAATCTTTCATGGAGGAACGATTCCACACTACAAAAGTTGGTACGAACACCACATATGTTAGAGAATGAAATATTGAGAGGTTTAAGTGTTTTTGTGTAGGTGGTTTAGTTTTATAAGTTTTCATCTTTTGCTCATATTCATGATGTGAATTTAAATACTTCTGTCTAGAGTAGCAATAAACAGTCAGTCGTCAAATGCGACATGTGTGGGAAGAGAACTGGTATGATCTGCAGCACAGTGTTGCCTCAGGGTTGCCCACCAGAAGCGCTTACAAGGACACCAATCCATGCACGACATGCAAGAACCCCTATATTATGTTACCGTTGATCGGAGCAGTCTCTCTAGACGATATGCAAGAGTTCGGGTTCTTAACTACCAACATTAGATGGAAACAGCAACC
The DNA here is from genome assembly GCA_037127315.1 of Ascarosepion bandense. Taxonomy (NCBI): domain Eukaryota; kingdom Metazoa; phylum Mollusca; class Cephalopoda; order Sepiida; family Sepiidae; genus Ascarosepion; species Ascarosepion bandense. The sequence goes on from JBBBDQ010001211.1 coordinate 743,592, forward strand.
AGAAAAAAGCCAATCTTGTACTCTCAGTATGAACAGATATTTTACCATACTCCACACGCACAAAAATTCACAAAAGCACCACTATTAAATCTTGAGGAGATTATCTAGTACTGAACAATAAAATATATTGTAGGTACGATATAGATGTTTTTTAATAAAAGGCTTGCTAGAAGTTTTTGTGTATGAACAGTATTTTAATCGATATTCGTATTTGAGTAGATATTCTGTTTTTAATTAAACAATATATATATATTCCTACCAGCCTGGATTAATTACCAAAGTTTTTTTACGTTTAAACAAAATAATAAAATGTGTCTATTAGGATTTACTTCAACGCTATTGGGTCTCGACTTAAGTAACAGAAACAGTTTAATCATTATTATTCTCTAATCCCAAATTTTTAGGGCCAATTTATTAGACACTTTGAAGTGGTTCGTTGGAATTTCAAACTGAAACTTTTATTTCCTCTACTGGTATAGATTGTTCTGGTTCCATGTGCCATTGTTCCACCTGCCATTCCTCCTCAGGTAATCTCAGTATCGATTATTCACTTTTTCATTCAGCACTCCATATTTTTATTTACCTCTACTGTAGCCAGACAATGAACACACACCTCTTTGGGGCAAGTTACTGGATTAAAAAAAATGATTTTATCCACTGGGCTACATGCGGACAAGAACTTGAAAAATTGGGTAAACCGATGCTGAAATATCTGCAGTTTGCACAATGAACCATTGGCAAATGTTCTTCTGTGGTGAGTAATTAGAGGGCGAAAGAAAAAGCACACGTTGTGTTAAAAAGGACATACATGGTGTTATGGGTAAGTTTACATATAATATATATATTGTAACAAAGTTGTAGATTTTAATTTTCATTTCAACTTATCACGTAGCAGCTTCGAAACGCGAAAATGTTTGTGTAGTGATACTATGAATTTATAAACAATTGTAACAACCATTACAATATATATATATATATATATATATATATATATATATATATATATATTCATGTGATCATATACTTATATAAAAATCTTCCGAATGCTTTATTAATTCATGCGCTTTAGCTATACTTTCATTCATAATCAAAGATGAATTTTATTTTACTTTTAACTGAATATATTGATTGGTTTATATATATATATATATATATATATATATATATATAGAGAGAGAGAGAGAGAGAGAGAGAGAGAGAGTTATCACAAATGCTTGACCGTATTTGGGAAATAAATGATTGCTATAAGAATATAGAGTTCATACATTTGGGTTTTAACGTATCAGGAAAGTAGGCAACGAAAGACTTCATAAGTAATGCTGTCAAATTAATATAAACAATAAAAACATATTTTGAAAAATAAAATCCGTTGCTTGGATGACTGGAACACATCTGATGGTAAATACAATTTCAATAGATGCAGATTTTAAGTTGCTTTTAAATGCTCTGGTTCTGTCCATAGTCTTATAAGTGGATTTTGGAATTATGCACTGATACATCTAAACTTTTTTTATAAATGGAACATTGTCTGTGTGTGTGTATGTGTGTGTGTGTATGTGTGTTTGTGTGTGTGTGTGTCCGTTACCTATAGACTCCGAAACGGCTGAACCGATTTTCTTGAAAATGTACACGGTTGTATTATAAGCGTCTGCGAGTGTTCCTAGCTAAGTTTTGTGGGCGGTACCCCCGATAAATATCGAAAATCGATAATCGAAAAAATCGGGTTATAGAAGGAGAGACCCGATTTTAATCAAATTTGATACACTCATAGACAAAGACATAAGAAACGATATTCAGAGGTTTCAAGGTTGCAGTTCTTACAATAGTGCAGAAAATCGATAATATATATATATATATATATATATATATATATATATATATATATGGCAAGATGTTTGTGTGTGTATCTGTTTATCTCTTTGTATGTTCTTTATACAAATCCACAATTTTTATCCGATTCTCACCAAACTTCAAAACTTAACTTACATCCTTTCATTTTTCTTTCAGTCTACGGTTTCGCTTTAACTAGAAACAACTATTGCTTTTTAGTCTTTCGTGCCAACGTCAAAAGAGTCTGAGCTCCAAGACCATGGATTAGTTTTAAATCTTTCCATACACCCGCGCAACTATACTGGTAGTGTATATATAACTCTGACATTCAAGTTAAAAGTAGATGTACATTAATACATTGACAGTTTATATACGCGGTGAAATATCAGTCTAATGGGGATTGAACATCTCTAAGTGTATAGGAAATGGCAGATAAATTAAATACTCGGGAGGATCAAGGAAATGTACTGATCGATGCAGGTGATCTCTGCGTGCGATTTTCAAAGAAATCGAGAAAATGAGAAACTCAGACACTTGCTTGTTGGATGGCAAATTCATTAAAGACAGCAAAACTTCATGAAAGTCTCAACCACTTATTTGGTTGTACTTGCTAGAAAGGGTGATATTTTCTGCTCTACCGAATACAACCGACTGAGAAATGGTTCTTTTTGGCAGAGCAATCATTTTTAATAAAACATATGTAAGAAGGAATTTTGCTTACCAAAGTGTGTGTGTGTGTGTGTGTAATAGCGAACATTGAAATCAACATCCAGAGGCAATATTATTATTATTATTATTATTATTATTATGTCATTTTCGTCATACTTTTATTTCTGCTGTGGTTACACGACCTACCAAGTCTGCGAAAGATCTAAAGAAATTCGTGGTGTATTGTTATGGCTCCATTTCAAGTTTTTCTATCTCCCATAACATCCCTAGCGTTACATAGACAAATTCTCCTTAGTTTGTGAGCTCTGACTAACGAGACAATTTTTTGTATATCTCTTTAGCTGGGTTTCCAGAGATTCTTTCAATATGTTGCTTTGTTTTAATTTTTTCATTCCAAGTGCATCTACTATCACTGGTGATATTCTTGTTTTCAATTTCTACATTTTTTTCTATTTCAATTTATATTTTTATAGTTTTTCAAATTCCTTGGTTGCTATGTTTGAATCTGCTAGTCATATCAATTACTAGGAAAAGTGTTTTATCTAGCCGAATAAAACCTCTTCAACCTATGGATGATAGCTATTATTATTATTATTATTATTATTATTTTGCTGTCATCTTTCATTATATTTCGAGCTCGTTAAAATTATTATTAGCTTTCTTCTAACCGTTTTACTTCAGTCAGTATCAACTTTTGCTCCTAAGTTTCCGTAGAATTTAAAATCTCTCTTTCTGTATAAGTCATTTGTTGACTCCATCGTCTATAAACCTTTGTATCTAAAAGATTATTCACTTCAGCATAGAAAGGGTGATGTTACATAGCGGTTCACTCGTTTTCGTTCAATTCTAACGAGACATTTTTTAATGTACAACTCCCACTTTTCGATAATTGTAAAATGGAATTTCCCAATTTTTCATTTGCTTGATTTTGGCATTTTCAATTTGAAATTCGCATGATGAGTTGTATTTTCTTACTGACAATCTCTTCTTAGAAAATAAAAATAAACATAATACTCATATAGCAATAGTAAAGTTATTTCTGACTGAATACGTGTATTATCCAATGTCCAGCACCTTTTCCGTGTCTCTGCAGTGCCAAAAATATCATGCTACAATTCTTACCAGGTATTGCATCCAATATTTTATGACCATCACAAAATGTACCTGCGTATTCAAAGATAGACTGATTTATATTCGGAGTTCAAGTGAAGTTAGAATATACGTCTTCTTTTATTATGTAAGAAGATGCACATATACTGAATCATGTAGCAAAAATTTATTCTCTGCATTCTACAGACCCAAATTTTATTCTGATTACTTAGTTTGCACAGTAAAAGGGTGGGACTTAGTTGATAACCTTGTAGCTCAAGTAAATTTATATATAGGGGCATCAGTGACTAAAGTTCATCGTGGCAGAAGCCCTGAAAGTATTTGTAAAAGAGACACGGGGAAGCCACATTGCGCCGCTGAGAAAGTAACTGTGCCTGAGCCGCCAAGTCGGGATCGATCACATGATAGATTCTACGTTGGATTTTGTCAAGGACCTCTAAATGGATAGCAGAGGCACCCCACCAGATATGGCAGCACTATTCAATGCACAGGCGGGTGGTAGATTTATATATGTAAAGGATAGTTTCATACGGGTAAAATTTCCTGGCCCTACACAGAGAACCGATATTCTTAGCAGCTGATTTAGCTATGGCTTCTATATAGTCATCCTACTTGAAGTATGTTGTGAGAGTTAACCTGAGGTGGCGCAGTGTTTTGCTTTCAGGGAGACTAGGCTAATCCATGCTAACTGGGGGTAGGAGTGATTGTCTGTGATGGTTAATAGATAGTAGCTTAGTTTTGGAAGCATTAAAATTGACGCGCTATTTCTTACCCCAATTCACCACGGATTGGAGGTCCTTTTCAAGCTTAGCAGCGAGGTTTTCTTTGTCAGTCACTGCACATTTTTTATCAAGACAAAAATAAAGTATATGCCTACTTGAGATCTTATTATATATATAGAAGATATTTAATGTCAATCAGGAAAAGCGTAGGACCTAGGATCGAGCCTCTAAGGACACCCGCGTTCGCATGATAGTATTGGGAAGCATGTTCGTTCAATACTACATTCATTGTGCGATCTGAAAGGAATGATAGGAATAGGTCAAACAATTTTCGAGTTATACCATAGCCCCGCAGCTTGCGTAGAAGGTCAGCATGTCAGATTCTGTCAAACGCTTTTGATATATCTAGGGCAACAGTTCGGGCTTCGCTGTTCTTGTCGAGAGCCTGGTGTATATACTCAGTGATGGTCATGAGCATATCATGAAGCGGAAACCATACTGTTTGTCGGTGATGAGACTGTGAGGTGTGAGATGTTGAACCATATCGGCGTTGATGATGGCTTTGCACACTTTGCCAAAATTTGGTAGGAGTCTGATAGGGCGATAATTAGAGGTATCAGAGTGTTCAGCAGTATTTTATATATAGGAACCACGGAGAAGGACTTCCAGTTGGCAGGGAAGCAAAAAACACAGAGGCATTAGTTATAGAGTTTGGAGAGAACAGAGGAGAGTTCAGGAGCACTTTTCTTCAGGACAATGATTGGAATTCCGTTACTTCCGCTCTCTTTATGGGGGTCAAGCTTTGAAATTATGTTAGAGACTACTGATTTGATAATGTGGGCGTCATTCAGTTAGGCCTCAGTTCGGGGTGGTAAATCGGGTACAGATACTCCAGACGAGTCCAGTGTCGAGTTGGTGGAGAATCTGCGAGCAAAGCACTCAACTTTGTCTCTTGTAAATGTAAGGACCTCAAATTCGTTTATTAGATGGGGGATTGAGGGTTTGCTGTTGTTTAGTCCACTTTTACAAAGCCTACAGTAGTCTTTCGCGCCGAACTTACCGAATGCTATGCGCTGCTTCATTCTGGCTGCAAACGGCAGCTCAGCTTCTTTAAGTATCTTCTTGTACTCATTGCGAGCATCAGCAAAAAGGCGACTATTATGGTACGACGCATGACTCCGATAAAGCAGGAAGAAGTGATTTCGGTGGGCGATGGCGGCCGAACAAGCAGGGAGCTAAGTGGGATTTAAGTCTCAACTTCCTTGTTGATGTGAAAGCTTCGATGCCATCTTAAACTCAAGAGGGGAATTCAACCGCACATTCCTCAACGGAAAGACTAAAAGACTTTGTTCCAAGGGACGTCACACAAGAAATCAGCAATGAGTCCCAATCAGCTCTTTGGTAGCAGTAAAACATTCCCCTAGTATGAGGTTCTTGGGTGGAGTGGGAGTGGAAGATGTTAACAGAAACTACTGCATAGTCAGAGTTTCCGAGGGAGCAGAGTTGCTTGAAATTGCAAACATAGTGCAAAAAATAGAAGGAGGAGTACAGCAAGCATGCATTTGCTTACCTGATGTATTGAGGCCACACAACGTGACAATCCTGAGAACATCCCTTCAGCTACATATTGTAAACGTCAAAATTAAGCAGGCGAAGAAATGTAATTATCTGTGTAGTGTCTTATGGAAAACAGAAATCAGAAATTATACGAAATGTGATCGATCCCGGCTTGGCAGCTAGGATACAGTCGCTTTCTCACCAACGCAGTGTAGCTTCCATGTGTCTCTTCTACAAATACTTTCACGGCTTTTGCTCCGATGAACTTAGCTCACTGGTACCCCTATATACGAATGTCCTCGATCCACAAGATTAGCAACTAGTCCCACCCTTTTACTGTGACGCCAATAAATTGTAAATGCAAATTCTACTACATCAGCTTCTTTTCTCGCACTTCCCGCCTGTGGAATTCTCTTCCGCATACTGTTTTTCCTGACAGTTACAATTTGGAGTAGATAGACTAAACTATCGCCCGGTTCACACTCCACCCACGTCTATTGAACAGGTGAAGAGGCTTATCCCTTGTTTCCTGTTTAGGATGTGGTTTCCGGCTTTCTCTTTTCAAATCTTTTTACTCTTACGTAGGCCCCTGCGCATCAGTGACGTTATCGCCTTGCTCGGGGTGATATGATTAAAAAAAAAAAGAATTTAAATGTAAAGTCAATATTCATCTCTTGTCACGCTAATTTACATCCTCTCCCTCTCGTGCTTTTCTACATCCACCCCCACTCTCATCAGTACTCTCTTCCCTCTCTTTCTCTCTTCCTGACACCCCCTGCAACCTCACACTCTTCATAACATTCCTCTTATGTAACCTCCTGCAAAACAGTGTCAGTAAAATGCCTTGCTTGGGGCGACACGATTTTAAAAAAGTAGCAAAAGTTACCTTTCAGTAACTAAGTAAAGTGTTAAGATATAGGAAAATATAGTTTTAAAGAATGAAAATTGTACTAAACTGCGATGTAATATACATTGTAGTCAATGTTTGACATCTTACTTTTGAATGAAAAAGATACTTGAGATAAATTTTTTTAATTTTTTTTTTTTTTACGACATGAATATTAAGATAAAACTCAACATAAATAATAATAGAAAAATGATAATTTATTACCTCCACTTTAATGCAAAGGTATTATATTGTTTTTGTTTGTTTGTCTGCCCGTGGTCAAGATATCCCAAGACCCACTGAAGGAAATTGGATGGAACCTTCAGGGATGATTGGGATCACGACTGGTACAAACTGATTAGATTATGGGTTCGATCCGGTTACGGGATTAACTTTCAGGATCATTTTTCCGGTTTTATTAATAAAATCTATTTTTTTGTCTTTAAAATACCAAATACAGAATTAATTCCGCATATCATTTTAAATACTGAATTACTTCTCTTGTTTTGTTTAAGTGTGCATTTAATTTTGACAGCGGTCAAGTTCAATTTTTTGTATTTTCACTCTTGAGAGCGTGGTCAAGTTCATTGCAGTTATCTTTTCCCATTTTAATAATCATCTCTTGCTAATCGTTGGGATGACATCGATATTGCCTTGACAGAGGTTTTTATCTTTGAATAATCCTATTTTTGTTTTGTTGTTGTTGTTGCTATTGTTATTATTATTTAAAAACTGTTTGAAATTGTTCCTTAAAAGCGACATTAAATTTTAAATTGTAATAGACATTGATTCAATTCAAATTATAATCATCAGCTAAAAGTAGTGTAGAAAAATTATGTTAATTTTGTTTTAGAATTGGCATAGCACTCTTAGTTTATTGTAAATATTAATTAAACTAAAATTTATTTAGCCTCATAACCTTATAATCTACACTTAGGAAAAGAAATCTTCACAATTTTGAAAAGAATATTATTTATAAAATCCTTCTATAACACTATCAACACTTATGAGGTCAAACTTTTAAATCCAGGAATTTTATAACAAATGACATTCTTATTTTAAATTACTCATTGAATATGTATTTAGTGTATACATTAATAATATAAAAAACAATTGCGCGGTGATGAAAGTGATTTCTGTAAGCTAGGTTTAAATTGTGACCTTTTCTGCTGAGATAGGCAAGAATTCGTCACACCTCCTTCTAAATACAGGGACAGATTTTATTTTTGTAGGCTGGACTTGCAACTTTTTAGGTGAAGAGGAAGTTTGAATTCAAAATTGTGCAAAAGGTAACGATAAACAGCACAAGTGCTAATCCCCAAAACTCGTTACATTTCTTAAATGTAAAGAAATCTGTAACGAGCATTGATCGTCTAATTTCAGAAAGAACATGACATTAAAATTATGATGAAAATGTTTCTGAGTGCAAAAGGCTGAAGGAATAAAGTCTCGGATATCCATATGACGTGTAATTATTAGAAATTTAACACATTTAAATTTGCAAGTTGTTGACAAATAGATGCTATTACATTTTCGTTAAATCTTTATGTTAATTTTTCTCAAAATAAATCTGTAGCTGTGTAGTTGGTGATAAAGATAACGACTGCGAATTAGAAATCGGAAAGCCTAATTCAGATTCGTTACATTCAATACTCAAAAATAGCAATAATAAATATAAAAATACATTTTTCTCTCAGCTATAGGCAAAGTGATAGCAGTACTTGTATCTGGAAAAGCCATTGTTAATCTCAAAATATTTCAATGCAATATGTACTCGAAAATAATTATTCTTGCAATCCCAAAATATGTTTAACCAAGGTGCAAAGTGTTGATAAGACGTAAAAACAATCAAATCAATCAATTTTTAATATAGATCAAGCCTTCATTTATTTTAGAATACTTTTAGCACATATCAGTTCAAAAAATACAAAACTTTAAAAGGGAAAATATTACTTAGTTCACATATTGGAAAAATACCTATGGAATATTTGGGTTCAGGAGGCATTATGTCAGTCCTACTTAACACCTCCAACAGTTCTAATCTGAAAATCATTTTTTGAGTGTCACTTTGTGCCAACAATCTCACGGAAACACATACCCAAAATGTAAAAATGGCTCTCTAGTTAGGCAATAAAGAAATTTGTATCAAACATTTTTTATTAGTTAACAATAGCACATAATGTCATTTGGCAGTCCTATGTTTCTCACATACTGAACAATACCAATAAATTGGAAGTTTCTTCTCGTTGATCGATCGTAAACACGAGTTCGTCGGCTCAACGACATGTTTCTATGACGTAGGGAGTTGATTTTCTATTGTTTGCTTAACGTTGTCTGCTTACAACCATATTAAATTAGTAACATCGTACTCAATTGTATGCCTGCAAGTAATATCAGTACAGAAGAATGGCTGTGGCATTCATATTTTGAAACTTTATTACTAATTTTGCACTATCTGCTAGAATTCATCATAACGAACGCTACAGCTACTGTACTCAGGGAATAATCTATACGGAACGCTATATTGATTATTGTATATTGTGTTTATCAAAGATGTTGCTAAAGAAAACTACAATTTCTCCTAAAAATACAAAGAAAGATGTTAACGAAATTAACATTTTCTGTATTTAATTTGCATGTTTAATCTTTTAAACGGCAGTGTTGATTGATATGTGTTTTTTTGTTTTTCTTTTTTTTATAGCTTATCAAACGTTTTACTTTATTCAAAGTCGAAGCATATTTTAGATTATAAGAATAATTCTTTTATTGCGAGTGAATATTGAGTTAACAATATTTTTAGAAATGCTTTTCCAGGTAGACGACCTAATACTTATCCGGTTTTAAGGTCATATCATATTAAAACACTAGTCCTCGAATGATCACCGGAGTTGAAGTTAAGGAACCCTGAGACTATTCAGTACCTAGACCGGTGATTACTTGGAAATACCAGGTATTGTAAGTTTGCTTGTGCAGGTAATGTAATGGATAACGGCGTGCCAACTTCAAATTCCACTTGGCCTTGTTATATTCACTCACGCGAAAATACCTTTGAAAAAATTGTAGATTCACTTTTTATCCTCTTAGGTTTCCTAAATCAAAACTACTTTTTGATATCATAAAAACGGAAAAAGTAGAAGTTTTATCATAGAACCTTTTGCTCTGGTTGAGATGTAGATTTAAATATGGTATAATTGTTATCGCTTTTTTGTTTTTATTTTTCTTAATAGTATTGCAGTCATGTTTTGTATCCTTTTAATTCAAGCACAGATCTAATTTCCAATGATTAAATAAGAAAATGTTCTTATTAGATTTCTTAGTATTGTCACAATACTCAACGGGTTGCAAAGTCTGAGATTTTATTCTTAGCACTTATTTGCAATGCTCTTTGGAGTTGTTTTCCACTGCCTGGGTATCTTATATTACAGGTAACGTATCAGAAAATGGTGAGGGTTTAAGCCAGATTTGTTCTATTTGCATTTATACTAATATATATATATATATATATATATATAGAATAGTATGAATGATTTCCTCTTATTTTTATCCAGTTATGGATAGAGATGATAGTTAGACTGATTCAACTATTTAACCTTGGACGGCTGCCAGTCTAAGTAAACGAGAATTCTGATTCCATAATAGTGAAAACAACAAAAGGAAAACTCTCTGATATAATGATGTATAGTCGACTAAGTTTTAGTCGTAATGATAAATGTTAATCTATAAATGACAGAGTGTAGTAGCAACCATAACAACATTTTAAGTTAAATTAAATTAATTTCAATACGATAGAAAAATCAATACGAAAAAATTTCTCTACAATTTTCTTTCTTAAGAAAATTACGATTTTTTTTTTACTTTAAATTTTCGTTAATGCTAACTATTCTCGATTTGTTTTTCATTTTTTTTTAAATTGGAGTAGATAGACCCTTCTATCGCCCGGTTCACACGTCTCTCACATCTATTGAATAGGTGTAGAGGCTTATCCCTTGTTCCCTGTTAAGGAAATGGCTTTAGGCTCTCTTCCTCTCCCCAGACATCAGTATTGGTGCTTCCGCGATTTTCCTGCAATGTGTGTGGACGGTGGCAATGTGTTTTCATTGTGAGGAACCGGTTTGGCAGTCTTCTAGTTCATGCTTCCGACTGGTAGTTAGGAGCCCTACCTCTTGCGTAGCGACAAGAACGGCTGCTCTGATAAACAGTTGCATAATACAGAAGCTCTTGCAGTGTCATGTCGAGCATGGATAAGTGTCCCTGCAGACGCTTTCAATGGGCAACCTGCATGGCCACGCCAGTTCCCTTCCAGTGCATGTTGTAGCTAATGACCATCTTCCTCCTCTACTAGGGGTCTCTCCTCACAAGCAACAACAATTATGAACGAATATATCTCCGCAAAAATGCTAAGCTAACTAAAATTTAATCACCTAAACCTTTTAACATTTTCTTCACTAACATCCGAGGTATTCGAACCAACTTTTGTAGCATGGAATCATTTCAACACGAAAAGTCCCCTGACATTCTAGAGACTTCTGAGACTAATCGCAACTTCTCAATTTCTTCTTCTGACTTCTCAATTCTTGGCTACCTTCCTCTCTTTAGGAAGGGCTCAACTGTCCACATGCATAAGCAAGGGGTTTATGTCAGTGAACACCTCCCTCTAGCTAGAGTGACATCTCTTGAATCCCCTGACCGCCCATACATGTGTCTTCGTCTGTCACTTCTCAAATCGGTTAGCTATTTTTCTGTACCATTCACCCTGCTCTTCTAACTGCTCTTTGCTAGACAGCATCTCTGACAATATAGATAGGGCTACTTCCTCCTCCTATCCATTCGCCAACATACTTGTGTTCGGAGATTTTAACGCCCATCACTGATTCAGCTGTCATTCACGCCATAACCTTTGCTACTTCTCAATGCCTTACGCAAGTGGTGGATTTCTCTACAGGCTTTTCTTGTATCCCTTCAGGACACGCTTCCCTACTAGATCTCTGCTTCACCGCTGTACCTGACTTCTGCCAAGTCTCACGGCTTTGCTCTCTGGGTAACTCCGATGATGATGCTGTATCTCTTAATATCTCTCTTCACTCTTACTGCCCCAAGAGCTTTCTACCAACAGGGTCTCCTACTGCTACCAAAGAGTAGACTGGGATGTGTTTCGTGATTTCATATGCGACGTCCCTTAGAGAAAAGTGTACAGTTTCCCAGTTGGTGCCTGAGCCTCTGAGGTCTCCTTCTTGGTAAACGCTGGCATTGATGCCTTTATACTGACCAGGAAGTTCCGTCCAAAACCTCATTCCTCCCTTTGGTTCTCTTGTCTGCTCAGCTGCCACTGCTTACAGAAAACACTACTTCCGGATATTTCGGAGCCGTGCAACTGACCACAATAGGCGCCTATTCGCCTCTGCTCGTAATGAGTGTAAGAGGATTCTGAATAACGCCAAGCTGTTGTTTGCTGAGAGAATGAGGCAGCGCATAGCTGACCGCAAGTTCGGCTCCAAGGACTATTGGCGGCTGTTCAAATGTGTGCTGAACAACAGCAAATCCTCCACTCCCACTTTAATTAATAAATTTGAAGTCCTCACGACATCTGTGGACAAGACCGAGTGCTTTGCCCACAGATTCTCATCAAAATTCTCATTTGACCCGTCAGGAGTACCCGCACCCGACTTTCCTCTTACAAATAAGACTCAACTAAAAGATGTTTACATAACTCCGTCTCTGGTATCTAAGATAATATCAAAGCCTGACCCCAATAAGCCGAGCGAAGGAATCCTGGTAATTGTCATGAAGAATTGTTCCCACGAACTCTCCTCTATCTTCTCTATACTCTATAATTACTGGCTTTCTGTTTCATGTTTTCCTGCCTGCTCTAAGTCCGCTTCTGTTGTTCCTGTGTTTAAGAACTCAGGGAAACCTTCAGACCCTATCAGACTTTATCGCCCTATTAGCACTCTACCAATTTTCGGAAAAGTGTTTGAAGCTATTAACAATGCTGAGATAGTTCAACATCTTACTGCCCATAAATTGTTCTTAGACAGTATGAATTCCGCATAGCCGATAGGCTAACGACCATCACGGAGTACATATACCAGGCACTCGATAAGTCTGGCGAGACTCGTATTGTTGCCCTGCATATCTCCAAGGCTTTTGATAGGGTTTGGCACTCTGGCCTTCAGGGCATTTGTATCACTGGACGTTTGTTTGACCTGATCCAATCTTTCTTATCTAATCGCATAATGAAAGTCTTCTTGAATGGGCATGCCTCCACATCTTACCGCACGAACGCTGGTGTTCCTCAGGGCTCTATCCTAGACTTGACGCTCTTTCTAATCTTCATAAATGATCTCCCATACGTGATCAAAGGCATCTACGTAACTGACACCACTATTTACTCCCGCATCAATAATAAATCTGGCGAGGCTGACAAACATAACCTCGCTGCTGATCTTGAGAAGTACCTCCACTCAGTGGTGGACTGGGTAAGAAATGGCTTGTAAATGTCAATGCTTCTAAAAGAAAACATCTGTCAACCATCACAGGCATGGACCAAGCAAGTCTCCCGGAAAGCAATACACTGCGCCTCCTCGGCCCTTTCTTATCTCAAGTGAAATAATTACATTAAATCAATAGCTAAGTCTACTGCTAGGAAGCTTGGCTCACTGTGTGGGCCAGGAAGTTTTTTCCGCCTGAATCCATTTTGCACATATATAAATAGACCATGCTGTTCATCTCAGTGCTCCAGAAGAGAATCTGTAATGTAATTGGTCCCGACCCCAGACACTTTCTCATCGTCGGGATGTGGCTTCCCTCTGTCTCTTCTATAAATATTTTCATGGCTTCTGCTCTGACGAACTTTGTTTGATGGTGCCCCATTCACAAGAATTTTCTCGGGCAGCCAGACTGGCAACCATATCTCACTCTTCTACAATTAGATCAACTAAATGCAGGCGACAACTCTATTTCAGCAGCTTCTTATCTCGCGCTTCCCGCCTGTGGAACTTCCTTCCATATGCTTACTTTCTTGATGGCTTTAACCTCCAGGAATTTAAATGCAATGTAATCCACTCAACTCCAGCCTGTGTATCTTGTTCTTTTACTTTCTCTCTACCTTCGTAACTGTCTTCATTCCTGTGTTCACATTATTCTCTTGACCTTTCTCTTTCACCCTCTGTAGCTGGTTCGTCTTTCTCTTTACTCTGCTCTTGCCTAATATTTCAACTTTCTTCAAATTTCTTTATTAATTTGAAAACAAGGATATAACTTTGCAGATGCTCTATCATATACCTACATTTTCATTTAAGCTTTGAAACTTTTACTTAATTTTATATTACTTTTATTTCTGTGCTTGATGGCTGTTAGATCAAGCCACCTTAAAGAAAACAGCTAAGACAACACCTTTGATTAAAGGATATTAATTTATCTTCTTTCTGGTTCCTCAATGAACAGAATTTTTAAAATAGTAACTGCGATATATCGTCATACCGCACCATCTTAAACGAATCCAGGAGAGGTCTTACAACCTGTCAGTTCAGAAGAAAAATTATGCTCTTATGTTTTGAAACAGCTTGACACCTTCCGTCTCTGTCATGGGGGAACTCGTTTTTTTTATTGTCTTCATAATGTTCTAAACGATTCACTAGCATTTTGCTTGTTAGTTTCCAGCTATATCATTTTGAGGGATTTAATTGAGTTACCCATGTACCGGTTATTTCCATACTATCTCAGCTGAGCTTCTTCAAAGACTTTCAGGATGCCCTTCATGAACAATTCTTGTCTTGTGTTACTACGCTTCATCTTGTCCAGACGATTGACTTCCTTAATATACTGAACCTCATTTCAGCTGCTTGCATACAATTTGGTTGTCGTTGTCATTATCCAGCCCTCAGAACAATTCAGGAGAAAGGCTGCGGCATTGTTTTGTAGGTGGTAATCCAGTGTGTACATGGCAGGTACTGATGCTAAAGCAGTCGGTAAAGCGTTCCAACATTACTGCTGTGGATGTCAAATCTGCTGTTGATAGCAATTTCTTTCTCGGCAACCTTTTTCAAAAACTGCACCGAGGTATTTGAAGGTGACCATCTGGTACATGGGTGCACCACATTATATGATCTGTAAAGGTCGAGACATCTATCACTTTACACTTTTCAGTTTATACTGAAGCCATGATCACGAAGCGTGCTTACCCAAAAATTGATTGTCACCTGTAGTTACAGGGATTAACCTAGCATCATCAGTGTATGCCAGACGATCGCTTCATTGATCACCTCGAGTTTTTGATCTACTGACTTCAATACTAGACGCATCTTCAGCAGAGTCCTTGTCGCACTCGCAATTTGAAGTCAAACCAGATCTCCTCGTCAGCATTAGATATGAGCGCGCTCTTTTATATCCCTTTAATGGCTTGGTAGATATGTATAGGCTTTCATACTTTGTTTTTGTTAATATGTTACAGTGTCTTTCCTCAAGAAACGGTCAATGTTTTTAATTAAATTTACACTAAGCAAGGCAGTAAATCCACTAAAGCACAAACTAAAGATAATTGTGAAAAAATTTTCAATTAGAATAATTACTAAGGAGCGATAACAATAGATAAGTCATCAAGAAGGCAAATAGATAACAATTGATATTGCATTTAAATTTTGAAGGTCAAAGTTGACTGAAAAGCTGGAAGAGTTTTCCACAAGTGAGAAGTGCGTAAAAAGAAAACTATTTGTATAGAACTTACGGTAAATTGATGATTCTTTTTTTGCTAATCTTATATTGCATTTAGATCTATAAATCTAGGTATCATAAAAGAAAGCTCATTCAAATAATCGCCATTAAATTATTTATAGAAAAGGCACAGGGAAGTAACTTAACAGCAGTGGGAAAGTGACTAAAACTGAGACGTCAGGTCGTGACCGATAATATTACTGATTTTCTTTGGATTTTATCAGAAATCTCTAAATATATAGCAGGAGTTGTCGAACTATATTTGACAGCAATACTGAAAACATCGGTGAATGGTAGACTTGGTTAGGTAAGTTATCTGAAAAGAAGAATTGACTAGCTCGACACTGTAAACCGAGTTAGTAGCAGACCTAGCAATGGATCCACTTCATATAAGCCGCGAATTGTAGACCGAAAAGGTGCAATGAGTCTTTCTTCTGGAGGTTAGCATAAGCTATGCTGACGACAGGCAGAAAGTGGTCTCTCAGACCAATGCTTTTTCGAGTTCCGGAAATGCTAAGAATGTTGCCGTAATGTATACCTGTGTTTTCGCAATGATCATCTTAACAACGAAATGGAAATTTATCGTATTTTCTATAATGTCAATCTTTGGTTTTTCACAAAGCTTATGTAGCGTTTTGATATATCTTTAGTCTTTTATACCTATTTAAACATTAAGTGCAGATTCATTCAGTTTACATTTATCTTGTATTTGTATTGTCAGAGTACTCAATGTTATATTAATACTGTACTTTGTCGGAATAAATCCAAGCATACTTCAGAAGATTATTGTCCCTACATAAATCTGATTTCTTATTGGTCTACTTTGTCTTCTATGTAGAATAACACTTCAAAATGTTGGCGATCGTGTCTTTAAAATACCTCCTGTATTTTGTTACGCCTAGTAGGTTTTGCTTTTTCAATATCGCCCCTAATCTTTGTTTGGCGTACCATTTACTATGTATCGTTAGGTAGTTTATTTACTTCTTTGGTGTGTTCGTCTGGTTTTGAAAATATCTTGTAAGCGTCTTATTCTCGAAAATATATTACATTATTCGCCCTAGAAATTTCAATAGCCTTTATCTAATTTTAAATGTAAGTGTCATTTTTGTTTTAATTTTCTTCAAAACTTCGGTGTTACTTATATATTCAGTTACCGCGAGTCTCTTTTTTTTCCGAGCGTTAACTTCAATATACGTGAACCTATACTATATAATAGTTCGGCAATCCATTCTTTCTTTAATATAAATCTGTTCTACTTTTTGTTGTATTTTTATCTTTTGACTAGCTTTTAGTAGTCATCTCAAGATATATCATTATGATATTGGATTTCGACGTGACATTTTCCGTCCTCCTTTAAAACACTACCTAGGTAAATAAATCTTTGTCTTTGCTTGATTTTGACATCTCCGATTTGGAATGCTTATCTTGAGCTGTTTCTTTTGTTGACAGTCATATATTCCGTGGTCATACAAATTTATGCTTACTTCTTTCTTCTCATTTTCCTGTATTTTCATCTGTAGGTGTTGCGGTAGTTTTCTTTCTGTGTCTGCTACCAACAAAGTGCCATCTGAATATCTTATGATGTTCAGATTAGGGCTGTTAATAAATTATATTAGTAGGATTTATAATTATCTCAAGATCATCTCAGCTTAAACGCTGAATAAATCCGGTGAGTAAACACACCTTTGTCTTAGATGCGTATCTATTTTTGCATTTTTACTGAATTTCTATCCGTTATATATTATTGACTGGAAAATAAATAGGGCACGATTTTTACAATTGATTTAATTAATGTAATTTTAAGAATCACTTATAATGAGAAATATTGTAAAAGAGGTAAATAATAATGCATTAGGTTGATACAATTATTTTCAGCATCTAGTTAATAAAATATGTTTATGCATATGAATACATAGCCTCATTATTCGGCTTTCAAAGCATTTTGCAAGTCTTTCTATTGCTTTCAGACAACATTTAAGCAAAGCGTTTTATTTCTTTCTTATATCCGCCACTTAGTCACTGAATTCTTCGAGAAATCATTAAATATTGAAAATTTGTAGGGGACTCTGACAATACAAGTTCAGAAGCTTAAAACAAACTCGATAGATGGTGTTAATACTGAAGAAGAAATATACGGAATATGAAAGAACTTCACGTTCAAACGGCAATATCGTTTGCTGTTTGGTATTTCCAATATGTGGTAAACCACCAGTCGTTGAATAAATAATCCACCATTGACACAGAAATCATTTTAACAATTGCAGCTTTACGTTGTATATCGTCACTTATATGTAGATATGTTTGAACGAACGTTCCTTTTCGCTTCAACCACAAATAAAATAAACTGTAACAATTATTAAATGCTATACACGAACTTACAAACAAGAAATCTACAAGACACGATCATTTTTTTAAATTAAATTTACACCAAACAGGGTAGTAATGTATAGATTTGAAATATAGACCAAAAACGTATTTTTATTTGGAACAAATAGCATTGATATAATTAACAAAATGTTGTATTTCAGTATACTCTGAGAACTCGAATATGTTTAGAAAACATTAATATACAGTGATATATTTATATGTAGAACATTGTCAAATTGCCAACAAAAAGTCATGAGCTATCAGTGAATATTCTAGAGCAAACTGATCTTAATGTCAGAAAAAAATAAAAATAACAGAAAGTCAAAAAAATAACAAAATCATGGATATAATAATGAATGCAGACTGAGGGCAGGAAAGGCAGATATATCTAGTAATTTTGGCACGGTTGTAGTAATGCTCATAACGGGAATTTTATTAATACAAGGATCCTAAACATAAAAAGTAGAGTAGATGTACACTCGGGGAAAATATAGGGTGATCCAGAAAAAAAGCAATGTTGAAATGTGTAGGGTTTGTATACACTGGCATTAATGCAATGCTTATCGATATCATCTTGATTTAAAGATCAGTCAATGAAAATCATAGTATTGATAGGTTATCATATCGTAAGAAATAGGCGAATTTCAGCAACCCTTTTCAAAACGATCGGATCATTATCAGTATTTCTGCAATCATAGCACCAATAATATAGCGTTATGTCAGAAAAATCTTAGTACGACTTCTCAAATATATATCTTCATTATCAGTATTTCTTCAATAAAATCGGTTGTAAGTTCAATCAATGAAATCATATTTTCAATAAGTTAGTGATATGGTAGGGTGGAGGTAAGTTACAGTAAGTCTTCTTAAATTTCTTGCACTATTATTGGTATATCTTCAATCATCTCTATTATAAGATCAATCAATGAAAATCATAGTAGCAATAACATTGCGTTATCTCAGGCGGTGGACAATGTGCAGCAAGTCTTCACATATTTCTAACATAATTATCAGTATTCATGCAATATCTTGATTGTAAGAGAAGGAATGACATTCATAATCTCAATAAGTTAATGATACAGTTAGACAATTCTTTGCAAATGTGTTGCATTATTAACAGTATTTCTGCAATCGTCTTGAATGAAATGCCAATCGATCAAAATCATAGTATCAATAATTTAGTGATACTGCAGTGGGGGCAGGTTAAGTGCTATCATGTCTTCTCAAGTTTTATGCATAATTAACGCAGCTGGAGAGATATATGATTAAGTATATCTCGTATAATTATCAGTATTCATGCAGTTATCACTATTAGAAGAACAATTCATGAAAATCATAGAATGAATATGTCAGTAATATGCGGATGACCGGTGTGGGCGAAAAACTTCTCAGGAATTTGTCAAATCTCTTGCATCATTTTCAGTATTCCTGAAATCATCACTTTGTGAAGTCCATTCAATGAAAATGGTAATATCAATATGTTAGGCAAGTCTCATGTTTCAGCAATGTCAAATGTCCCATAACATTGTCATTATTCTTGCAATAATCTTGATTGAAAGACCAGTCAATGAAAATAATAGTATCAGAAAGAAAAGCAATATCACAATTGAGGAGAGGCAAGTTTCATCCAGGCTTACCCAATTCATTGCATAATTTTCAGTATTCCTCCCATCATATTGATTGGAAAGCTAACCAATGAAAATAATAGAATATATAAGATAAGCTGCCCTTTCTGATAACGCTATGTTCAGCAAGTGTTCTCATATTTCTGGCATAATTGTCAGTATTGATGCAACATTCTCCATTATAAGTTGAAGTAATGGAAATCATAATTTCAATGAGTTAGTGATACGGTTGAGCATATATATGAAAGGGGGAGACAAGTTTCAGCAATTCTCTCAAATGTTCAACATCATTATCCATATTCCTGCAATCGTCCTGGTACGAAGGTAAATCAGCGCAAATCATAGAATCAATAATTTACCAATATCTCATGTGTCAGCAAGTTTCATGAAGTCTTCGCAAACTATTCCCATCATTATCAGTATTGCAATCATATCGCTTTAAGGCCAATGAATTAAATCCTAGCATCAATAATTTTGTAATATCTCTGTTGGTAGACAAGTTTCAGCAAATCTTCTCAAACTTCTCACGCCATTATCAGTATTCTTTCAATCATCTGTATTGGAAGATCATTGAAAAAACATAGTATCAATAATATACCGATATCACAATGGTGACGAATCAAGTTCTAACATGTCTTCTCAAAATCATAGTAACAGTAAATTATCGATCTCGCCGAGCTGATATAAACAAGCTGTAGCAATTCTTTTCAAATTCCTCGCACAATTATAAGTATTCTTGCAATCATCTTGATTAGAAGACCAGTTAATTAAAATATTAGTATCAATAATAGAATAGGGGATGAATAGTTCAGGTATTATCAAATTTCTACATCATATTTAATATCACTGTAATCATCTAGACTGAAAGGCCAATCAATGAAATTCATATGATTAATAATTCGGTAATATCGCAAGGGATAAAAGATTCAGTAATACATCTTAAATTTCTCGCATCATTATCAGTATTCCAGCAATCATCTCGATTAAAAAGGTAATCAGTGAACATTATAGCATCAATAATTTAGAGTTAAGGCAGAGAGAGCAAGTTTTGGCAAATATTCTTGTTATGGTAATTTACCCATGCACACATGAACTCTTCCAACGAAAAATAAGTTTCTACTTTGTGGCAGTATTCTATTTCAGCAGATACTCTGACAGCCGGACCAAACAGTCACGCTAGTGACCTTCTCATTTTGTACATGTTTTGTGTTACTGCTCCTTGTTTATATATTTGTTTAACTCTAAGGTTAAGTTTTTTTTTTCTGTGGGTCTTGGTCGGTGTAAATTTTCGCGAAACGAAACAGAGGGATTTTTGAAAAAACCCCCAGTGACATGCATATTCAAATACCGGTAGAGAAAAATGTTTTAAATTTCTCTGTATCAGCACGCATCGTGGGTTGTACATGTTCAAAAGTCTACCATTCGAAGTAAAGTTTGCATCGGCAATTTTGCAATAAGTAATGGACACTATGCTGAGCAACCTTTACTTCGGTTTACATCTTTAGACGACATATTAAAGATCAGTCAAAATGTAGAACAACATAATATATGTTCATAAATTATTCTCAAGAAGTGAGAAGAACAGGTTCAAATTGAAAGAATCTAAATGCGAATTTTTTATAAAGAGAAGAAAATACTTGGGAAACATCGATAAAGATGGTATAAGACCAGATCCAGAATGGGCTACAGCACTGAAGGACATACCAGCTCCAAAAAATGTCTCTACGTTACAAAAGTTTTTTAGGATTGGCAAACTACTACAGAGTTTTTATACCGAATATATAATACTGGCTCCGTTAAACAAACTTTTGAAAAAAGACCAGAACTGGGCGTGGACACATGAATGCCAATAAGCATTTGTCAAAATAAAGGAAGTCTTGACGTTGGACTTGTTTCTCACCCACTATAACCTGGACCTGGACATTACAGTTGCCAGCGACGCCAAGATGCCAGATGGATTTCACAAACGAATAGCCCAAAAGTCGAGAACACTTCGTCCTGCAGAAAATAATCACTCGCAAATTGTGGAGTTGTTAGAGATTATGTTCGCAGTAACGAATTTTCACCGGTACATTCACTGTAGACATTTACATAGCAGACGGACTATAAAATGTTTCTGACCATCTTCGTTTTTACAAATGTTTGCCTGTGCATACAACAAATAAATAGCGGAAATTGGGAAGAATCCTTTTAAATTATAAGTTTAAAATAGAATTTCTATCGTCTCAAAACTCTTTCAGGCTGACGGATTGGCCAGATTAATCCCGAAATACAGAGTATCTCTTGGAGATAGTGTGATTGCTTCTTTGAGAAGAAGAAGAATTTAAAACCACATAATGCAACAGAGTAAGAGAATTCCCCGTAGCTCTTTCTTGACCAAATCAAACAGCAAGCTCTAAACGATGAGTTTATATGAAACCAAAATCAAAATTTGTGAAAAGGACCGACTTCATATATTTTCTCTCTATTCGACGAAGTACTGCTATATAGTGAGCGAGTCATTATTCCCACAACACTACAGAGAAGAATTCTGAAAGATTTCCATGCCAGTCACCGAGGGATTACAAGGAAAAAAAGCCTTATGCGCAATGATGTATACTGGTAGAACATGGATAAGAATATCGAAAACATCGTAAAATTCCCTAAAGGCACCTCCACTCAAATATAGTCCTTGGTCGAAAATGGACTGACCATAGTCCTGAATTCATTTAGATTTTGCAAGCCCGCTAGACGGATTCTAATATCTTATAGTCGTAGATATTTTTCTAAGTGGCCTGAAGTTCTTAGATGTAGAAATCTCACTACAAAAGGGACAATCGATTTCCAACACGAACTGTTCGCCAGATTTGGGGTAGTCAAATGTTTAGTGTCAGACAATGAAACATAATTTACATCCGGCAATTTTAAGGGTTTTTGTGAGACCACATTAATCATATCACGATCAATCCATATCGCCCAAGGTGCAGCCGACAGGCCGAGTGCTTTGTTGACATGCTGAAAAGAGGGCTAAAAATGCTAGGAACGCACCTACAGAAAAAGCCTTACAAAAGTTTTTTCAGGTGCATAGAATCACGTACAACAACAACACACCATCATCATTACTTTCAGCCGCGGTAATGTTTGCATTTTTGCTGTTTCATAACATCTGCTCAATGTAAATACACTTCTGAACTGAACTATACATAACGTTATATAATATATAACACATAATTCATCAAGTCTTTGTATATTTCATCAGTATCAGTACTACTGCAATAATTTCGATTAGAAGTCCAATCAATTAAAATTATAGTATCGATAAATAAGCATTTATTAAAATGCACGAGGGATGACAAGTTTCAGCATGTTTTCTAAACTTTCTCGCATCATTATGAATATTCCTGCTATCATCTCCTTTCGAAGTCCAAGCAATAAAAATCATAGTTTAAATATTATCTATTTGAACGGTGAGAGGGAGTCCGGTTTCAGCAAGTCTTCTCAATTTTTTGCGAAATTATCATTATTATTGCGCTCATTTCGATTGGAAAGTCAATCAATGAAAATACCACTCAACAAGATAATGATAAGGCACGACAGAGCCAATTACATCAAGTTTTCTCTAATATCTCGCATCATTATCAGTATTCTTGCAATCAATACGATTTTAAGGCCCATCATAGTAGTAATAATATCACCGGCGTTTCAAAATATTTTCTCAAATTCCTGACATCTTAATATTCCAGCAATTATCTTGAATCGAACCTAATCAATGGAAATCATAACATCAGTAAGTTTCCGATATCGCAGTTGCAGCAAATCTTCACAAGTTTCAGTATTCATGTAATAATCTCGATTAAAATGGCAATCAATGAAAATCTTAGTATCAATTAGCGATATCTCCGGTGAAGGAGGGCTGTTTTGATAAACTTCCTCAAATTCCTCGCATCACTTTTAGTTTTCCTGCAATCATTTGTTATTAAAGGACAATCAACGACAATCATATCAATAAGTTAATGATATCTCAGTGAGACCAAAGCAAATTCCAGTATGTTATCGATATCGCCGGTGTGTAAAAGTCTAGTTTCTGCATGTCCTCCAAAAATCATCGCTTTATGTATTCTTGCAAACACATCGACTTTAATGAAAATAATAAAATCAATAAGTTAGCTGGGGTGAGGTAAGTTTCAGCAAGTCTTCTAAGAATTCACACGTCATTATCAGTATTCCTAGAATCATTTCGATTATGAAACAATCAATGAAAATAATAATGTAAACAATTTAACAATATTGCAGGATGAGAAAAATGTCAGCTAATCTTTTCCAATTTCTTCAACCATTATCAATAATAATACAATCAACTCGATTGGAAAAACAATCAGTGAAAACCACAGTAAAAATACGTTAACGATATCGCCGGGGGCGGCAATAAACAATGTGTCTTCTCAAGTTTTTCGCATTATTATAGTATTCTGTGATCATATCAATTGAGATTCTGATCATTGTAAATCATAGTTTCAATTGCTGATATCTCTTGGAGTCAGATGAGTTTCAGCAGTTCTTCTCGATTGAAATTATTAGTCTCAATAATTTTGTCATATCGTATGGCGGACTCAAATTCCATCATGTCATCTCAAATGTTACGCATCATTTTTAGTATTCCTGTAATCATCTCAATTCGAATCCCATTCAATGAAAATCATAGTATATATCAATAATTAAATGATATCATCGGAGTTGGGTCGTCATGTTTCAATAATATGTTTCAAATTTCTCGCATCTGTATCAGTGTTTCAGTAGTGATCTTGATGGGAACCCAATCATTATAAAAGATAATATCAAGTCTTCTAAATGTCTCGCATCGTTATCAATATTCCTTCAATCATCTCGATTAGAAGCCAAACATTGAAAATCATGAAGTTAGTTATACCGCATATAGGAAAATATTCCGCAATGTTTTCCATCATAATCAGTATTCTTGAAATCATCTCGATTTGAAGAGAAATCAATAAAAATCTCAGTTTCAAGGAATTAGCAATATCGCCGGTGGATAACGACAAGTTAAAGCATGTCTTCTTACATTTCTTGCATTCTTATCACTATTCTTGCAGTCATCTCAATTGGAAGGTCAATCAATGAAAATCACTCTCAATAACTCAGTGATATGATAGGCGGATTCATGTTGCAGCAAGTTTTCTACATTTCTCAAATCATCATCAGTATTCCTGCACTCATCTCGATTTAAAAGCCAATTTATTTAAAATCATAGCCTCAATAGTTTAGTAATATTGCAGTGGGGCCAGGCAAGGTCCGGCAACTCTGTTCAAATTTCACGAATTATTTCAATATTCCTCTAAGTTAGCGATGCTGCCTGTGTGGCGGAGGCCAGTTTCTGCAAGTTTTCCAAATTCCTTGCATCATTATCAGTATTTCTGCAATCATCTTGATTTGAAAACCAATCAATGAAAGTCATCGTATCACTATGTTAACCGATATCGTTTCCGGTGGCAAGTTTCAGAAAGTCTTCTCAAATTTTTGGCATCTGTATTCCTGTAATCATCTCGACTTTAAGGCCACTCTAAAAATTCATATCAAATAGCTAGCTTTATCATAATTGGGAGGCATGTTTCTGCAATTGTCCTCAAGTTTCTATTATCATTATTAGTATTCCTGCAAACATCTCAATTGGAAGAACAATCAATGAAAATCACAGTATCAATAATCTAGCGTTATTTCAGGGGTTGGAAAGTTTTCAGAATTTCTTCCAAAATTTTGTCGCATTCTTTCAATCATCTCTATTGAAAGGCCAATTAATGAAATTCATAGTATCAGTAAGTTAACAAAATCTCATAAAGGGGGCAAAGTTAAGAAAGTTTTCTCAAATTTGTAGCATCATTATCAGTATTCTTATCTACCTCATCAATCTAAAATTATACAAGTAATACAATGAATTTAATGCTACAAAAATCAATAACATGTCCTCTAGTGAACACAAACATAGTGAAACTTACTCATTTAGTTGTGTTTGTTTTGCTTGTTGAACGCAGAAATATAAACTGCATTATTAAAATAGGGACATATCGGCCCGGCTTCACAAGAAACAATTAGAATTTACACCATATGTATTTTCCCGTGCTTAAGAACAGTAATGAAAATA
The DNA here is from genome assembly GCA_037127315.1 of Ascarosepion bandense. Classification (NCBI taxonomy): domain Eukaryota; kingdom Metazoa; phylum Mollusca; class Cephalopoda; order Sepiida; family Sepiidae; genus Ascarosepion; species Ascarosepion bandense. Next base: position 769,200 of record JBBBDQ010001211.1, read on the forward strand.
GACTATCGTGGATTAAATGACGCGTTTAATTTGATGGAAACATTATATCTGATGCAAGAGACACTTTTGGGAAGTCAACGAGCACAAATCTTTTGCGTGAAGAAAGCCGAGAAAACAAAGAAATTGTTTTCTAAACCTTGAACTTGTATCATATTTGGTAACGACGTTAGTGAGTTCGATCCTCTATAAATCCGACCCTGTGCCAAATTAAAGCTATGCTTAGATAATCACTATTTGATAGCAAGGTAGGCGGTTTGAAAAATACCTATATCTCCCAATATATCTATAATTCGCAAAAACGCATGCAACAATTAATTGTTCCAACGAATGTAAATGCAAATTCTATATCGGCTATATTATTGTGAATATCAAATTTTTCAGTGTTTACTATGTAGAAGCTCTTAAAATATATTTGTATTATTGATTTTTAAATGAAAAAAATTCATGAGAATATCAATTTTATAACTAACATATCTTTACTATTATGAATACCTGTAATCAAGTTTCAAAGTGCGTGTGATTTGAAGGCGTGTATGGAATATTTCCATTAATCTTAATCGATATTGTACTATTTAGTTTAGTTCGATTTTGCCGAAGATAAAATAAATTAAACTCACATTTTTCCAACGCTCTTCCTTATTTTCATCAACGACCTCCCAGATAAGATCAAGTCCCAAGTAGGCATCTACGCAGATGACACTACAATATACTCCCGCACCAGTAAGAAACCTGTCGTGGCAGACAGACATAATGTTATATAATGACAAACACGCATGTATATAATAATATGACTTGTGTTTTTATTAATGACGATGGACCGTGTAGCCTAGGGAACAGAGAGTTGAGGGAGCGCGCCTCTAATTGGGTTCGACGGGAGTGTAGCCTCTCTGCTTAGCTCGTCTAGCTTCTTCGACTTCTGGTCTTGTCTGGCTCTCTGCCCAGACTGCCTGTCGAGCCTGACTCCTGTCGAGGCTGACTGGGACTCTTCTGTCGACTTCTGTGTTTCGAGGTCTTTATATATCTTCCAAAACCGGAACTCGTTTTCTTCCGGGTTTTGCCTCGATCCGCGACGCCTACTCGACGCCCACGTAATTCTCAGAGTCACCTGTCTGTTTGCTCTGAGCTATTTCCGCTCTGCCGGAAATAGGGTCAAAATGACATCCGCTGCTTTCAATGACCGAAAACACCCACGCTTCATCAGCCTTCTTGGGTGGGGCCAGATTATTATATTACAATAATCTCGCTGCTGACTTTGAACGGAATCTACACTCTGTGGTGAACTGGGGCAAGAAGTGGCTTGTCAACTTCAATTCGTCTAAGACCAACCATTACAGGCAACCTCTCCTGCCTCCCATAAGCATGGACCAAGCGATTCTCCCTGAGAGCAATACACTACGCCTCCTTGGACGTACCCTGTCCTTAGACCTCAAATGAAACCACTATATTGAATCCATAGCAAAATCTACTGCTAAAAAGGTTGGGTCACTATGTCGATCCAGGATGTTTTTTTCCGTCTGAATCCATCCTGCATATATACAAGTCAACCATCCGTCCGTGCATGGAGTACTGCTGCCATTTATGGTCAGGCGCCCTTGCCGTTCTCCTCAGTGTTCTTGACAGGCTCCAAAGAAGAGTCTATAATGTGATAATGTAATCACATTAATGTAATGTGGCGGCTCGACTGCAGCCACTTCCCCACCGTCGAAATGTGGCTTCCCTTTGTCTGTTCTATAAATACTTTCATGGCTTCTGCTCGGACGAACTTAAGTCACAGGTGCCTCTGCAACAGGTGTTTACTCGTGCAACCAGACTGGCAACTGGGTCCCACCCATTCACAGTCAGGTTAGCCAAATGCAGACGACAATTCTACTCCTGCAGCTTCTTCTCTCGCACTTCCCGCCTGTGGAACTCGCTCCCATATACTTGCTTTCCTGACGGCTACAACCTCAAGAAATTTAAATGCAAAGTCAATACTCATCTCTTAACCACTGGACTCTAGCTCTCTCCCCACCCCCGTATAACCTTCCCTTTCTCTCCACCTATGTATCTGTCATCGCACCTGCATTCTCAGCTTTCTATTGCTCCTTTCTAACTAGTTTGTTCTCCTCACTCTTCTTCTAATTAATCTTTTTACAGTTATGTATCCCCCCTCACATCAGTGTCATTTCTGCCTTGCTAGGGGTGAAATGATTAATATATATATATATATATATATATATATATATATATATATATATATATATGTGCATTTATCATATTTAATGAATAATTCTGAAATGCCGAAATAGTCTTTGGTGAATGTGTTGTTTTTTTCTGTGTAGAGCATTGAAAGTACCTATTATTTGCTCCTTAAAAATGTGTGTATATAAATGTCGTTAGAAGTCCCTTGTTTAAAAGCACCAATTTTTATTTTATTAATTTTATTACTTTTGTCTTTACGCACAGTTGTTCTTTGACAGAGTGTCCGCCTTCCACCTCCACCACTTTCCAACACAAACCTTTTTTACTAGTTGATATATTGGGACGTATAGATCTTATTTTAATTCAATTCAACTGATTTACCGATTTGAACTGCCAAAAAAGTAAAAAAGAATTGAAGATTCTTTGAAACCTTTGATCCCTTCTCTATTCAATAAATTTGAAATTACCACATACGCAGTGGAAAAGGTTGACTTCTTTACTAGAAAATTCTCTTCAAGCCCTATAATTCATTCGTCTAGGGTACCCACAATCGATTTCGAACGTAAAACCGATGCTCAAATGAGTGAAATATGCATAGCCCCGTCCCTATTTATGCACATCATTTCTAAACTTGACTCCCATAAGGCTAGCAACGTTGACGGAATTCCAGGCATCGTTCTTAAGAAATTTGCTCTTAAGCTGTCTCTTGTCTTCTCCAAATTCTATAACTACTGTCTCACTGCTTCTTGCTTAAATGCTTGTCGGAAATCCTCATCTGTAGTTAAGCATCTCACATCACACGACCTACTCTCTGACAAACAATATGACTTCCGCTTCGCCAGGTCTACCGCTAATGTGTTTACGGCCATCACTCAATAAGTATACCATGCTCTTGATAAGAACGGCGAAGCTCAATGTGTTGCTCCTGATATCTCGAAAGCATGTGACAGGCTTCTGCACAAACTCTAGAGCGACGGTATTTCTGGACGATAGTTTGATTTAGTTTAATCATTTCAACCAAATCGTGAATGTCGTTCTGAACTGGCAAGCTTCCACATGATTTCATACGAACGTGATCGTCTTTCAAGGCTTTCAATTCCCTATACAATTTTTCTGATCGTCAGCATTGATTTTCCTGATGTAATCAGTTCCCATGTAGGTATTTATGCAGTTGAAATTACCATTTACTCCTTTCTCAATAGTAAAACTGCCAAGGTTGACAAAGTAAACCTGGATCGCTGCTCTTAGAAAGGACCTTCAAACAGTGACGGACGCGAGTAGGAAATGGCTTGTAAATTTTAATGCATCCAAAACGAAACTGATATCCTTTAACAACCACATAAGACCTTTTTTAACCAGCCAGCGCAATGGATAATGCTAGTCTTCTAAAGAACTGCACACTGCGCTTCTTTGGCCTCACTCTCTAAAATGGCCTGAAGTTGAACGACTACATCGAATCTATAGCTGCATCAACTGCTAGAAAAAGGGATCACTGTGTCGGGCCAAAAAGTTTTTCTCGTCAGAATTCATTTTGTTCATTTATAATCCACCATTCGTCCGTGCATTGAAAACTGTTGCCATATTTGGTCGGGTGTTTCTGTTAAACACTTCCAGGTTCTCAACAATATCGAAAGAAAATGTAATTAATCCTGACATAGCATCTCGGCTTTAATACCTGTTTGTTCTATATATGTTTATATATATGTGTGTGTGTGTATTTATATATAAATGTATATATAGGCATGTGTATGCATGTCTATGTCTGCGTATATCTGTATGTATGTATGTATGCATGTATGTATGTATGTATGTATGTAGGTATTCGTGTGCATGTAGTTTATTGTGTACCACACTTTGTCACACTTGTAGATTCCATTTCCTTTCTGTGCAAATCATCTAATAATGATTGCGTTTGAAGAAACTGTGGTTGAACCTTCTCTATTTAGTTGAAAAATACGTCTGTATATGTGTGCAACACTTTTGTTTTATGCATGTAAATAAATGTATTTTTTGTGTATATGTGAACTTTTGTATAATTGTGTATATATGCGTTAGTATTAATTGTACGCGTATATTTCTGGTCTACATAGGTATGTATGTGTGAATACGAGAGTACATATATTCATAGAAATTTGAATGTATGGACGTATATATATATATATATATATATATATATATATTTCTGAGATAAGGAATCGTTCTTATTTACACTATTTACCTTGTTCGGGCTGTTTTCCTTATATTTATTGCCATATTCACAACATTTTAGCTGTTGTACACTGTGACCTTCTTTAGGTGATATGAATTTTAAGCTAAATCTTTTATTTTATGCACCGGGGAAGATTGTTCTAGTCATGCCTTTTTTAGTACCAATTACACTTTTTAACACTTTTTAACGCAGCTCTCTAAGTTTTTGTTCATCTCTGCTATTGCCAAGTTTTAAACTCACAACTCTTTGGAATCCAACAAATGCATTGATCATGGCGTTATTTTAAACGATATTCGTTTTGATTTGAGCTAAGTTCTGATAGTTTGTTTTAGCAATTTGATTTGAACTTAGGCGTTCATTATAGCTATTCCTCTTGCAGACAAATTTAACAATTTTTATTTATTTATTTTTGTAGTCTGGTTCTGTTTACATATATATTTATGTATGTATGCATGTTTGTGCATGTTTTGTTTTGTTTTGTGTGTGTGTGTGTGTGTGTGTGTGTGTGTGTGTGTGTGTGTGTGTGTGTGTGTGTGTGTGTGTGTGTGATTACGTAGCAAAAAGTATTGAATGTGTGACAAGCATTGTGTATGATTATAGTTCGGTGAAACAAACACAACTATCGTATATTCTACGAACGTCTTTGTCTATATTTATTCTATTCATTTCCCAGATCTGTTTTGGAGGTGGCGGGTGCTACTTAAAATACTTTGACAAATAAACCTGTTTTGTTTTGGTTTTTAATTTCATTGACATTGACATTTCAATTTGTATATTAGTTCAAGAACTACTCACCGTGATATATCAGCGTGTATTCAGGGATTGTGGTTAAAACAATGAACAATGTGGTTGCAAAGTTGATGGTATTGTTATAAACTAACGTTTCGCATATAACTTGATTTCGGAAAGATTTCAATGTAAATTTTGCTGGTTAGATGACTGTTTCTTTTCGTCTAGATCAGATGTGTTGAATCTCAAGTAAGGAAATTAAAGACAATCTTTTTAACATGATGTTTTATGCTTTAATATTTAAACGAGAACACAATGGCATCTTTTCTATATAGATTCAAGAGATATTTTAATTGCAGCGCTTATAGAGCGAAATCATAAAACTAAATGATAATTCGGTTTTTTTCCTTATTTATATATGGAAAATTTACTATCGGTTTCTTTCTTTGTCGTTGTCTTTATTTAAGTACAACCTTTCCAGTCGGGTGTAGTTTTGATGCAGTTTGCTCAAATTATTGTTAAATATTTGATTACTAAAATGCCTTTTTATAAAAATGTTAGTAAATTTTTTGTTACATTATTTACTTGAAATTATAAAATCAATTGATCTCAATTATGAGATGATCGAGACGTACTTGCTAGGTCTGAGCAAATGTATGGCGAAGCAGAGCTTAGAAGAGATACCAAGAGAAAAAATATTGGGAGCGACAAGAGGCAGAGCCAAGTGGAAGTCAATGATTGCCTACGTCCTGAAGGAATGCGTCACATGAAGAAGAATGCTTCAAATTATCAAATTTATTAAACTATTTTAAAAGATATTTATTAGCAAAACTTTGTTATACTATTGTTTTGACGTGTCAAATTCTACCTTTGTTAGAGTCCGTGCTATTTTTCTCCCTGACCTCGTCGAAGCGCATTGCAATTATTCAGTCACGCCATTGTCAGTTAATTGTATTCTTCGTGGTATTCATGGTATTCCTATGACGGTGTTACACGATATATCTAAAATTAAGACAAGATGAGTAAATACCAGAAATATAAGTACAGAAAATAATGTATGTTTGTGTGAGTGCGTACGTGCATGTATGTGTAAAAATTTAAGATACAGTATACAATGCCACGCAAAATTTTCCAACACATTACAAAAATGTTTTCTTAAATATTTCTAATACAGTTAAATTAATTTAAATTTTACTGATGGTAAAACATATATGTAGGTATTCAGTCAAAGAATTATATTTTCTTAAAATCAGTTCTAAAACCTTCATAAAGGTATCCCACGAATAAAATATGATAGTAACTCCATACTTTACAACACATTTGTTTACAAAAGCTTTTTTTATAAAAATGTTCAAATTTTACTAGAAAATTCTAAATTAGGATAGGCTTATTTCTAGAATGTTCAGATTTATTTTATGATAACTTTTAAACATTATTATAAGTACTACGTCTTTTAAACCGTCTTTTAAACATTGAGAAAAAAAATAATTGATCAATACCTACGTAAACATATTGTTGATCTTCATACTTGGTCATGAACTTGGTCATAGGAAGATATCTAGTCAGTTAAATGTGCTATTGAGTTCAGTTGGTAAGATAGTTCGTCACTGAAAGACGTTTTATACCACTGGTTTCAGCAAAGTTCTGATCGTCCTAAAAATGTAACGGAATGCACGGCAAGATTATTGGAAAGAAAAGTTCACAACGAACTTCGAGCTACTGTCAAAGAATTTCAGGGAGAACTACAAGTAAGTGAAGTAAAACTGAGTATGGATACAATATGTCGTTCACTTCATCGATATGACATCTTTTCGAGGGCCTCCAGCAAAACACTACTTCTTAAGCGAAAACTTAAGAAGTATGTTCTTGGTAAACTGGATTTTGCAAACTAACACTTTATCAAACTTGCAGCATTTTGAAAAATGTACTTTAGTCAGACTAAACAAAAAATTGAACTTTTGACAGAAATGCTGTTGTGAAAGTTGTGAAAGTCTGGAGAAAGAAGTGTATTGAATATTCACCAAAGAATACTATCCTATCAGTAAACTTCGGAGGCAGATAAATCATAATCTGGGGTTTTCTTAGTGCCTAAGGTGTATGGAACATTGAATAATAGAAAAGAAAATGAATGTAGCATATTATAGGGATATTTTGTAGACAAAAGTGCACATTCCCTGAGATGGAAACAAAGGTGGGTCTTTCAACAAGACAATGATCGCAAACCGTACAATGTCATGGTTAAGTTCAAATATAATAGACCTTCTAAAGTGACCAAGTCAATCTCCAGGTCTCAATTCGATTAAAACTTTATTGAGAGAGGAAATTTGTCTTGAAGAATAGAAAACTATTAGTCAAAAAACATGTAATAAATTCGTAGAAGACAACTTTAAATGCCTATATGTTGTAATTAGCAGTAATGGTTACGCTACGAAATAGTAATAGATGATTTTAAAAAATCTGTTGTAAGTGTTTGCTATTTTATCAATTATTTTTTTAATTCTGATTATTTGACTAAAAGCATAAACATACATAGTATTAACAGTAAATGTTTCATTAATCTGTGTTAGAATACATTCTCTGTAATGTGTTATAAACATTTGCATGACACTAAATCGGTAAAAAGATAATATGAATAAACACAAAATAAAAAATTATCTTAGCTGACGTGTTTCTTGCTCTGAGGGACTTTATCAGGTGATTTATCATTTACTTTGGTTAAAGCATTCAGAGGACGAAACTCATTGATTAATATAAATATTCGTTTTGTCTTTATCCATATATATATATATATATATATATATATATATATATATATATATATAGGAAAACTACTAAAAAGTTTAAGTTTATAAATGTATTTTTTGACAGCATTTATTTATTTCTCTACCCAACACCAACATCAAATTACATCCACCACGCCTCACCTGTGACACCCAAAACATAATATATTTTCTCTTCTGTTCAATATGTCCAAATAGTGGATATATTGGTGAATCTGGAAATAACATTAGATTCCGTTTCAATAATCATAAACTAAGCATACGCCAAAACAATCCGTATTCACCCATAGCAGAACACTTCAATCAACCAGAACACACATTAGAAAACTGCAAATGTTTACTAATAAATTCTGATTTTAGTTCTATATACTCACGCAGAAAGAAAGAAAAATACTGGATTTTAAAATTAAATACATACAGGCTAGGTTTAAATAGGGACTTAGGTGTTTTGAACCTTTATAAAAATTTCAATAGTTAAACATTTTTTAGATACACTTAAAAAACATTTTCTTTCAAACAACATTTGTAAGTATTATTAAAGATAGTTCTACGTTTACAAATATTTAAAAAAGCTGTCGCTTTCTGCGTCACGTGATGTAAACAATCTTTCCACGAACGCTCCTCACGAAAACGCTTCTAATTTAAATTTTAAAATCATTTGTTTCTGATGAAAGACCGAGGACGGTCTTAAATGTCAAATATAATAATAGAAATAAATAAATACTGTCAAAAAAATACATTTTTAAACTTTCAACTTTTTAGTAGTTTTTCTTATACATATTATTAAGACAGTATACGTGGATCATCACTGTGTTATATATATATATATATATATATATATATATATATATATATATATATATATTGTTTAATTTAATGATGTATACCCCCAAAATTGCTTTATTTTTTCGTAGTTTACTGGTAAAAAGGCATATTAAGCAAGCAATTCTTTTGTCACGAAGTTCACTCCTCGGCAGAATTAGTGCCTAAATTTACTAAAAACACACTAAATAAAAACAAAAGTAAAATTACCTCTACATAGAATCATAAAAATATGCCAGCTAGTTGCCAATCAATATCTCTTTACTTTCGGTAATTTTTATAGACTGTAATGTGGTTTACCGAGGTGATCCTTTCTCGCTTGTCTTCTTTTAGGGTTTCTAGAAAGTAATCTATTAAAAAACATTCTACTATCAAACAGATCTCGACTACAAACTGAAAAGCGTTAAACCTACAAGAGATTTCACCTTTAAAGTCGAATCCAATTCTATTTTCCTTTTTTAGATACCATGTTACAATATAACAATAACAAACTAAATTTTGACGTTTGCAGAAAACAATGATATGGTCAATTTCTACTCAAACCGGTACTCTGAAATTAATTATAGGCTTCTATTTAAGAGAAGTAAGAATTTTCAGCACCCAATATTTACCAAACACATATAAAAAACACACTCACCAAACTACAATATTCGCATCAATTTACAAAACAAAAAGAAATAAAATATAGCATTATCCACAATAATAAATTAAACGAAAACCGTAATCCCATCTACCAACTCTGTAGCATCTACTGTTCATAACATGTAATCCCATCTAAACGACATCCAAATAGTCACAATCATTCCTTAAACCATTATAGATATAATCATATCTTTAAAAAACTCATAACAATAATAATTCAGGAGCAGGCATATATAAAAAGTTACCAAAACTTTTCCTCACAATAAACTGGAGAATCATGTAGAAATTTGAAAAACATAACTATGAACAACAAAGAAATCTCATAATTAACAAGTTAACAAACGCACTGGTCATGCACAGAAATAAATTTGGCCAAAAGTTCGACATAAAAATGCCATGCTCATCAATATCGAAAATAATTTACTCAGCAGGAAAATCCTTGAGAGTGCCGTGATCAAATATTATTAAAATATTAATCTGTCCCGATTTTTCCCAATCTCATTTTTCCAAATATAAGCCCTATTTGTCATAGTCAGCATATACAAGAAACATAAACAAATAAAAAGAAAACGGTTAAATCCATCCTTTCGAAGCCATAAAAATCTAAACAATATATTTAATATGAAGAAATGTTCTTCGAGTGTCCAAAATAAAGTAATTAAATATCCAATATTTTTCTCAAACGCAACAATTGTAGCCGATAGCAATCTTCCGTGATGGTTTTGGTCAATTTAACAGTTCATAATAAACTAAACCCATCTGATCCCACCAAATGCAGAGAAGAAACTTGAAACATAGATATTCGGCTTTACTAACGATGTTGATACATGGCGGTGTTTGCCCCACACTCTTCAACGCTTAGAGTTATCGTAATGTATTTACGTTTCACCGTCAGTCCCGATACAATGCCAAAAAAGCCTTTTTTTGCCGTTGAGGTAGTTGTTCACACGTGACAAGAAATATTTCAAAGTCTTTCAGTTTCAAATCGTACAACAACCGATTTCCTTCTTTTGAATCAGTCCTAATGCTTTCAAACGTTTCAAAACTGTTGTTTGATTAACTACTAATGATTCTTCACGTCATTTTTGATAAATAATGCATGTCGTTCCTGGCAGAGTATGGTCGTCGTAAATCTCAAAAGTTGTATGCGTCTGCTTCTGCTGCAATTTTTTTTATTAAAGTAGTGTACTAAAATTCCCCGCAATTACACTTTCTTTGGCACAAAATCTTACAGTTTAACGCCATGAAAAACAACGTTGTTTACACTTCGGCGAAATTATCTACAGTAAATTTCAGGTTTGCTTTTAGTAATTCTTTATAGATATTTTACCGTTTGAAACTACACGTACGCAGTTTGGGGCATGTCATATGTTGTAAAGCATCAAGAACTTATTCAAATTCCTAAGAGATATATATATATATATATATTGTTGAAGTAGTAGGAGGGTTTGAATAATTAAGTAATTCGTCGAGCTTTTTTATTTGACCTCAACAGAATGCAGAAAGCACTTAAAGAAGCTTGGATGAGTTCCACCACGGAATTTGTGAACGAGCGTGCGTCATTGAGTTTAATTCTTTCCTCTTCATCACCAGGGCCCGTGATACAGTTGGTATGACATCAGCTTAATAACCAAAACTGTCTGGGTTCGTTTCCTGGTGGTGGGTGCACACTGCTGAAGAGTCCCAAGTATAGGACGAAATCTGCTGGTGTCTTCAAGTGATTTGCTATAACTACTTTTACCGTTTTTTTAAAACTTTCACGTAACGGGGATTTTTATGAACGCGCAATTTTCAAAATTTGAAGCTATAACGTTTTCATCCATGGTTGTATGATCCTAATAGATACTTTTTGGTATGGTTACACTTAGTCATAATTTCTGCTCTCTCATTCAGTAATATATTTTTGTTTGTGAATAACATAAAAGATAACTTTTCTTCCTACCACAGTCGACATATTTTGCCACCGTTGGCTGTTTACACTATACTCAACCTTATATCTGGGTCTTTTCCATATTTCAATTTCAATTTCCACACGTGGCTAGACAATTTTGTATATAGCTTCAAATTTTCTAGTTTAAATGTAGACATGTAATTAAACAATCTAGGCTTAAAAGTATCTTTGGTTGATCACAGATAGTCACATGAAGACACCAGCAGATAGTAGAAACCTGGGTTATTCAATATAACTCGATTACAAATTATATATATATATATATATATATGTGTGTGTGTGTGTGTGTGTGTGTGTGTGTGTGTGTGTGTGTGTGTGTGTGTGTGTGTGTGTGTGTTATTAAATATTTGGTATAAATTCCCATTTTTTTATTCGTTGGATTAAAGCTTACCAATCAGGAAATGAATTTTCTTTATACTTGATAAGTACTTTATACTTGATAAGTACTTAGATTCAGTAGAAACATTCTTTTGAAGCAGTGTGTCTGTTTAGCTCACGTTTATTAACACAAATTGTTGGATCAGTCAAAACTTAAATGTAGCATTTATTTTTCCGTCTTCTTGTGCCTGTACAAGATTGTGAACTCATTTCACTTCTTGCTTTTTTTTTTTAAACCGTTGACATAATATGAATTTTTTATCTTTTTTTTTTATTCATGCACTTTCTAGGATGGGTCTTTTTAGAGAGACAGCGTGTATACATAGATTTCAAACCATGGATAAAGACCGATTAACTGTCCACGGGGCGGGATTATTGACTTCGTGTTTCGTCTATTCAATTTCATTCACAAAATGTATTCCATCATGTTTTATGGTATTCAGTCATTTCTAAACTGTACTGAGCGCTAATATTATCCTCAGGTTGATATGATCTAACATTCGAGTCTTTGACAAATAGATCATGATGAGATTTGAATTGAATGAAGTTCTTAATAAAAAGACGGTGGCTTAAACTTTTTAAGCGTTTTACTCAAAAGTGAAAATTCTGTCAGTGAAGCAGAATGTACATATTATCTGTGAAGCAAACTTTTTTCTGTAATGCCCTGATATTCGATAAGGTCTTTGAATAAATGGACAAAAGAATTTTCATCAACATGTCTTAATAAAATAGAAGAAAGCTTATTTATAAGAAATCACCAAAGAATTCAAGACATGAACGATTCCTGCTTAACACTGACTGGATCAAATCATTAAAGATGACGTTCTCATGCGTATTTCTGTACAGTTAATACAGTTTGTCACTGTCCCATTGATATTAAAACCTGTAAATATAAGTGCGAGATGAAAGTAATTTTCAAAATTTAGTATTATTAACTTTAGAACATTGTCACTGCTTTTAGATCCTTTGAGATGAACGTGGGTGTCCCCTAAGGCTCTATCCTAGGTCCTACGCTATTACTGGTCTTCATCAATGATCTTTGTGTTTTTATCATTGCCTAAGTTGACATTTACTCGTGTTTCGATAAGAAATCTGTCAAGGTTGACAAAGTCAACATGACTGCTGCCCTTGAAACGCACCTTTAATCACAGTTTAACTGGAGTAGGAAATGGCTTGTAAATTTGAATTGCTCAAAAACAAAATTACTTTCCTTTAACACCGAGAAACTTTCCTGTGAGTATCAGCATGGCTGATATAAGTCTCCTAGAGTGCAACACTCTGCATCTCTTTGGTCTCAATTTTTCAACCGACCTGTGGTGCAAAGCCTACAGTGAGATTCACTGTAGGCGTATTTATTTCGGCCTAGTCAGTTCATTTATACAGAAATACCCTTGTGTTTTTTCTCTCCAGCTATTAATTTACGATGGTATAAACTATCTCTGTAGCACTGGGGAGTATCCTTTCTATAAAAAGAAAAGTTTTAATTTAAAATCGAGAAAACACTGGAACAACACTCTTTCTTTCCAAAAAATACATGGCAATTTACAGATAATAAAAAAGGAACGTATTGAGAACTATTATTTCCAACGTTCCTAAGTGAAATGATGTTGAAAAAAAATTATATTGATATATAGGCCTTTCATTAATATTTCGCGTATGTTAAAAGTTCACATCTAACGCTTGATTTTCCAGTAAAAATATATATTGGATTGCAAAAACGATATTGGTATTCTTCATACACATTAATTTCCACACAATGTGAATTTTTACCAATGTAAAACATGGAACACAAAATAAATCACCGGGATTTTCTCTTCCATGTTTCATTTTCTGATGAAGCTTAAATAAAAGCGATACGTGTTAAATTCCTCAATGTTTCTTATTTGTTCTTTATATATATATATATATATATATATATATATATATATATATATAATTTGTTCTTCATGTATATATATAATTTTTGTTGTTAATTAAAGTCAAATAACCGGGTTCCAAATATTTTATCTAGAGTCCATATATATATATATATATATATATGGACTATATCAATAGAATTTTTTTCAACATCATTTCACTTAGGAACGCTGGAAATAATACTTCTCAATAGGTTCCTTTTTTATTATCTGTAAATTGCATGTATTTTTTGGAAAGAAAGAGTGTGGTTCCAATGTCTTCTCGATTTTGAATTAATTTTTTATTTTATCTAGAGTCCATATATATGGACTCTAGATAGAATATTTGCCACCCAGTTATTTCACTTTATTTAACAACAAAAGATATGTGCTAAAGATTTTTTTTGATAGATGTACAACTCAAATTCTAATCATGTTTCCTTCGCGAGACCCGATATAAACGCTACTTCTATAGGCACCAAACAACTACATGTTAAAAGACAACCTTGAAAAAAAATAGCAACAATTAAAATTAAACCTATTGAAAATATATATTGTCCCAAGAAATTTCTAAGGCCGAAAGCTTTTGGGACAATAGACACTACGAAGATATCCGCACCAAATGAAAAAAAATGAAACATTTAACAAATTTTTCTTGTTTGTGATTTTCAATAAAGCATGTTTAAAAGAAAGAAAATTACAGTGATGTATAGCAAGACAGTTTTATGGCTATGTTTTATTAATAGTACTTTCATCCCTGAAGATGCTCTCGGAAGAAGATTGAAAATATTGGTGAACTTGAGAAATAAAAAATAAAATAAACTTTAAAAGTTACAGCGCATTTCTCACGTTATTCTATTACGATACACGAAAGATTTTATCAAAATCATTTATCACACACACGCATACACTCATATATATATATATATATATATATATATATATACATTTGGAAAGCAGCTATTTTTTCAAAAAAAGGAAAATTTGGTTAAGTTTTTATTGATTTTTTTATTATTCTTAATTTTTTTTAGTATTATTAAATTTTTCCGTTTGGTGTGGGTATCTTTATTGGAAGTTTAATCAGTTCTTACTGGACAAAGCGGGACTTTCGGCGCCAGCTAATTAATGTAGTGCAGCGGGTGTAAACTGGGGGAGTCATTGGGAATAAGTGGTGGGAGAATCTTAAGAATAGGATTAGGTCTTTTGCCACTGAATACAGCCAACGACTCAAACTAGATAAGGATGCCAAGGTGAAGACACTTAGAGCTAATTACTCCCGGGCGGAGGCTAGTGAGGATCCCCTAGAAATGGCCGTAGCTAAGGCGGCCCTTGAGCAGTCGACTAGCAATCGTTACAGGGGTAAGGTGCGAGGCGTTTCGGCGGCATTTCGAACGCCGGTTTACTAAGGAGCCTGATTTCTGTGAAGAGGAGTTTCATAGCTATTTGGCTGACTTCCCCCGGCTTTTCCTGGCTGATGCAGCTTGCTGCAAGGGAGAGATTACGGAGGACGAAGTCTACGCGGATTTGAAGAAGGTTGGCAGTGGCAAGTCGCGAGGTTTGGATGGTTTGCCCTATGAAATGTACTTGAGGTTGTCGCACATTTTTGTCCCGATCTTAACTGTCGTGTTCAACAACTGGTTCCGGCAGGGATCCATCCCCAATTGGTTCACCAAGAGTATGGTCATGCTGTTGAGAAAAGGCAAGAATGTTGGGAGGGAATTAGATGGTTACAGGCCCATAACTCTGCAAAACACAGAGTTAAAAATTTTGACCAAGATCCTGACGAATCGCTTGCAGCTAGTTGTCGAGTCTCTGTTGGGACCTGATTAGACTTACTCTGTGAAGGGCCGAACAATTCAGAGCAACCTGCACTTGATCCGCACGATCCTAGATGTGTAAAAGACAATGATAAAGCTCCGCTGACCAATTTAGATCAGTCCAATCCAAGGCATTTGATAAGGTTTACCATGGCTACCTGACGGCTGTCTTGCAGGCCGCCGGATTCGTACCCGACTTCTGCCGCTGGATTAGTCTCCTGTATCGCTCCCCAACGGCTGTGGTACAGGTGAACGGAAAGCTGTCGAGCGCTTTTGCGCTCTCTAGGTCGGTTCGACAGAGTTGAACGGTACGAACAGGTGACAGGGGCCAAGATTAACCATGACAAATAAAATTAAATATTAAATGTATTTGTCTGAAAATAGAAAAGTCAAGATATATATGTGATATCTGTAAACTCACTATTCGTGTACAAAGTTAAGTGATTTATGTAAGTAAACTGTTTAGAGTATTTTTTCACTATGCGATTACGGAGGGGACTTTAAAATACGGGTGAAAGGTGGAAAATTATTTAGTAATTATTTTATTGCACACTAAACAGAATTTGTTTCTACATATTTCATAAGAAATTAGGCAAGTTAAATCCGGAGAGATTTTATCGTGTATAGCCATACGAAAGCCTCTAACTATGATTACGCTAATAAGGCCAGTTTGAAAGAGGCTCACCACTACAATTTTCACCTGTAGGAAAGGGGATTGTCATCATCTATATTCAGGCGCTTTTTCAGGCTCTTCTAGCTCTTCCATGACTTTTATTTTGCGCAGGCGTTGATCCTTCCTAAATGACCCACCTAAAAGTTTCATTATTCCCCACGTATGCTGACTGATTTTTAAATCCTTGCAGATCATCTCTATTGAAACCATAAAATGCGTTTCTTGTTCATTCTTTGAAATTTTTTATCTCCCTTAAATTCTCCTGCTGGAAATTTAATTTATAGTTTAGTAATGCTCTGCCATTTTAAATCTCGTAGATCACATTTTCTATCCGATGTGCTTCCACAGCAAACTTTTGGTGTTGACCACTCCAGAGCGCATGCCTGAGCCGTGATCTTGAGGTAGTACGCTGTCTAGACCACATACTCTCTCCTCTCGGCGTAACTGAAAAGAACAAAGGAATGTTGGGCATTGATTTTGGAGTCGTTCTGTAAGCAGTTGTTGCTGAAATGTTGTCAGTGTTAACAACCAATCTATTTTCTGTCCCTAGTCAGAATTTTCTGTCTGAATTTAGTTCCATAACATTTTCTGTTAGTTTGAATATGTCCACCAGTCACCGGGTTTTTAAAATCCGGTTTTCCTTCCTCTATATCAACCGCCTTCCTTGGTTGTCACGCTCTATCTATGTGATTGTGAGGCGCCAGTTCTCCGCTTTTGCCAATTTTTAAATGGATATTGTCATTCTACTCCAAAACGAATATTAAGAACAGAAATACCAAAACATATATATACATTTGACAAAGTTGTGTAGGTGCACAGCGTTGGATTTTCTGAATCTGACCGGACTTTGTAAGTCCGACATGTCACTTTATCCTTTTCCTCATTTCTTGTCGACAATTACTGCCGTTGCCACGGGAAAATTCTTCATATGACAAGTTGTAGCATTTGAAGTCCGTTTCCAATTGAGAACAAGATGCCACATCAAACGAGCTTAAAATCAATATCAACACAGAATAATCAGTCTCTACTGAACATAAACGGATAACCACTATATATTTCATTTGATTGAAGAACATCATCTCTTATCAATTTTAATTTCTTGTCGGAATGTCTACCTGATTTTGGTCTAGCCTACGTTTCTCCCGATAGTCACACTTACGTTTATTACGATTTATAACCAATAATTCTTTAGAATTGCAAATTGTGCCCAATCTTATGTCTTATATCTTTTAAGTAACAGTGCCCATATAATACAATTATTTATTCATCTACACAACACACATGTATGTGCGTGTGCATTTTTGTGTGAATATGCGCTTAGGGTAACGGTTATAAGTGGCAAAGTAGAATAGTTAGATCGAGTTGAAATAAAGCCGATTCTAATTTGTTAACTTTGCGCTAATTCCCCTGAGAAAAAAAGGTATGATCTCATTTTCTCCCAGACATCCAGTAGATAAGAGAGATTGCGGCCTCTTGCCTCGGTTGGTAATCATATCAGGGCAAGGTAATCATAAATAATTCGTCAGCATCCATCCTTGCACATTTGCGAATCTACCATTCATCCATGCATTAAATATTCTTGTCATATCTGGTAGGGTGTTCCTGTTATATATCTAGATGTTCTCCTCAAAATCCCAACATAGATCTACAATATATTCGATCCTGACATCAGTCACTTTCACACTAACGTAACGTGGCTTCAAACGGTCTTTTCTACAAATATTTCCATAGCAACTGCTCAGACAAGCTTTTTCGCCTGCTGCCCAGATCACATGTATTTCAGCGTGCTACTAGATTGGAATCTAGGTTCCATTGAAATAGTTAAACGTAACCGCCGTCTCTTGTCTAAAAGTTTCTTTGCTCGCACTTTCCGTTAGTGGAACTACCAGCCATTTATTTTCCTCTCTACTAGCTACAATATCCAAAAATTTTAATGCAACGTCAGTTGACAACTTCTATAATCTTTCATCCTTCCTTTAATACACCACGTACCCAGTTTTTCTCTCAGTGTAACCTATTTGCACAAGTGGCGGTCCCACCTTGCTTGGGGTAAATAATTAATATATATATATATATATATATATATATATATATATATATATATATATATAAACTGCGAATTTATCTTTGAACACGTCTCGAAAAGCCCACCGAGTATAAACGCGGAGGGGAAAAAATGGAAACAAGAAAGAAACGAACTAAGCACTTGAACATTAGTCAAAGTACTAGTCGAAAGAAAGAAACCCGCGACGAGAAACCTAACACGTAAAGCGCTCAATACAATAGCAGTGCAAATAAATAAGTAGCTAACCTAGAGCCAACAGACCTACCAAGGTTTCACCAAATGGAAATTCAGGGCAAGTTGGCTAATTAGGCTGAAGTAAGGCGGTTGTATATAAGGCACTCCGCAACTTTCATTAAGAATCACAAGTGTAATGGTTAATTTTATATATATATATATATATATAGTTGCGTCTGCCCGTCTTTTGAAGTAATTGATAAATAGATAAATAATTATGTGTCTGTATATATTAGCAGCACCTAAAATTGATAGCTGAAATAACTCGAAAAGAAAATAATCACAAAATCAAATGCTGACCATCCACACTACTTAGAATAAATAGTTAGAAAAGAGACCCCCATCACTACTGGAAAACCACAGATATAAATGGCAATCACAAACATCGTCTTCTGTAAAACAAGCCTATCTGCAGCTGGTTTATATACACGGACAGCCACACGCATATGCACACACATACACATAATACTATCAAACATAAGTTGCGTTGGAGACACCATTTTGATTCCATGAGCTTTTATTAATGGAAGTCGACCAAACTATGAGTCAAAGGATCGTTATTCTGGAAAGAATAACTGAGGTTTACAAACATCGGCATATACCACTGGGAGTTTCATGCAAATGATAGCCAAACCTGGCAAAAAATTTTATTAAAAGAAAAAATTCTGTTAGGATAATAACGTCAGACTAGTGAGTTTAATACTCACTCTGTGCCTCATATTTTTGGCCTCGTGCCACATCTAAGCTACGCTTCGAAAATCACTAAAAACACCAACGATGTGGCAGCCATTATGTACTGTGTCAAGAAATAATAAAAGAAAAACGCGCATATCAATATTTTTGCTTGATATTCTAACAAGTTACGCAGATGATTGTTTTATTTGTTTAGCGATGTTTCATAAAAGACTCGTCTTTTTTCTCATATTTTTCTATTATGAAAGATATAAACAGTGATACGCCATAGGCTGATGCAAATTTCGGTACACTCTATGAATCTATATAACTATTGATTCACTGTTTACATCGATCGATTACAGCGCTGATTGATACATGTAATTATGAGTTTGTTCAGACTCCCTGGTTTGTTACTCTGTTCTTACAAATGTTCACACAAGCGGATTTTTATTCATGTTTGAACTAATCGTGGACTAATTGTTGCTATATGTGGAAACCCTGTTCACTCCCACCTGTTCTGTTATCAATTAAGAACAGTAGCCATTAATGATTCTTTCTTATTCATCTAACGAACTCAACACCGATTGGACTATCCATAACAATCGATCCGTCGTCAAAATCCAAATTGGCTTCAGCTTCTGCTGGCGTAATCAATTATTGTCAAACACATAATGAATGATGCAACATAGATTTGTCAATAAGAATATTACAGAAACCACCGGAAAACGGTGATCTTTCTACTGGTTCGAAATCAGTCATCTCTGTTTCTTGGGTCGGTTAGTTCAGGTTAATCAATTTCATATAAAAGACTTTTTTCTATTTCAATAACTTAATATTCAATAATCATATCTTGAATAATGGATATCTATTCTAATACAATGAAGTGTTGCTTGTATGGTGTCTCGAGGTATAATTTCAAGTTGAATCATTTAGTTTTCAAGACTCGCTCATTGGACTATCAAAATAAAAAATTAAAAAAAAGGAAGAGATACTTAATTATTTTATTTTTGTTCTGTCTTTTATTTTACAGTTATTTTCATTTGGTTGCTACGTGTATTCAAAACTGTCGGTTGAACTGACTCGGAGACTGTTACGTTCTTGAAAAACAAAAAAAAGACGGAGAAATTAATTCAAAGCAGCTATATACAGTAAATAAAACACGTCATGAATTAAACAAGAAAAAACTGTGATGATATCGATATATAAGTTAATAGCAATACGAAATATTTCTTAAGTCAAATTATTTTGATTCATTTCTGAACATCCTCAATTAATATCTATAAGAGAATGTGCAGCGTTAGTGCTCTTCGACTATATTGCTGCAATATTGGAGGCAGCAACTGACATTGCAATTTTGAGGTGCGAATCTGAACAAGGTGACTTTGGGAACACCTTTCAGATCAATCCTCTGATACACCTGGCTTCTTCAAAGCACTGTCGTGGCATTGAGTTTAAAGTCTACGTTGATACAATTTAGAATGAGTTCATTATTTACTGAGTCATCAAGGATTGACTTCTCTTAAAGCAAATGTTCCTGATTAACATTAAATTCGTTTCAGACTCTTGAGCTCTCTACTATAACATGTATTACGTTAGACTGTACATTGGCACAATAGATTCTGTCAAAAGTGTATTTGAGAAATATCGGACGTCATTTAGTTGCGATAATTTCATGTATCAACTTTTTTCTGTCAGCAAGCCTGCAACTTGGTGAGTTTAGCCAGTGTGATCTTATTTTTTATTATTTTTTGAATTATTTATTTACTTATTTTTACTTGTATTTTTTATTTTATTTTATTCTTTTTCGGTTCTTATCTTTTCTGCCTAATTTTTGTGTAAATTGTTCTTAATTATGAAATTTAGGTTTGGTATATTAGGGTTTTGGTTATATGTAGGAATTCTAAGACCGGCCATGTTTTTTTTTTGTTTTTTTTTTTATTGTTCTCTGTCATTCCCTTGCTAACTGGACACATGGCTTGGAGGTGATTCCCCCCTCCATCACACTACTGTCTGTTACTGCTTGCTTAAGGTAACTTAATCTCTCCAGAACTCTCCAGAACTGTATAGAAGAAACAGAATGAAGATAATTTTTGAAATTTTCTTAACTTTTTTCTGTCAGCAAGCCTGCAACTTGGTGAGTTTAGCCAGTGTGATCTTATTTTTTATTATTTTTTGAATTATTTATTTACTTATTTTTACTTGTATTTTTTATTTTATTTTATTCTTTTTCGGTTCTTATCTTTTCTGCCTAATTTTTGTGTAAATTGTTCTTAATTATGAAATTTAGGTTTGGTATATTAGGGTTTTGGTTATATGTAGGAATTCTAAGACCGGCCATGTTTTTTTTTTTGTTTTTTTTTTTTATTGTTCTCTGTCATTCCCTTGCTAACTGGACACATGGCTTGGAGGTGATTCCCCCCTCCATCACACTACTGTCTGTTACTGCTTGCTTAAGGTAACTTAATCTCTCCAGAACTCTCCAGAACTGTATAGAAGAAACAGAATGAAGATAATTTTTGAAATTTTCTTAACTTTTTTCTGTCAGCAAGCCTGCAACTTGGTGAGTTTAGCCAGTGTGATCTTATTTTTTATTATTTTTTGAATTATTTATTTACTTATTTTTACTTGTATTTTTTATTTTATTTTATTCTTTTTCGGTTCTTATCTTTTCTGCCTAATTTTTGTGTAAATTGTTCTTAATTATGAAATTTAGGTTTGGTATATTAGGGTTTTGGTTATATGTAGGAATTCTAAGACCGGCCATGTTTTTTTTTTGTTTTTTTTTTTTATTGTTCTCTGTCATTCCCTTGCTAACTGGACACATGGCTTGGAGGTGATTCCCCCCTCCATCACACTACTGTCTGTTACTGCTTGCTTAAGGTAACTTAATCTCTCCAGAACTCTCCAGAACTGTATAGAAGAAACAGAATGAAGATAATTTTTGAAATTTTCTTAACTTTTTTCTGTCAGCAAGCCTGCAACTTGGTGAGTTTAGCCAGTGTGATCTTATTTTTTATTATTTTTTGAATTATTTATTTACTTATTTTTACTTGTATTTTTTATTTTATTTTATTCTTTTTCGGTTCTTATCTTTTCTGCCTAATTTTTGTGTAAATTGTTCTTAATTATGAAATTTAGGTTTGGTATATTAGGGTTTTGGTTATATGTAGGAATTCTAAGACCGGCCATGTTTTTTTTTTTTTATTGTTCTCTGTCATTCCCTTGCTAACTGGACACATGGCTTGGAGGTGATTCCCCCCTCCATCACACTACTGTCTGTTACTGCTTGCTTAAGGTAACTTAATCTCTCCAGAACTCTCCAGAACTGTATAGAAGAAACAGAATGAAGATAATTTTTGAAATTTTCTTAACTTTTTTCTGTCAGCAAGCCTGCAACTTGGTGAGTTTAGCCAGTGTGATCTTATTTTTTATTATTTTTTGAATTATTTATTTACTTATTTTTACTTGTATTTTTTATTTTATTTTATTCTTTTTCGGTTCTTATCTTTTCTGCCTAATTTTTGTGTAAATTGTTCTTAATTATGAAATTTAGGTTTGACTTATACTAAGTTAAAACTTCATTAACTTCAGTCACATATTTATTTTTTTTAATTGGAGTAGATAGTACCTTCTATCGCCAGGTCTCACACTCCACCCCCTTCTTTTGGACAGGAGTAGAGTTGATCGCCTTGTTTCTAGTTTAGGAAGGGGTTCCCGAGTAGATAGATTAAACTAATTGGAGTAGATAGATTAAACTATCGCCCGGTTCACACTCCACCCACATCTATTGAACAGGTGAAGAGGCTCATCCCTTGTTTCCTGTTTAGGATGCGGTTTCCGGTTTTCTCTTTTCCAATCTTTTCACTCTTTTCCTTTATTATTTTATTTTTTTTTTTCAATTGGAGTAGATAGACTAAACTATCGCCCGGTTCACACTCCACCCACATCTATTGAACAGGTGAAGAGGCTCATCCCTTGTTTCCTGTTTAGGATGCGGTTTCCGGTTTTCTCTTTTCCAATCTTTTCACTCTTTTCCTTTATTATTTTATTTTTTTTTTTCAATTGGAATAGATAGACTAAACTATCGCCCGGTTCACACTCCACCCACATCTATTGAACAGGTGAAGAGGCTCATCCCTTGTTTACTGTTTAGGATGCGGTTTCCGGTTTTCTCTTTTCCAATCTTTTCACTCTTTTCCTTTATTATTTTATTTTTTTTTTTCAATTGGAGTAGATAGACTAAACTATCGCCCGGTTCACACTCCACCCACATCTATTGAACAGGTGAAGAGGCTCATCCCTTGTTTCCTGTTTAGGATGCGGTTTCCGGTTTTCTCTTTTCCAATCTTTTCACTCTTTTCCTTTATTATTTTATTTTTTTTTTCAATTGGAGTAGATAGACTAAACTATCGCCCGGTTCACACTCCACCCACATCTATTGAACAGGTGAAGAGGCTCATCCCTTGTTTCCTGTTTAGGATGCGGTTTCCGGTTTTCTCTTTTCCAATCTTTTCACTCTTTTCCTTTATTATTTTATTTTTTTTTTTCAATTGGAGTAGATAGACTAAACTATCGCCCGGTTCACACTCCACCCACATCTATTGAACAGGTGAAGAGGCTCATCCCTTGTTTCCTGTTTAGGATGCGGTTTTCGGCTTTCTCTTTTCCATTCTTTTTACCCTTACGTAGCCCCCTGCGCATCAGTGGCGTTACTGCCTTGCTCGGGGTGATATGATTAAAAAAAAAAAAAAAAAAAATCAAAAAACAAATAGCGAGAAAAACTTTCAGAAGCAAGTGGAATACTGGAAACTAAAGTTGAGTATATGCGTGTGTCTCTTACAATATCGCAGCAGTCCATGTGGTCTACTTCTTATGGTGGTAGACATCATACCCTTTCAAAACGTTGCGCAATCCTCGACTCTCTACAACTTCCTCTCTTTTGTAGCTCTAAGTAATTTTACCATACCTCTTTGTCTTGTTCTGGTAGTCATTTACTCAAGCTCGTCAAATTCATTATTCGCTGTTTCTTCTTGCTTCGCTTTTCATCAGTTTGCCATTGTAGTGTTAGATTTTCTAAGCTGCTTTCTCTCATTGTCTCTCAGAAAATACGGTTGTTATTATTCTCTTTTTTATACTGTCAGTATCAGTTTCCATTTAATATCTAAGTTAGATTCAGGTTTTTTATCCAATACTTTGATTCCCATTTGAAATGATGTTACTAATCTTAGAGGCCCAGCAGATTTGACTAACAGTTATAATATTTGATTTTTCATGACGTTATTCAAGAAAAACCTCATAACATTTTGCAAAGATTGCTTTTTAGCGGTCGTAAAACTCATTTTCTTTGTTCTCGTCACTAATATCAGTAGCTCATATTTATGACTAATTTCCTGTCCATTCTCTGCCTAGTCTCTTAAAGGGCCTTTTACTGACTGGGCATATAACATTTTCAGAGAAATCGATAGATCCTTCGTTTGAATGTAGACCTCTTCACCTCTGAGAATATTTAATTTATAATTTGAAATACCTGATAGGTTTATCTCAATATTATATTACAGGCATCATGTTGGACAATGACGCCATTCCTGATTTAAAATTACAAGTGTCTATTCTTAGTGACTTCATAAAAATAAACACCGGTCCCTATAAGATTATTAGAATTAATCAACGTAGTACCTGATAAGTACATAGATGAGTGCCCGCTAAGGAATACCAGCTTGGATGTATGTGTTGGGTAATGGATAATTGCTTTGAAATTTTCATCGGAGAGCCAAGTTCTAATTCTATTTGGGTCTGTTATATTCAGTTAAATGCAAGTACCTTGGAATATGAATGAATTCATATGTAATCATATGTAAATTCAATATTTTACATTTGGAGAACAGCTTTTCTACAGGCTTTCAAAAGCCTGCTTTATTAGCTACTGACAGGAGGTGGAATAAATATATTTTGAGAGCCTGTAAAAAAGACTAATTCTCCAAGTGTAATATATTGAATTTACATAAGAAATAAATATTTGCTCTTTAGATTAATTCTACATCAATCTCTCTGTTAGATTAGTTTTAATATTTAATCTAATATTACTAGGATACATTTGGATTATTCACCAAACATTTTACTGAATTTATTACTGCTATATATATATATATATATATATATATATATATATATGGACACTAAACACCAAAAATATATATATATATGGACACTAAACACCAAAAACATTACATCACTCCACCATCTTTCTACAAATTCTTACTTCATGAAACCAAATTATGTCTACCGATATAAATAAATAATGTATTAATACTTCCATGTAGAAACGAAGAAAAGAGTGCTAGACTGCTACGTGATGTCAGTTCTTCAATACGGCTGTGAATGCTGGACAATATCATCGAAAATGAGGACAAAACTAGAAGCGGCCGAAATGTGGTTCTACAGAAGGATGCTACGGATATCGTGGACTGAGCATACAAGCAACGACGAAGTGTTAGAAAGAATGGAAACAAAAAGGAAATTGATGCTGAGCATCAGGAAGAGATAACTGAAGTTCCTGGGACATGCAATGAGGAAGGAGAGCCTGGAGAACCTGATACTGACTGGACAGATAGAAGGAAGGAGAGACAGAGGAAGGCAGCGGATAACATATTTGCAGGGTCTGATCAGGTGGATGACGGAACGGGGGTTGCCAGGAGCAACAGGAGCAAACATACTAAGAGCCACAAGGGATAGGGAGACGTGGAGATCCATGATCGCCTACGTCCTGAAGGGACAGGGCACATAGAAGAAGAAGAAGATTGCTTGATATGATTCATAACATAACAATGTTCTCTATATATACTATATTCTATGTTACATTTTATATTACTATATTTTAATTCATACTTATCTATATTATAATATTTTTTTCAGTTATTTGCTTAATAATATATTTTAATATATAATAATGTCTCAGAAACATATAATTTAGTAAATTCATTGTTCATCTAAAGGTGTGTGTGTGTGTGTGTGTGTGTGTGTGTGTGTGTGTGTGTGTGTGTGTGTGTGTGTGTATTCAGATAAAACTTAGCGGAAAAATAGCCATTTTCAACATGTCATTTAAAGACATGCATTCTTCAACCACTTATAAACAGAGAATGAGCAAAAATTCTAAGCCCACAGGTTAGCTTTAGTAAAGGAAGGGGTTGGGACGTATTGGTTTTATTATGATTAAGCTAGGGGAATTTTAGTAGTAGTAATATATATTCATCCGCAGGTAGATCTGTATCGCTGTATCACAGCTCATCAGTACGGTTAGATATGTGATTGCTTTTTACCCAGGATTAAAGCCGTCAGTCGGTGATTCCACCTCTGAGCTATGGGCGCTCGGTAGAAGGAGGCAGATTTTAGCGTATGATATACCATGTATTCAAAAGCCAGTAGTGAGAGAGTGCTAATTCATTACTGAATGAACGATTCAGAGATGCTAAAGTAGCTACTGTTTTTTCAAAGTCTACCATTCTTCCAGAGTACTCAATCAGGGTGTGAGATCGAAAATAATTATTCGCAGACAGATCCGTTTCGCTGTATCACAACTCATCAGTACGGTTGGACATGTGATTGCTTTTAACCCAGGATTGAAACCCGACTGAACTGTTGTCAGTTAGCGATTCTACCTTTGAGCTATGGGTGCTTGGTAGACGGGGGCATACTTTTAGCGTGTGATATACCATGCATTCATACGCCAGTTGTGAGAGAGTTCTAATTCATTACTGAATGAACGATGCGTATATATTAGAGTAACTAGTTTTTTTCAAAATCTACCATTAATGCTTAATCATGCTGTGAGATCTGATATATATATATATATATATATATATATATATATATATATATATATACGGATCATCTGATGTGATCAAAACTTTGAATAAGGTCAGTATGCAGACAAACCGGGTGAGTGTAAGTGATGGGATCAAGACCCTTGATACTTTCATGTCTTAAACCTATGAGATTGCATGTGGAGATTGATTATTTCCGTAATGAGCGGATCAGATCTCTGATAGATTAGAGGCCAGCAATGCGCTGCCAGCAACTTTCGTATTGTGCATCAGAGCATGAATTAAACTCCTAGATGGCTCGGTCATCTAATGCATCCTGGACGTCTCCACTTATATCGATGTCTCGTGCCCTGTGATAAAATTCCTCGGGCCAAATGGGGGAAGATTACCACAGTGCAACAATTTTTCACGCACAGATATTTTTTGTAATTTCATCTGGATCCAGATTTGACGCACTTCACTAATTTCACTAATATAACTTTGAATAATGAAATCACTGTATCTATATTTATTAGTTGTTAGTTAATTTTTCAAAAAGAAATTTCCTGATCAAAACATTTGCGGTTATTTAAAGCCAGGAAATATTTTTAGACCGTGGGAATATTTTACAGGTAATAAGGGTTTAGTGATATATCATTTACTAATTCACCCATAAGTTGAGGAATATGTAGATTCATACTTTTCTTAAGGGTGTTTCAGGCTCGAATTAGAACTCGTCTCTCTGATTAACAATTCCAAGTATTATCCATTACCCCACCTTTTATCCGAACTTATAGTACCTGGTATTCAAAAGTAGTCGTACATCTAGGCACCATTCTTCGTGTTGCTTCTGCTGTCAGCAGTCAGATTAAAACTCGCGATACATTTTTCTGAGTGAACGATAGATATGTTATTTCTTCAGTTACACTGTATAACTACCATCGAACACTCAGATGCGAAGGAAGACCAAAGTGAAATCTGACGCTTACATATCTGCTGACGTCTTCACAATCCGATACTAAATGAAAAACATATAACTGTATTTATTTCAAAATCAAATCGTCTGATCATTTAGAGTTGCCTTCATTAGACAACACTTAATATTATTAAGTTATATCAACATATTTACTGAAATTTCTGATGGCAGGCCATAAGCGATAGTCATGGAGCAACAAAATGAGCAAAGGGCCAAAGATCAAAATTTTCTTGGCTTGATCTTTTGTTTTGGCTTTTCATAGTTTTTTTTTCTGAAGAGCATCTGAGTCAAGCCAAAAAAGGTTCATTTCAACATTTCTTCTCTATCATTTTTTCTATGTGCCACGTTCCTAGAGGCTGATAGAAAATAGCTCTTCACAATGTTCTGTTCTTTTCAGCACTTAGTAAGGTATGTGTTTTTACTAATCCTCTTGATTAATGTTCTGCAATACATTTATACAATCTCATTAACTTGGTTATTCACTGTCCTTTTTGCCTTTAATATATGTAAGTATGTAGGTAGAAAATTCTGCGAGCACTCTTTTCCATCATGTAGAACTCAAATAACTTACCTTTCAACACGTCAGTCTTTTTTTGTCTCCCTGTAGGAAGGTGAACATTCATGAGTGTGAGACTCACCTTCCTGATATTTCCAACTTGCGTCCAGTTGACAGACAAAAATAAACAGAGTTGTAACTGAATACATGTCCCTATGTGGCCAAAGACAAATGGTGGATATTGTGCTGAATATTTATGGAGCTCAATGTACACACAGAAATTATCAGTCAATCACTGCTTACAGGATAGACTTGCCTGTAACAGAATGGAATCTCCCAGGTTATTATTTAAATCACCTACCTATTTGCCCTGGTGGTTTTTGGTCAGTTAGACCCAACTTCTATTCTAGTTGATTAATGGCTGGTTGTTCCATAAGATCTTTACACATCACAGATATTTAATCTATTTCATTTTGTTTTTAAATATGTGTCCTTTTTATTTCTAGTTTTCATAAGACTTTATCGTTAATCACATGTTCAGTTCATGGTATTCTTTGCATCATTCTGCAGAACTCTCAAGTCTTCACTTCATCTGTGAAAAGAATATCTAGCATTTATCTCCATATATAGGGGCCAATATTTTTTCTTTCTTTCTATCAAAAGCCTCCAGTTTTTTAAAACCTTAGCGTTTGCAAAGTATTTATCGTTATTCAAGCCAGCCATGCAATTCCGGTGAGGCACATCTTCGATATTTCAATTTTGATATGATGTCAGAAATATTTGTAGAGAATTTTAAATCTCAATATTTTAACTATGTAAGTAAGGTTCTTAATTAGCTATGAATTATTTTTATTTCTATTTTCATTTACAATTGTCTGTTTTGCTTTTAACCTAATTGTTTACTTTCTTCTTGTTGAAGTGAGTCAGAGAGGTTTTATTTAATTTTTTCATTGATTTTCCTGACAACTACCTCACTAACACATTCCTTTAAAAAAATCACACGCGTTTATTTTATTTTTTTCTATTCAGTGTCGTTTATCACACTTTAGTCTGGTTTGCAATATATATCACGGGAAATTGTTTTTATCTTGCAGCTACTGATGATACATCTCGAGAGAAATTACTTTATCTTGTATTTTCTTAAACTGACAGAAAATTGGATAATGATCATTAAATTATGTGTACCTCGTGAGGGAAAAGCAATGAAAGTAATGACTATTTTGTAATATGTAGCTTTCTGATATTCCACCAAGAAATCGGCATGTGTCAAGAATTTAACAGATTAAAAATTGTTCCTGTTAGAACTGTATGTATGTATGCCAATTATAAGATCAACACCGATTATGAGTGTGGTCTTTTGAGAAGGGAATACTTTTTAAAGAGATGTAAGGTACTGCGCAAAACTATAAGAACAAGAATCATTTTATATTTTATGAGGCATATTTACAGAAAATAAACGATTTAATTAAAGTAAAACGCTTGAACAAGAAGAAAATACGTGTTACAAAATAAATTTTGCTTTGATCACAGCCTTTATTCTGTCAGGTATTGACATCACAATCTCCTTCAATATATTTAATTGTATCTCCTGCCAATCAGCTTGTATTTGTTCCGAAAGTGTGTCTTGGAAAGTAAGATTAGTTTTGTCAATTTTTTATCCAAAATATCCCATAGATGTTCAATAGGATTGAGATCAGGGCGTTGTGGAGGCCAATTCAAATTTCGAAGCATTCATTCCTTTTTCTTTTTAGTTAAATAGTTCTTACAAAGATTTGAAATATGCTTAGGGTCATTATCTTGTTGATAAACAAATCCTTGTCATATTAGACGCATCCCAGATAGGACACCATGGCGGATAAAAATCCAGTGACACACTTTTTATTTTCATCAATTTTCTTCAGATCGCCAAATCCCTGGTCACTAAAGCATCCCCAAACAAGAATATTTCCATCGCCATGCTTCATTGTTGGCACAATGCATTTTGCAAGATATCTTTCATTTGATCTCCGCCTAACATCTGTCTTCTTTTAGAGCCAAAAGTTCAAATTTTGGCTCGCAACAGATAGAGGAAACTATGATAGAGATAGATAAATGAACCTATCAAATAGGGACAATAGATAGATAGATAGATAGATAGATAGATAGATAGATAGATAGATAGATAGATAGATATATAGATAGATAGATAGATATTAAGTTATTACAAAAAATAATCACTCAAAATGTTGCATTTTGAAAAAACATTTTAACATAGTAATGACGGTATATATTAGTTGAATTCTGCTAATAATAATAATTAATGTTTACTTTTTAATAATCTTTAACTTATTTTCAAAAATATTCTTAAAGCATAGAATCTCTTAATTATGAACATGACGAAACATGATCTTTTGGATTATTTTTCTTACATGAATTCAAACTTAGGCACAGTGCCTCCCAAAATTTGCTAATATCAACAGAGCATGGAGAGAAATGTTCACAATTGATTGGACAGTATGGAGGTGGGTCCAGAAATTCGCACTGGTGATGAGAGATTTGAAAAAGTTAGAGGTAGGTCATGCAGTCTTGACAACAAAGAATTGCGAGTAGTTTTTGAAAAAACCTATGTCAAATACTGGCAAGGTGAAAAATTTCGATAAATGAGTCCCTCGTGATTTCAATGAAAATCAAAACATAGGCATTTCGAAAATGATCCTTTTCTTGAGCGAATAGTCACTTATAATGAAAAGTGGATCCTTTATGATAACCGTAAAGAATCAGGTCAATGACTTGATCATGGTGAGTTCCCCAAACATTTCCCAAACCCAGAGTTGTATCAGCAAAATATTATAGTGACTGTCTGGTGATCTATAATTAGTTATCCACTACAGGTTTCTGAAAGCCAATCAGAACATTAATGCAAAGCTTTACAGCAATCAACTTTCTGAAATACATGCACGCCTGTAAAACAGTGGGATCTGCATTGATGAATCGACGGGGGCCAATTTTGCTCCACCATAATACGCAGCTACTTTTTTTAAAATGACGTTGCAAAAACTTACAGACTTAGGATAAGAGAGTTTAACATATGCCCCTTATTCTCCTGATTGTTCACTCACTGATTATCATTTTTAAGCACTTAAGCACATTTTTAATTAATAAAACTTTTGGGTCCAAACCAGAGGTGAAGTCAGCTTTCAAATATTTTGTTGCTCCACAGCCAATAACTTTTTATCATTGAGGAATAAATAGTCTTGTCGATCGATGGCAGAAGTGCATATATGGTCAAGGTTTGTATTCTGACAAATTTCAACATTTCTACAGATAATTTTTCAAGAATAAAATGATATTTCTGAAATCGGCCATTATTTTTGTAACAGGCTAGATCGATAGATATTATATATACAAGCAGATAAAGCCGTGCAGGAAATGATAGAAATTATTGCGGAAGATATAAATGTGAATGAAAACAAAATAAATTAGATGAATATCGATTTGATTCGATTCGGCCAGACGATAAGTTTCTACAAGTTATTGAAAAATACTAAGTTCTTTTAGATTGAGTCAAAGAAACTATCAGTTTTTGAAAAGAACACTGAACAAATTCTTTTCAAAACTATCAGCCCCAGAAAATCAAAGCATGAAATGACAAACTTGATTTCACTGTCAGAAGAATAGAAGATAAAATTATTTTTGTAACCATTATCATTCAGATAGTTTGCATTTCATTCAAAGTCACTTATATTCTTTAAGAAAGAAAACAAACATTTCTTATAATTTTTATCTTCTTTTCAATGACACTTATTTGAAAGAAAATTAATAATGAAGGTATACGATATTTATTCAGAAAGGTTGGGGTTATTTTTATTTACACAAAATGAAGGAAAATTTAATTTGATCGGAATACAAACAGCGCTATTATTAGTAACAAAATCCCATGATATATTATTGTTTAACGTATCTGTAATTCGGTAAGGAATGTTGATCTAAACGGAAAAATGGTAAGTAGCCTCTGGAACATATCATATAACACCACTGGTGAAATAAGGCAAGATAGTTTCAAAAGATATTTCAGTCTCTGTGCACTCTACTCTTTTTCAGATGTCATTCGATTTTGATAATCTTGGTAATCTTCCAGGAAATTCAAACTTAACACTTTATTTAATCTCCCATAAAAGATTATTTTCGTTTGGTTACTCATAAGTAGGGATATCTAATCTAATTAAATTTGTAATACATGTTTACTTATTGCTGACTATGCCCTCATAATTTCCTATTTGAACTACCCATCTCCGGGACTGAACTCAGATTTACTATATCATCGAATTACTATATCATCGAATTTACGAATCAACATTTTAATACATTTTGCTTTTGTCTCGTCAGTTAGAAACTCCATGAAGGTGTTGGTGTAATATAACAATCTGGCCCCACCCGAGGAAGGCTGATGCAAGCGAGGGTGTTTCCGGTCGTTGAAAGGAACGGATGTTTGTTTGACCTTATTTCCGGCAGCAGCGGAAATAACTACAGAGGCAAACAGAACAGGTGTTTCTGAGAATTACGTGGGCGTGCGTGGGCGAGGCAAAACCGGAAGAAAAAGTCCCGGTTCTGGAGATTATAAAAAGACCTCGGCGCACGGATTCACCAGAGAGTAGTATTAGAGGAGCGACAGAGATCGGCCGGTGAAGAGAGACACTCCCGTCAACCCTTAGAAGCGCGCTCTCTTAACTCTCTGTTCCCTATTCTACACGGTTCATCGTCATTAATAAAAATATAACTTATATTTTTATATATATGCGTGTTTGTTGTTTGTCAATATACAACATTGGTGCTTCTGTGAAGACTAGCTGTAATAATATAGATATCATGTATAAATGAAGAGACAAACGGAATAATACATATCAACTGATAAGCACAACAGAAAATAATAAACAGAAGAAATACAAAGTGAAATAAAAAAAGATGTTGCCTGAAAAAATGAAATGTTATGCTATTTAAAATGTAGAAAAGCAGTTTGAAAGAATAAACAAAAAAGGTAGCAAACATTAAAAAGAGAAGAGAATTCAAATAAAAAATACAAAAGGGGATCAGAAATCTACAATTAAATAATGAAATAATTAAATAAATCAACTTTGAAAAGAATCTAGAATTAAAAAATAAAAACAGAATTAAAATTTCCTCGTTTTCAATACGAAATTTTAAATGTCCTTTTCTTGTTTTCTTTTGTCACCATTACATATTATTTTTCGTGTTCTTTTTACTTTCTAATGACAGAGAAAATATTCTTTGACTGATTAATTCAATACTTATTTATTATCCCGTAATTTTATTAATCAAAACTGTTGATTGCATCAATTGTCTTTCTTGCAAATCATAAAGAATTAGAGAAAATAATAGTAGAGAGAAAAGAGTCATTCAAAGCCACATGCTTTTTGCAACAGGTACTCCCACTCACACACAAACATTTATACATTTTCTCACACTTTAATACTTTAATACTTGCAAGACGATAACCTGCTTCATCAAGTAACTTCATAATTTTTTTAAATCCCTATAATATTATAAACTTATGTTTTGTAAATCATTAGACCAAGTATCAAGAATAGCTTTCTATTCTCTACTGTTTAGGTTTTATAGTTTATCAAGTATGCAAAACATACTGATATACAAAGGTAGGATGAAAAGTTCATGAAAATGAAAGGGATTATGAAATCTTGGATGTTTTAATTTCAGATCTTCTTATTAATGACTGCATTATTGTTTCCGGCTAAACTGACATCTGATTGTTCAAAGAAGACTGTTCATCGTGTTAGTCAAAAATGTCAACAATAGCACTGAGAACTAATCAAATATGTTTTCATGTTGGGGAAGAGATGATAGTAAAATCAGGAGAATAGTGAGGGTGATCAACAAATTTTTAGCCACAGTCACAAAGAGCATTCATGAGAATCAATGACTTCAGTGATGAGACAAGACCTCATTCGAGAGTATTCCTGCGTGTTTGTTCTTTATAATCATTCCTTTCTGCTACAGCAGATTGCGATAGTGCTCACTATTGGTGGTTTGGCACTTTTGAATAAACGCAATGCATGTTGTATAAAAAATCCGAAGATATCACCTTCCCTGAATATGAAACATCCTTGCCCTTTTTTGAAGCGGTGAAGAGAGGGGTTTCCACTGCGTGGATTGTTTTGTCTCTGGCTCAAATCGATGAACGCAACACATCCTTCGCTAAAAACGGTTAAGAAAACTGTCTGGATGTATCTCAAACAATGCCAGATTTTCCAGAGATTTTATCAGCCTTTGCGTTTTTAATATTTGTTGGAAGACGTAGGACGCAATGAGCAGAAGATTTTGACATTCAAAATTCATTGTATAGAATAGTTACACCTGTCTTACACTCTATCCTAATAGCATTGACTAGTTGATTTACAGTCATCGATCACTATGTGCAGAACACAATAAGTGTTTTTGTTTATGGAGGCGTTTGCAAATCATGTTCAGACCTTAACTAATCAAGAGTTTCCCTTTACTTCCTAAATTCAGCTGCCAACTTTGCATCGTCAATTATGCTTTAAATAGTCTGATGTCAGTTTCCCTGGAAAAAGACAATTCAGTTTTTTAAAAAAAAGTTGAAAATAATGCATGAAAGACTTCATACTCTTGATTCATTTTTTCATAATCTGTCTGTGAACGAGCTCGTTCTCGTAGATTCTTTAAGATGACTAGATAAATCATAGAAAAAAATCTCATCATTAAGTCATATTAATAAAATAAGTATAGTAACACAATTTAATAATAAACTAATTTGAAGAAGGAATTTAATCAGTTAACTGAATAGTCACGAGGAATACATAGAAGAAACTTCAAGGAAATTTGATAAAATGTTTCATGAATACAAAAGGGATCCTTTACAAATAAACAAACTCAATGGGTTAGATGCTCAACGGAATGAATGTATTAGAAGTTCCCCGTAATTAAATGCTACTTTAATTAAAGAAAAAGAAATTTTCTAAAACTAAATTGTATATAAAGTGAAATAATCACAGTAAAATTAAGTACTGATACATTTCACCTTTCTTGGCCAATCGTTCTATTATTACAATATTTTCTACTTAATAAGAAAAATGGTAAAACATAAACAAAAAGAAAATGAAAGTAAACTAGACAATACGTGTGAGATGGTTAAATTGTTGCCATTTTATATTTTTAATTTTGCGCTTAATTTGTCGACTGTAGAGTCGGGTAGAATCAGTTGAGCACCATCTCTGAGAAAAAGAGTACCATGATGGAATTCATTTCACCAAATATTTTGAAACGGCATGCTGCACTACTTGACATTTGCATCGGAAGCTCTAATTTGAAGATTTCATGGTGTTTACGTCGCATTCTGAAGACAGTCCAGGAGATTTGGAAAAAGATGGATAAGTCTAATGTTGATTACGAGGGTACGACAGATTGGGAAAACTTACTCTGATCCTTCTGATAATAAAAGATCTCCCAGATTTGTTAGTAACAGACTCAAACTATATCAAAGACCTTCAGAAGATAGTGCCGCCCTGGGTCCAGAGGGTGGTTACTGAAAGATTCTATATCTGGAAACAGGATTCTGCACCATACGACACCGGCTGGAGAAATCAGCTGCCAGACAATATCTGCGACCGCATCACCGCTTTAACTTGTCCACCTAACTTTACAGGTAGCAATTTCCTTGAATATTGTGTGAAGCCTAGTTAAGCGAGAAACTTTTTGTAAAACTAAAGATGAACTGAAAGCAAATGATTATAGCAGTATTCTGCAAATTAAACAAGGAAAACTTCCTAATGCAACGCACAAGAGTCCAAAGTTGTCTAAAGGTTTTAGTTGAAGTCAACAACGTTTTTATTGAATAAATTAGAAATTTCGAACTGAACCCCTTATTTCGATCCCGGGGCAATATCATTCTCATACCTTGTGCCATGCTATGCAGTTATCTCAACTTTCTAAGTTATTTGTTCACCACTGTTGTAGCCAGTGAACTCACAACTCTTTGGGCCAAGTCACTGGACCTAACAAATGCTTATATTCACGAAGCCATGTATCATTGAGGATATCAGTGTATTAATTTTTGGGTCTTATAAACCTAATGTCTCAGTAAACATTTTTTTATTAGTGCTCATATTGCAATCTTTGAAGCTGGTGATCTTCTCTAGCTCTCCGTAAGTTTTCATATTTTATTCATTTCTATGCTTGGCCAGATTCAAACATTTTTGTTTATGTGCTGCATTGTGCTGATTGCTTAAATTTATATAGCTTCTAATGGTGTTTTTTTATTAATTAAGTCAACTTCATCCCATAGGGAACAGTGATCTTCTTTCTCTCTCTCTATGTAGTCAGCTACGCCTGATTTATCTATTTCCTTTCGTGTTAGAATCTTGATTATTTACGCCTTTATGATTATAAAGCGCCTTTCTCCTTTATATTTCTTTCCACAGTTCAGTGGAATAACGTACACCCAGATCTTAGTTATGTTAGGCTGGTGGTCTAATTCGGGGGAGGTATCTGGAAAGT
The DNA here is from genome assembly GCA_037127315.1 of Ascarosepion bandense. NCBI lineage: Eukaryota > Metazoa > Mollusca > Cephalopoda > Sepiida > Sepiidae > Ascarosepion > Ascarosepion bandense. The sequence goes on from JBBBDQ010001211.1 coordinate 806,051, forward strand.
GTAGATCTATTTTTCAATGTCGTCCTGATGCTATATAGACCCCAGATCCTTTGTAATTTTCTCTGATAATCCGTTCACATTGGATAATACCGTTGGTTGGTTCCAGTGATTTGACCCAAAATGTTGTAAGTTCACTACCTTGCTACAGCAGTGCTGAACAAATAACATAGAGATTTGAATTAAACATTGAATGACAATGATCTACCCGGGTGATTAAAATAAAGATTTCGGTTCGAAATTCCAAGTACCCGAAGAAGGCCGAATTGTCAAAACACCGTAAACATAGCCATAAAGATGTAGAAAACAGTCCGAAAAATATAAATAAGACAAAGTTACTCTGAGAAATCTAAGATATTTTTGCTTAATTTTGGTAAATATTTATGTTAAATAAGAGATCCCAGTGTTATTTTCATTATTTCCGAATATAGAAAAAAACTTATTCATGGAACCGTGTATACTCAAAACATATTTTTAAATTAATTGAAATTTGAAATTTCAGCGTCTCTTCTCAATCATGCGTTCATGTAATCAAAACCTAACCATCACTTTAGTGCTATGACGTCTTGAAAGACGATGCACAGTATACGAAATCAGTTCCACTTTTTACTAAAAATGTTCTGGATAAATATGTATATATTGTTTTGCTATGCCTAGCTAAGCATCAAGGCCTGAGAATTATATTTCCTTATTTTTATGTCTTTTGATATATATATTAATGCATCAGTAAGTAGCTATAAAACAAAATCATATTGATGGAGGTTTACATAGTAATCTAGCATCGCAAAGCATTAATACTGTTAATCGCAAAGCATTAATACTCCAGCAACAGTGCTGGAGTTCCCTGGTCTTGTGACATATTAAGCTAGACCTGGTAATAGACAGGGCATCTTGACTGTTAAAATATTGCTCAGTTTATTTCGGCTCTGTGAGTTATTTATTCTAATTTTTCTAATAAGAAACTGGGTCTTTAAAATGTACAATTATATCTCCATGCTTCATTCCTGCTCGTAAACCAGGCATTAGTATTTGTTGCGAACCGGTAATATTTCTAGTTACGCGATAATAATATAAACATTAATGTATATATATATATATATATATATATATATATATATATATATATATACACGCTGTCGTAGAACGTGCAGTAAAAAGAAGGACAAGTTACATGACAATAACAAATAGGCCTTTAATATAACAAAAACAAGTACAATACATTCAGACTATTTAAGCACGTCCCAAAACAAGATGAATGTTCATGTTGTCCAAATGGACGAGAATGTTTCAGCAAGAATAGCAAAGAAATGACATAGCGTTAGGACAGCAATACTCCTCGTGACTATACCCACTGAGACAAGGAAGAGAATGAACCCAAACAAAGAAGAGTTCCTCAAAGGGGAAGAGAACTGTAGTTCTCTTTAAGGGAAGACAACAATTGTCTCCCTACACAGGTTTATAAACACTAGTAATAATTTTAATATTTAGCCACTCTGTCGAGGTACACATTGAAAATGATTTTTTTAAAATTATATTGATATTTCAATGATTGTTTCGTCTTTGTGGAGTAGTAGTTAGTATATAATCTGTGTAACAATTACGACTGAAGTGAGTTGAAATTTACCGAGCGATCTGTAGTTTCTTGTTAGAAAAGCTAGGCTTGGTAAATAACGCGATATCTGTCCTATATTTGATAATTAGTTATCCACTTTCTGTCTGTCAATAATTCTCAAACAAAATTTTTTAGCTACATTAAATTATGTAAGTATCCAAAGAAAAGCGGCTAACCGATATCAGCTAATTGTATTATTACTAATTTGTCTTGCTTATAGAAAAAATCGTTTTGAAAGACCCCCCCCAAAGCGTCTTAAAACACCTTCTTTCCGAAACTAATCTCATTTTGCTGACTTTGTCAATGAAAGCACCAGGATTGCTCAAAGATTTACACATTCACATAGGCAGAGAAAGATATGATTATGTACATAATTTCTCATAGGACTGGATTAGGTGTAGTTGTATAAGAGTTTATGTTATGCTCTTAAAAAGAACGGAAACTGAATATACTTATATATTCACTGCTGACATCGATTTAAACTATTCAACAAAATACGAATCAAAGTCAATGTATTTTTTAAGCGGGGGTATATGACATAACAGTATGTAAATAAAACAAGAAAAGCAAATGATAAAATATGCATGACTCAGAAAGACAACAGAATGCGAAACAAAATTTAGCCATATCCAAAATGTAAAAAAAGATGAATGCCACCAAGTCAGTAATATCTATCGACTAATTTTGGAAAAGGGGAGAATTAATGGTTTATATAAGGAAATTTATACTTAATACCGGATTTTTAGAAACCTATAATTAAGACCCAGTATTTTTAGAATCACATTATTGCTACTAGTACTATTATTTTTTTATAATCGGCATCACCATATCCAAGGCAGTAAAGTCATTAAGACTGAAGAGGTTACAGTGTGTGGAAGAATTAGGAACACAAAGATTAATAATGAGTACAAAGAGTAATGAAGAGGACAGTAAATAGCGATCAACATTTCATCTAAATATTTGCAGTTTAAAGTTGGCTTGATATCATGGCGCATTAAGGGAATTCCAGAAGCGAGAATTGTAAAAAAAAATAAACTGTTAGCATAGAACTTACGGCTATATCTAGCCAGCCCAACATTCTTCTTCTTCTTCTTCTTCTTCTTCTTCTTTGATAATCAGAAAGGTGACATTTCCAACAACGACAACGAAAGACTACATGTGTTGAAAACAGACAGTCAGTCAGTTAAGTGCATTTATGTGATACATCACTCTTGGGCGATCATGTCTCTTTCGATACATGACTGCTTGGACTGAAGATTATTCCCGCAGTAGGTTGCCATTACTTTCTGCAGTAGACTAGTTTGACAGGCAAGGCTATAGAACCCCATCTCTTCTGTTATTTAACCCATAACTGGAGGGGAGAGACGGATTAATGCCTTTCCTAATGGTATTTGCGCGGAAGTAAATGCAAGGAATTCAGCTGGAATTCGAATTTGGCTCCCCGAAAAAACAAACAGTAGTGAATAAATTTACGAGAAATTTACGCTGTACAGTAAGTCAAAGAATATCTCGCAAACTGCTACCAGCAAAAAACTTTTTCACGAAAATAACATCCACAAGCTTGTTGAAAGATAGAAAACAGTTCTTTTAAACAATAGAGACTATTTATTTGAAAAATAATATTTTTGTAAGTATGAACATATTTTTTGTTACAGAGGTTTTTGAACAGATTACAGTTAATTATATATAAAAACATTTTTCAAAAATAGAAAATGTTTAGTAATCGGCTGGTAGAAGATTGAATGTATATGGCAGTTGAAGAAGAACAAATCAAGCGACTTTCAAATTGTTTTCTATGTTAATCTTGCTGTAAACATTGGTTTTCCTATTGACGAGTGCAGGACGCTTTTCAGTCAAACATTAATACACCCGTTGCATTTAGGGCATTTACTGTTTTAATTATGTTGTAAGAAGTCTAGCTGAATATTATCTAAACGATCCTACCACATGCACCACATAACCTTTTTCCATTGATCTCAGGCTTTGGGCTCGGTTGGGAAGAATTATCTTTGTCAGTCAACTACCGTTGAACAATTTCTTTTGCTTATGTACTCCATATTCTGGTCTGTATGGGTAATATTTATTTACCATTACAATTGGTTGCTAAAAATAAAAATATTTATAAATGAAACTAATACTTTCAGTTTTTTTTTTTATTAAAAAATGATCATTCGTTTTTGTTCACGTAAAATAAATACCCCGTTCTTAATTGTGTAGTAATAAGTAATTACATTTTGGCATTTACTAATTTCTAATCCTTTTTTGTTTTTCAGATAAAAACTTGCAATTCCAACTCCTGAATGGCGCTTAACTGACTGAGATATGGAATAATTACTTACATAAAATTATCTGAGTAAGTAATTCATTCTTTTATTTTCATGTATAATGAGCTGATTATATTTGCACTGCCGACTTTCTGTTTTCGGTATAAGTATAGTAATATGAGAAGCCAAATCTATATCACTAGAAGCAAAATTTGTACATACTCATAGAGAAGCAATGTTTATCACACATTGAAACACACACACACACACACACACACACACACACACACACACACACACATATATATATATATATATATATATATATATATATATATATATAAGGAGTGTACCTCCGTGTAATTTTTCTTTATCTCTCTATAAGCATTTTACGTCTCTTTCGACATAAATATGGTTATATGTAAATATATATGTTGTGGATCCCGGGAATGGGAACCGCACAAATAAATGAACAACAATCAAAGTTTGAGATAGAAAAATAAGTATATTAACGTGAGAATATAAACTTGAACGAAGATAAGTATTCCAGGAATACGGGTTAGTAAAAAATATATATCCAAGTCTCTGAAGTGAAGCCGTAGTATATTTATCATGTCCAGCTGACGGGTACTGTGTAATAATCTTCTCGCTGAGTGGAGCACAGAGCATTATGAACTACCGACGCTGTATTGAAACCTCGGTATTTTCCTCGGTATTTCTCGTCTCGCTTCAACAGCAGGAGTATAAATATACTCTAGATGAGTCCATCTTCATAAAAAAGGGGAGATCCCACAACACCCTCTCCCTGGCTTCTTTTTTTGGGGGAGTCAATATTTTTTTCGCTTATGGTCTATTATTAGCGGTTCTGTAAGTTTTCTTTTCCTGCTTGTTCTTCTAATCTCCGTGGCTACTTTCGGTCTTTGAATCTCAAATGCTTCAAAGATCTCCTCCATCGAGTCTTCATTTTCTGAAGGTGACGAGACTGGCTCTTTTACCCGTCTTTTTTGTATGTGATTGATCTGTCTCTTGTGGGTGAATGTTTTGCATCGGATCGTGTACAGAACATTCCCCAGTCTGTTTATTATTCTTCCTGGTTCCCAGCATGCAATATTGTTCCTGAACATTCTGAAATAGACCCGTTCGCCTGGTTTGAACGATCTTTTAAGCACTATAGGTGTATGTCGGTTTTTATTTTTGATGGGTAATAAATTGTCAAAAACAGACCGTATTTTGCGGCAAACATCACTTCAGCTGGCGAAAGATCAGGTGGTGTGTTTCCGTTCGGGTGATTCTGTAGACTTTCTGTTGGTAAGTCCTCTGCTTTTTTCAAGGCTCCCTTAAGAGTGTCGACAAAACTTTCGGCTTGACTGTTAGATCATGGATGGTATTGTGCTATTTTTATATGCTTGACTTGATAGATCACACAGAATTCTTGAAAGTCGCTTGAGGTGAATTGAGTACCATTATCAGTTACAAGGCAATCTACTACGCAACATCTTGCGAATAACTCGTGTAAACAATTTATAGTATTTTTTGTCGTATGGCTTTTTTATCTGAAGACTTCTGTCCATTTGCTAAAACAATCTAGCGTTATAAAGTAGTAATATCCATCTATTGGTCTCGTGGACTCTAGACCAAGGTTTGTCCACCTTAGGTCATGGTTTTTGTATAATTGGTGGTGCCTTTGCTGCCGCAGTGCAACCTCTATATTTTTCTACTATCTAATAATGTTTTCATTCATATTAGTCCAGTAAACAAAAATTCTCATTAGTGATTTCATACGGTTTTTTCCCTGGGTGTCCTAGATGAAAGTCCTTCAGAATTCGTCTTTGTAAATATTTAGGTACGATCACTCTTTTATTATAAAGTAATACGTGATCACAAATTCAAAAGCTATCCGCTAGTTTTTTCTTTTTCTTCTATTTTCCTCTTTGTACTTTGTATGAATTCATCCATTTCAGCTTCTCTTCTGATTTCTAACAGTGTCACTGGTAATTCCCTTAGTATATTGCTTAGAACTTTACTAATTTCGTCTTCGGCTCACAAAGCCGCTATTACAGAGTCTTCCAAAGGCTCGCATTTCGCAGGTACTAATAAGCGATTCGCATGACCAGTTTTCTTCGACGGTAGGAACTCTAGTTAGGAATTATAATTCAATAATATCGTTCCTCAACTTAGAAGTCTGTTGGCTGTGTAAACTGGTAGTCCTTTTTTTGATCTGAATATAGTGAGAAGAGGATTATTGTCAGTTTGAAGAGTAAACTCTCTTCCATATATGTATCTTTAGAAGCGAGTAATGGCGAATATTATGCCTAACGCTTCCTTCCTTCTCTATTTGTGAATAATTCCACTCTTCCGGTAACAGCGATCTTGATGCGTGAGCTCTAGGTTTCCTTGTGGCATCCTGCATCTTGTGTAATATACAAGCTCCCACTCCGTCTGAGCATGCGTCACTAGCAATGACGATTTTCCAGTTTGGGATCAAAATGCGTCAGTGCTATATCAGATGTTAATTTCTTTATGATTTCCCTAAAAGCTTTCTGACAATCTTCCGTCCAATTTCAATACTTCATTGAGGAGAGCCCTCAATTATGCATGTTTTGAATGAATTTACCGTAATAGTTCGCTAGACCAAGTAAGCTTTGCAACGCTGTGACATTTTTCGGCTCAGGCATATTTTTTTATAGCTGATGCCCTGTTTGGATCTGGTTTTCTTTCATTGATTATATAGCATAAGTACTTGATTTCTTTTAAGAAAAAATCGCATTACATCTAGCCAGCTCAACTGTAAATTGATGAGATTTCAACACCAGTCTTAAATTACAAAAATTCTATGTACCGTAGTGAAGAGTTCATCAGAATAATTACCATAAAAGTATTTATAAAAAAGAAATTTACGATGCTGTGAAAGTGACTGAAATCGAGCCACCAAATCAGGACCAATAATATTGCTGATTCTTCTTTGAATCTTATCAAGGAGCTCAAGGTAAATAGCAGGGTTACCGGTGCATAGGTGACAGCAATATTCTAAGCAAGGACGAATGGTAGACTTATAAACAACAAATACATTTGAAAGTAGTAAACGTGATATACAATAAATAAATATGATTATAATAAACATGATAGACAACGATTAAATTTCAAAGTAATAACCTTGATAGACAATAAATGAATTTGAAAAAATATAAACATGCAGTATAAATTATGGAGAGGAAATTTTCTCACTGGTCACAGTAAACTGTCTTTCTTAGCAGCTGATCTAGCAATGGATTCAATTTAGTCTTTCCACTTCATATCAGCTGGGAATGTGAGCCCAAGAAGCCGAAACGAATCACGTTCCTAGAGGTTAGCATCACCATGCTGATGGAAGACAGCGAGCAATTTCTCAAATGATTAATTACAAGACATTTTGTGTTTGGGGAGTTCAATTAAACAAGACTTCTTTTGCTTCAGTTAAAAAAGGGGTTAGGCCGGTATGGATATCAATTTCATATAAATATGATGGGTAAAATAAATTAAAAGAAAAGATTCTGAAATCCAAACTATGGTGAAGACAACGTGAATCTACTTCAGTATCTTTCTCAAGTCATAGCAATTTCTGGATAATAACAAAAGGAATCTAGGGAGTGTCATGATCTCCTACGTAACAAAGAGGCACGAAATCAAAAATAGTACCAGAAAACATCTATTTAAACTTATACTAACTTGACAGCGGTTAGTCAGTTAAATTATATAATACAATATATCTATATTTAAACAATATTGAATAATAGTATTGTTTTACAAATCTATCGATCAGTCTCAATCTATGTAAGTGTTTGAATCATTAATAATTTCTATTTTCGTTTATCAACTTTATTCATCAACAAATTTTTCTTATTGTTGCTGTATGTAGCGTGTTGTGATGGAACAGAATTTTCTCTTAACAAGATTTTACAGATACGTTTGCAGTTGCTGAACGTATAGATGAAATTCTTGTGTTTCTTTGGGTTTCAAAAACTTCAACAACATATACTAACTGCAAACCGCCTGCATACCGACAGAAATGAGTTCAGCAGATACACAAAAATAGAAAGAGAGGTAAGACAAAGATGTCTTCTCACTGGATCATTTCAACGTGTAAAGTAAAACACTTCTGAGAGGATTAGAAGTTCTGCAGAATTCGTCATTGGTGGCTACAATTATAATCATGCAATATACGCAGAAAATATATATATCCAGGTAAAAAGAACCAGCAATTTTAGAACTCCGAGTTCTCCGGCATTTACTTTTTAAAAAATTGTTCAATACAACATATATTTCGTGATTTTGCCTTGGTAGACGTGTTTTTTGGTCTAGCTAAGTTTAACGAGGATAATATTTTGTTAAGCACGTTAAGATGAATCTTTCTATTTTTTATTTTTATTTTCTTTGTTAAAGCAGTTTTGTTTTAAATTTCAGTCCATTTTTTTTAATTTATTTTGTTTTAATATCTTGTTTATTTTTATTTTTATTTTAATAGTCCTTTTGGTTTTGTGCTATATTTTGATTTTTCTTTCGTGTATTTCTTTTGTTATTTATTAGTTTAGTTTTAGAGTCTTAACAAAAAGAGACACCTGGTTCCGTTTCTGTTTTCCTTTATTTTATTGTATTTGTATTTTATTTCTTATTTTGTATTTTATTTATATTTAAAGAAAAGGTTTTATGTATACACGTTTCTTTTTTTTTTCAGTTTTATTTTCGTTTGAATTTATCAGCTTATGATTTTAGAAATAGGAAAAAAGTTTTATTCTTTTTATTTCTCACGACGAAAGATAAACTGAAAATTGGCACGTCGAGCAGCAAAGAGGTGGTTCCGACGAGTATGTCGGATTTCCCGCAGGAGATAAATTTGCCTGTGCTGTCAACTTCGAGATCGGGGGTGGATAAATCCAAGAAAAAAAAGACGAAGCATATTATGCTTAAAGAAAAATGTGAGCAGTTTATTGACGGCAACGAACTGCTAACTTTACCAGAGCCACTAAATGTGGTGGAAAAAGAACACCTATTATGTTGCATGGGGTGCCCAGGGACATTTCCGACCATCATTTGGGCCCCTTTTCTCTCCAAATACGGTAAAGTGGCTGAGGTAGCGGACGGTATGAGTAAGGCGGGATTTGCGACGAGTGACGTCATACTATAAATGACCTTGTCCTGGAAAGATTTTCATGAGGTCCCAAATGTATTGACCTGCCGGAGGAGGTCCATCTATGTGGTGATAGAAGGAAGGCGACCCCACTGCTGGCTTTGCGGCGTGACGGGGCATTTGGCCAAGAAGTACCCATGAACAAACCCTGTGCCACCGCCCCAACGAAAACAGCAATAACACGAATGGCGGAGGTAGATGAAAAGAAGTTTGACCAGGCTCCCGGTAATGAATGGCAGCAGACCGATAAAAAATGGGGGCAAGAAATTGGCCAACTCACTGTCAAAGCAGGATGTCCCACAAGTAAAAAAATCAGGCACAGTAACAGTATCAACAACAACAACAACAACAACAGCAACAGCAACAGCAGCAGTAGCTATGCCCAAAATAGCAGCAAGGACAGCAGCAGCAAAAACAATATGAATGAAAACATTAGGGAAAACAATCCACAAATCATTTACAAAACAGCAGCAGCAACAAGACATCGAAACAGTAATGATACTACTGCAACGTTCTTCTTCCCTGAAAAAGGAAAGGAATAAGAGTGAGGAAGACAAGGAGCACGTATTGTAAATCTAAAACCTGATACTGCAAGGATTGAGCTAAAAGACATTTCACAGGATTATAGTGTCCAGCCATCTAAGAAAAAATATAGACTTTTATAAACTCCAAATAAAAGATAAAAAAGACGATTAAGCTCCTTCAGTACCTAATACTTGCCAGTAATAGTTTTGTTTTTTAAGAACAAAAAAATGCGACGAATATGGGAGGGTGGAACACAAAAATAACTATTTCAAAATACAAAAAAAATGGAAGAAAAATAAAACGTATGTGAACAGTGGAAATACATGGTGTAAAGTAAAAACGCATTACGAAAAAATTAACAAGACTTTGAACATGTCGAACATGTCTTTCAAAAGAAGAAATTTGTTTTTGTGAAAATTAATAACGTCAAAATAAAATTACACCTAGATACAGAATGTGATATTATCAGAAATGAACAGACATGTAGAAAAATTAGTAAACCTTGTTTATTAACTTCTAAAAGAGTTACTCATGGAATTTCAAGAAAGAAACTGAACTTTATGGGTGAGTTCACCTGTAACATTTCTTTTGTCGACAAACTAAAAATGCGGTGGTGTTTATATTAAAGAATAGAGCTAATTTATTTAGAACAGATAAGATTTCATTATTTAATCTTTGGAAGCTCACAAGTAACTCTTTCTGCAGCAAAATAAATATTGCTACCTAAACTGTAAATACAACAACTTGAAAATTAAAGAATGAATTAAAAAGAAGTTTTCTAGAAGTCTTTTTAGAAGGTTTACGAACATGCACAAAAGCAAAAGCTAAATTTGAACAAAAAAGACACAAAGGATTGTTTAAATCAATTAATAAGGAATTAAAGAGACGCGAAAAATTAAATGTGATATAAAAAATAAACTATTCCAAATCGGTATAACCAACAATTTACTTTAGATTGGATGTAAACACTCCAGGTCTTATCACGTAATACCGCTTCAGGTCAGAGTCGACCATGTAGTAATAACAACGAAGAGGTTACTCCAAACTCCCAAAGTCCTGCAAGCGTGGACTCGTCACTGGATTTAGTTTAAATCTTCATCAGGACTTTGTAGATGAATTCCAGATAGAATCCTCAAATTGAAATTTCTGTTGAATAGAAAAAATATCAGTTGTTGACAATACCAGTTGAGCCCTTTCGATATGAACAGTAAAACTTTGCATTATATCAAGTGATCATTTGTATTTTGTGAAAACATAGTATTTTAAAATTCAACACTTGTGTGCTGCAGTAAATTGATTTATCAGGTGCATGTCAGCACTTGTTTTAAATTTTGCACTGGTTCTTAATTGATTCTTCATAATTGGAGATTTTTAGTTCTTCGTTTACTAGTAATTTTTATTTTTACACGACAGATACTGTTTAATGTCTTGATCCAGGACACATTTGGTTCAATTAGAAATTAGTCATATTTAGGACTATGTTGTCCAGAATTGGGATTGCCTTGGTAGAGGATGTAGTTTAGTCTTAGCCAAAATAGAATTGACGTAATTTATTATAATGTTGTGACCGATAAATGGATATAGCAAAGTCATACCCAAGGTTAAATTAGTGTGATTGGTCGGTATGCATCGACAGATTATGTCGTGAGAATCAGACTGACTCATAAATGGATGCAGTTTTAATTTATACCCAGGACAATATTGATCATTATGTACGAAGGAAACTTTCACTGAAAAGAGATAGTGTATGCTATGATTCTCATAAGTTGCATAACCTTTATCTATACGTACAGAACTTACATTTCCATCATTTCCACAAGAAAGTTCAATCATTCTGCCAAGTTTCCAGTATGATTAGGCTTTTTTCAGTATTTCTAATTATTATTATAATGCCAGCTTGTATTTTATTACTAAAATCCATATCTTGTAGATCCTTGCAACTTTATCTTAGATGCAAGAAATGTTCTTCATTCCATATCTCTTTGAAGTTAGTTAACAATTCCATTCTTTCAGTGAAATCATCTAATAACTCAGACTTAGAAGTAGGTTTAATCTCAGGAGATCTAGCAGAATCAGTTTTCACCGAAATTTCTCTATGAACATTAGGACGCAGAACGTCATTAATGGTAAAAGTTCAGCATCAGACGTACTTTGATATGTTAGAGGTCTAGAGTTTATAACCCTTTAAATGTCAGAAATCAAAGTAAGAAACAAAATAATCAGTTTTAGCTCAGCTCAGAGTTTTAAAGAGACAAGTCATTGTTGTTTTTGTCAATCTTCCCACACACTTCGCATCCATGAGGAGTATGAGAGTAATTTTTACGTAATTAACAGTATGGTTCATCAAAGTTGCTATCCAATGATGTTTTATTATGTCTTTACTCAGAGCGTTACTGAAAGATTTTGTGTTATCGTTGATTATGATAAATGCTTGCACGAATGCTTTAGTTCCCATGAATTGCACAATCTCTCTATAGCAAGACAACTGAATATCAATGATGCATTTTCTCACTTTCTCCATGTTTGTGTACTCACAGGTGTTATTTATAATTGATACCTGTGTTTTTATGTGGGTTGATCCAGTTCACCCGGTGTTTAAGCAGATTTGTCTTAAAATGTAAATTGTTGCATATATTATTTGTGAGAAAGAAACTTTTAGAGTAGAAGTACTGGTTATATTTAGCTATTTCAACGGCAAAATGGTAGGACCTGAATGCCAATCTAGTTGCACGCTTAAATTCATGTGGTCGGGGTTCCAGGGAAAAGAACTCGTCAGAGTAGTTACCATGAAAATATTTACAGAAAAGACAGAAGAAAGCCACGTCACGTCACTAAGAAAGTGACTGAAGTCGAGATGCCAAATCAGGATAGACTACATTGCAGATTCTTCTTTGGATTTTGTCAAAAACTTGGAGATGAATAATAGGAGCAAACGACGAGATATGTCAATAGTATTTAAAGCATGGACAATTAGTAGATCTATAAATGTGCAAAATGGATTCTAACGAGAAAAACGTTCTGGTCCAAGACAGTGACCCAACCTTTTCATCAGTAAACTGGCTTACGGTCTATCACGTTGAATACACCGGTTCTCACTCGATCACCGAAGTTAAGCAACGTTGAGCCTGGTCATTACTTAGGTGGGTGACCGCTTGGGAATACCAGGTGCTGTAAGCGTTTAGTGACGGATGTGCGTTGTGGTGCAGTGAATATCGGATCGGAAAGAGAAATCGGTGAACCGAGTTCGAATTCCAGTTGAATACTCTGCATTCACTTAAGCACTGGTACTCTTGGGAAAGATAGTACTCCGTCCCTTCCCTCCAGTTATGGGTTAAATAACAAGGGTATTACTTGGGGACCCTGCCCTTAAAAAAACAAATTCCAATGAAACTTGATACTCGAAAAGAAAAAAGGATTGCTAGACACAAAACATATAAAAACAACAATAAATTGTTGAAAGAAAAAGGTATTACCAGCAATAAATAAATAAAATTTAGTTGGCATTAAATGACCCTCCGAGGTTAATATTCTATAAAAACGAAACAACCAACCAACCAATCATCAGTAAACTCGGGTATGGATCCGATATATTCGTCCCACTTCATGTCAGTTGAAAAAGTGAGGCAAAGTAGGTTCAGTATTGATCTCTAGAGGATTAGCATCTGCCATGATGATGACGGTCAGGGAAATTTGTCTATGGTGGTTAAAAGAGAGCAGTGTTGTTTTGGATGCATTAAAATTTACAAGCAATTTCATGTCCCAGTTAACCATTAATTGAAGGTTCGTTTTACATGTAGCAGTTACGTTTACTTTGTCAGCTTTGGTATATTTCTTATTAAGACACGATTAAATGCTGGTGTCATGAGTATAGATGCTTACTTGGGAAATAACATCAGAAAGATCACTGAATATCAGAAACAGTGTAGAACCTACGATAGAGCCTTAAGAGACACTCGCATCCGTGTGAAAGGATCTGAAAGATTACCCGTTTAATACGACCTTCATTTCATGATTTGATAGGAACGATGACATTAAATCCAACACTCGTCCACTAATGCCGTAGCCCTAAACCTTGCAAAGAAGGCCCGCTTTTCAAATCCTGTCAAATTCTGTCAATATATATGAGATGCTTAACTAATTCAGCATTGATTAGAGCCTCGAATACTTTTTCCGAAAAGTGGTAAGAGGCTAACAGAGCGATTGTTAAAGGGTTAGAGTGTTCACCAGAGTTCTTACAAACATGATCTACAGATAAGGAACCTCCAACAAGCATGAAACAAGGAAGCAAAGAGGCAATAGTTGTAGAATTTGGAGAAGGTTGGTACCAGCTCAGGGTCACAATTCTTTAGGACTATGGCTGGGATTCCATCAATCTCGTGTGCCTTATGGGAGTATGATTTAGAATTGATGTCCGAGACTAGAAAAAAGATTATGTGCATATCACTAATTAGAGTCTCTGTTCTAAGTAAGAAATCTCGTGTGGCTACCCCGTGTGAGTCAAATGCTGTACATTAAAAATGTCTACTCCCAGAATTATTTGAATGATTATTTGATTACTACTGTTGTGTGAAAAACGGCTAATTTTTACATTAATTTAGTCAAACTGTTTATCACATCACTGAAGTCATCGAACTTGAATTTATTATTAAGTTTATCATGCAATCAAAGGAAAATAGGAAGCAATCTTCATTTCACTTTCAATTGAACCTACAGCTCTGGCCAAAGGTTTTGCAACACTATGTAAAAGTATAGCTTCAGATATTTTTGAATACCAAAAGTGAGTGAAACCATGAATAATCATAAGTAAGATGTGTTTAATTCGCTTATGTAAATTATAAGTGATTTGCATGGGCGAGTTCTTGACTCTATGAAATAAGGAATACTTTTTTGGGGGAGAAAAAAAAGAAGAGCGTAGAGGTTAGACCTTATTTTCTCTTTGAACCGCATATTCGACAGAGTGAAGTGAAAAGCGAAGCGGAGAGAATAGATAGGACAGTAATTTTTTTAAACTACATTATTCATTCTGTACATTTAATTGTGATCCAAATGAGAAAATGTCATTGTTCCGAATCCAAACGATCTGCAATCGCTGCTTTACACAAAGCCGGTCTTAGTTGTCGTCAGATTGCCAAATAAAAGCAGGTTGGGGTTCGAAGTGTTTGTCCAAATATGTCTACAGAGCGAGATGACCGACAACTGGTGCAACTTAGTTTGCCTGATTGACAGGATAGTAGTCAGCAGTCACTGAAGGAATGGTCCAGCGGGGGTGTAGAAGCTTCAGATTGCACAGTACGGCGACGTTTGTTGACGAAAAGATTGGTGTCAAAAAGGCCTGCAAGAAAGTTACTTTTGACACGAAACAATATAAAAGATTTATTTCGTATCAGAAGACGAGTGGGTAAAAGATTCCACTCTGATTGTGTGGTATCCACAGTCAAGCATACGGACCTCGTCCATATTTTGGGGTGCTTCTCTTTTCATAGCGTCGGAGAATTTATGATTGTACCGAAATGTACGTCAATGAACAAGGAATGGTATATGGACACTATCAAAAATAGACTACCGCAATGTTTGATAGAACACTACCCTGATCAAGATGCGGTGTTTCAACATGATGATGCACCTTGCCGTAAAGCAAAAGCTGTGATGAAGTGGTTCGAGGAAAATAACTTCAGAGTTCTGCAAAACTGGCCTGGTAATTCACCTGATCTCAATTCCATTGACAATTTATGATCCATTCTGGAACCAAAGGTGCGTGAAGCTGCTCTAAGAAGAATTAGATTTGAAGCTGTCCTACAAAGATGTTAGACTTCTATTAGATCTAACTGTTTAAAATCACAAATTGAGTTATGCCAACGCGAATAAACCTTGTTCTTAAAAATAGAGGAAGGCACATAAAATCAGTCAGTCAGTTAAGTGCCATACCTGATACACGCTTGGGCGATTATGTCTCGAAAGAGACATGACTGACTGGACAGAAGATTATCCCGCAGAAGGTTGCCATCGGTTTATGCTGTAGACTGGTTCTCGACCAAGGCTATAGAACCCAATCTGTGCTGCTATTTAACCCATAACTGGAAGGAACAGACGGATTAATACCTTTCCCAAGGGTATTTGCGCGTAAGTGAATAAAATCAAGATTTAACATACATCATAGTAATTTTTTTTTTTACTTTGAAATAGTTTAAATTATTATTTTAAAATACTAAAGCAAATATAGTTGTGCTTTGTTATCGATAACGCGGGTTTTTTATGGTGTTGCAAAACTTTTGGCCAGAGCTGTAGTATAACCTTTTTATTAGAAACTCTCAGATAAGTCTTTAGTTTGAAATTGAAAGGATTTATATTTATCTGTAGATATTTTAACGTCTTTAATATTTCCTTAAAGAAATAAAACCGCTGGTTTCCTGTATTAAATAGGCAGTTTAAAGAAACCATCTTCGTACGGTAATATGATGTAACCATCACAATAAAAACATTAAATTATTTTCTGCATCATCTATTAGAACCCACAAGGGTAAAAAGAGACATCCACTTCTTGCAATTTTTGCATAGTGGCGCTGTTTGTCCCTTAGAAGAACATAGTCTACAGAGAATAATTTATTTTACAGTCCAGGGCAATCTTTACCGTTATGTTTGCCACGGATGTATTACGTGCATAAATTCACATATCTGCATCACGCTACTCCGGTCTCATGGGTAGGGTACTTTGCATTTTTTCAGGTAAGGTTACTACATGATGCACAAACTTTAAATTATGTTCTACTAGAGCTAATGGCAGAATTCTGTAACGCTGCTCCGTTATCTTCCTTTTCTTTTAGTACATTTTCCATATGCACGAAAGGTTTTTTATTCTTTGACAGCGTGCTGATGGCATCATTATAATTCTCAAATATTTTCCTCAAGAAAGGCTGTTACTTACCCTGTGAATAATTGTCCGCCTTAAATTATGGTGTAGCTTTTAAAATATAATGTTGCTTACTAATTTGAATTAAGGAGAAGCTTCCTAAAAATAAATCCATATGAAACGAGGTTCTTAATTCGGATAGATTAGTTCTCACTTGAGCAAGATATTGTTTAACAGTCACAATCGAAGTCGTACTTAGAATTTGTTTGAAGATCTTATGACTTATAAAAAAATGATTGCCCCTTTGTAAATGTCGTCTTCCACGGTTAGTTTAAGGAAGCAAAGGCTGATCTTTTTTTATTTTCCTTTGAATTTCTAAGAAAAGTTATCATAATTTTTTACTGACTGTTAAGAGAACTCTTGACTTAGTATTTTCATTTTGTTTTAAATTGAAATAAATTCATCTTACTATAGCCCGGTTCATAGTCTTCCCTCTTCTTCTGAACAGGAACAGTTGCTCATCCTTTATTTCCTATTTAGGGAAAGTTTCCCGGTTTCTTTACTCTTCTCAGGCCTTAAAGTAGTGTTGTTGCAAACTTTTTATAATTGTGTGGATGGTAGCAACGTCTCTTCATTATGAGGTTACCTGTTTGGCAGTTTCTTGTTTGCGGCTTTCGACTTGTAGTTAGGAGCCCGAACTCTTGCGTAACGTCTTCAGAGGCTGCTCTGATCAACAGTTAAATAATATCAAGATTTGATGTAGCTGAGTATCTCTGCAAGTTCCTATGGTGGATAACCCTAAAGTCACATTATGCTGTAGTATGCGCCAGTTTCCTTCCTACATTTGACGACCGATTGATACTAGTACTCTCGCCTCTTCTTACCAAAAAATCGCTAATTATGGCATCACACAAACTAAGAATTAAAACTAAACAGGTAAACAAAAATCACTTAAACCTGTTAACATCTCTTTCTCGAGCATCCGTAGTATCCGTACTAAATTTTTGCGGCGTTGAATTCTTCCTTCACGTAAACGCACTTGACATCTTTACTCTCTGTGAAAATAACCTTGACCGTTAAATTTCTTCCTCTGATTTCTATATTCCTGGTTACCTTCCCCTCTTTAGGAAGGACTCCAATATCCATATGCACAGAATTGACGTTTATATCAGCGAACATCTCTCACTAGCTAAGGTGATTTCTCTTGAATCTCTAGATCATTTCTACATGTGTCTCCGTCTCTCTCTACTAAGCTCGGTTAGCTTTATTTTCTTTCTTTACCGCTCCATTTCATCTCCTGACTGTTCCGTACTTGACAACATTTCGAACAATATAAATGAAGCCATTTCCTCTCATCTGTTTGCTCATATATTTGTGTTTGGAGACCTTAATGTCGATCAGGCCAAGTAGCTGGAAAAATCTGTCAAAGATCTTGCTGGTATCAATACAATGAACTTTAAAACCACTCCATCCCTTACGCAAGTAAGGGAATTTTCCACGCGTTTCTCTGATAATTATAATAAACCTGAGTCAATGCTAGTTCTATGCTTCACTTCTATACCTGATTCTTGCCATTTTATGCAGTTTTACCCTCTTGTCAACACTACCATGCTGTCGTTTTCGTTAATATCTCCTTCTACTTCTCCTCCCTCAGGAATCTCTGACGAGCTGAATATCTTACTGCTACCAAAGAACATACTGGCACTCGTTCCGCGATTTCCTGTGTGACGTTGCTTGGAACAAAATTTTTATGCTTCCCGTTGAAGACTATGCATCCGAGGTCTCCTCTGGAGTTAAAACTGGCATTAATGCTTTCATCCCAGCCAGGAAGTTAAGACTTAAACTCAATTCGCCCCCCCTTGTTTTCATCTGCTTGCTCGGCCGCTATTGCCTACAAGCATCAATTCCTCCGGTTTTATCGGAGCCACGTGCCTGACCATAAAAGGCGTCTTTTTTGCCTCTGCTCGTAATGAGTGCAATAGGATCCTGAATGATGCTATGCTGTTGCTTACTGACAGAATGAACCAGCGTTAAACATTCCGCAAGTTCTAGTCTAAAGACTACTGGCGGCTCTGTAAAAATGTCTTAAACAACAGCAAGCTCTCAATCCCTCCTTTAATCAATAACTTTGAGGTTCTCACATCTTCAGCGGGAAAGCCAAGTGCTTTGCTCGCTGCTTCTCCACTAACTAAACATTTAATTCATCTGTGGTATCGGCACCCGATTTCCCACCTAGAACTGAGTTCAACTGAATGATGTAACCTACTCGTTGGTCTGTAACATAATTTCAAAAGATGATCCCACATAAGGTGAGCAGATGTGATGGAATTCCAATGACTGTCCTGAAGAAATGTGCCAGTGAACTCTCCTTTGTCCTCTCCAATGTCTACAACTACTGATTTTCTGCTTCTTGATTTCCTGCCTGCTAGAAGTATTCCTCTGTAGTTCCTGTATTTAAGAACTCTGGAGAACCCTCAGATCCCTCTAATTATCGACCTATCTGCCTTATACCGAGTTTTGGCAAGATGTTTGGGGCTATTATCAATGCTGAAGTGGTTCAACATCTCACAGCTCACAGGCTCTTCCACGATGAACGATATGGTTTCTGCTTCACTAATGCTGATATATTAACGGCCATAACAGAGAATATATACCAGGTTTTCGATAAGAACGTCGAAGCTCAAGATGTTGCCATAGATATCTCCAAAGCATTTGTCAGAGTCTGGTATGCTGGACTTCTACACAAGCTACAGGTCTATAATAAAGCTGGACGCTAGTTTGATCTAATCTAGTGGTTTCTTTCAAATCGCGTAATGAAGTAATATTGAACGGGCATGCTTCCAGATACTATCATCCGAACTCGGGCGTTCTTCAAGGCTGTTTTCTAGGTCCTGCGCCTATCCTGATCTTCATACACAATCTCCTTGATGTAATCAAACCCCTAGTAGGCCTCTAAGCTGACGACACCACCATTTATTACTGACTTGATAAGAAATCTGCCGAGGCTGACAAAGCAAATCTCGCTGCTGAGCTTGAGAAGACCTGAAATCTGTGGTAGACTGGCGTAAGAAATGGCTCGTAAATTTTAATGCTTCCAAAACAAAGCTGTTATCCTTTAACCACCATAGACAATCGCTCCTACTCCCTATCAGCGTGGATCAGGCTAATCTCTCAGGCTATGTCACATAATCAGGATAGAAATCAGAGCAATATTAAATGTCTGTGAGGCTAAATTGGTAACTTTTGTTCCGTCACGAGATGCACCCTCTCTGTATTTATGGAAATTAATTCGACACAGGACTTAACCGTGGATGTGCATTGCAGAAAACTCGCCTTTCATTACTCCCCCAATTGAAGAAAAGCAGTTTGCTTTAAACGTCAGCAACTGAATCGAGAATTTTACTTTAATAGGTATTCCGAGAGCCTGTGGAAATACTGAATACACAGTTATCTCCCATTTTATTCAGTGTTTCTTCAATCGACTTTACTCATCTCTTATCAGGT
Organism: Ascarosepion bandense; assembly: GCA_037127315.1. Taxonomy (NCBI): domain Eukaryota; kingdom Metazoa; phylum Mollusca; class Cephalopoda; order Sepiida; family Sepiidae; genus Ascarosepion; species Ascarosepion bandense. The sequence continues at coordinate 825,964 of JBBBDQ010001211.1, forward strand.
TCTTTTGTATTCTGATCTATTCTTGACTCTACTTACGATTGCATATAAAAGATAGTTCTTCCATAGATTTAATAAAGTTTCTTTGATATGTGACACCACTGCTTTTTCTTCATGGCTTTCAATTGCATTGACTTTCTTTCTTTCAGTAGTTAATATCTCTTTCTAATGTAAATCTGTAAGTACTTAGAAATGGTTTTTGTCAAGAGTGTTGATACTGATCTGTCAAATCTTCCTTACTTTCGATATATTAGATTTTAAATATTTATAATTCATTGTGTTTTTATCTATAGTGACATTATCATCCCATTCGCAATATTTTCAACAGGAGTACTATCAAATAAAACCTATTGAAATGTTCATCTTTAGTAAAACCAATATTTGTCTATATAACCTATCAGCATACCATTCTCTTTCGAGTAATTCCTATTTTTTATTTTCTGAAATATCCGCGTTTTTAGTTTTTTTAACCTTGAAACACTTATAACAATAACCACAATAATAATAACTAGTAGTACACGTGAAAACTTTACAGCCTTCTTATTTAAACTTTGTTATCTTTGTTTTGTTTTTGTTTTTTTGTTTTTTTTTACTGAAATCAAAACAGCGTCTGTAATATATTTTTGGTCTTTCCTCCAGATAAAAATGAAACAGCTATTATTTATGAGTTTTTAGCAGGACGTTACTTTATTTACTCTTTATTTCTTCCTTTCTTCCTCGTTTTCTTCTTTCTTTCTTCCTTTCTTTCCTTCTTTATTTTGTCTTTTTTCCTTCTTTCTTTCATTTTCTCACTGAAACCATTTTCTTCCGATGTGCTTTTCCTTTGGGATGACGTTGTTTGCCGATGTCACTAGAACCACTCTTAGTGCACCCCATTTTGATCTTCCCTTACCAATTTGTCCTATGCATTTTGTTTTAACCCTGTCCATATACATTTTCCGCATGTTCGGGACATTCACAAGTCAATCGTACACCAATTTTAGGAGTGTGATCAGTTTCTTTAATCGCCTTAGTTTTATCCTTAGCTTGCATAAAACTTGTATGTAGTCACTTCAGCAGTCAGCACCTGGGTAGGCTTTGCAGTGAAGGACTGCTTTTCTGAATCTCTTGTTGATAGTAACATAATCAATTTGGTGCTTAATTTCTCCTCCCTGACTTCTCCATGTTAATATTCATTATGGATGCTCTTGAAACCAGGTGTTAGTTGTTATCTGTCCATTCGCTGTGCTCCATTGAACCCACCTTTCACAACGGCCATTGCGGTGTCCTAGTTTGAAATTGCCGACCATTTCAACTTCTTTCGTCTGGCCGACTTTGGAATTGAGATCTCCCATGATGATACTGATGTCTTGTGATTTGCACTGTCTTTGCATAATCGATCATGGAGTGGGGTTCGATTTCCTCTTCAGTACTTTGTGTTGTCGGTGCATATACCGTTATTACAGATATATTAGCGTTTAACTACAATATCTGGCAGCATCCCATATCGTATTTCCTTGTGTTTTTATCCAGTATAATGCCGACTGATTTTTCATTATTTTCACCTCCTGCGTATATAATTCTGAGGTTTCCACTGATGGAGTCGCCATTGTTTGGCCACCTCGTTTCATATATGCCGAAAATATTTATGTTTTATCTAGTCATCTTCTGCTTCACGTTTTCCAGCTGTACACAGATGTTCATTGTTCTGACATTCCACGTCCCAAGAGTTATTTTTTGTTTGTTGCGAACAGTTGCAAACCAACGGTCCAGTGACACTGTCGCTTATGTCCTTCCATTCCAGCGATATAGGAGATATATTACACAACAAGGGAGACCAACCAACAATAAAGAAACACTAACAGGCCTGTAATATTAATATCTGAACTGGAAACTGCACTGGCCAAACTGAATAGAAACAAAGCAGCTGGATTAGACGGCTTTGTAATAGAGATGATGGCTGCCTGAGGATATTTCGGAGTTGATAAAATCACAAAAATAATAAATAAAATCTACTACAGCGACAATATCCAGGCCAACCTAAGCAGATCGTTTTTCATAGCAATGCCTAAGAAACTAGGTCTAAATGATGCAAACTCAACCGAATGATCAGCTAAATGAGTCACGTAACCAAAACCTATTAACCAAATTCTGATGCGTAGAGCGTGCAGCAAAATCAAACCGTAAATAGAATAAAATCAGTGCGGTTTCGTCAAGAACACTCAAATAAGTAGAGCATTATTTCTGCTGAGAATGTGATCAGTAAGAACAATGCAAAGCAGAAAGACTTGTACTTATGTTTCATAGACTACCCAAAGGCATTGGACAAAGTATGCAACAAAGACCTGATAGAGACACTCGGCAAACTTTATATATTCAGAAAGGACATTAGAATAATCAAGATCCTGTATGGGCAACAAACTGCCTGCTTGCACAGAAGAAAGTAGTTTAGCAGGTATACAAATATAGAATGGGATGTAAATCAAGTATGTGTTTTCTTACCAGGTGTCTTTTCAACTGATACAGTGAGACAAAACTGAAAGCGCTAGAGGTCCTACCATGATTCGTTAATGGTGGCCGCAATCGGAACAGTATAAGTACGAGGAGGATACAGTGCTGATAGCAGACACGGGAAGAAAACTACAAGTTCCCCTACAAGAAAAACTTACCGAAATTAGAAAGGGCTACATATAATCTACAAGAAAACTGAATGCATGGTAGTCATTAAAAAAAAGCAGCCCAAATGCCAAATCCAAATAGGGGAGACTAAAATCAGGCAAGTACAGAAATTTAAATGCTTAGGAGTTGTCGTAACAGAGGACGGGAAATGCGACACTGAGATGTGAAAAAGTACTGGAGTTGCCAAGGGTGTATTCCAGAAGATTAATAAAGTATTGAGAAAAAGGAAGATTTCGCTGTAAACGAAGAGGGTGCTGGGCTGTTGTGTAATGTCGGTCCTTCAATATGGCATTAAATGCTGGATAATCCCATAAAATATGAAGAAAAGACTTGAAGCAACTGAAATGTGCTTCTACAAAAGGATATTGAGGATACCATAGGTAGAACATGTTAGCAACGACGAGATTTTGAAGAGAATCGGCACGAAAAGGAATCTAATTCTCAACATTAGGAAAAGACAGCTGAATTTTGTTGGACATGTAGTGAGAAAAGGCGGCTTAGAGAATCAATTTTTATTAATACCGTACAATGCTGTATCATGATATAATGTAATCATTTTTTTCGATTTATGCGCCATACTCAACATAGGTAAATTCTCGAAGACCTACAATCAGTAACACTTTCAAATAGTTCTAATCGAAGCAAAGGAGTACGTGTATGTCTCCATATCATGGAAAGTACATGACTTTGGTTATCACGGAAAACCTTAGAGACGGTGCACTAGTAGGAGTGTTACTACATCGAAAACTGACCGAAAACTTTGTAAAGTTCATCTGAATATCTACAAACTCTCTGTGTATATATTGCATGTTAATTAGGACTGTTAATTATTTTCAATCCCAACTCTTTCATTTCCAAAGAATTCTCTCTCTCTCTCTCTCTCTCTCTCTATATATATATATATATATATATATATATATGTATATAACGGTAGATCAAAACGTATAGGAGTCGCTACTAAAATAAATTACAACACATACCAAGTCGGTATTTAATCTCATTCGTAGTAGTCCCGTTCTAAATTCACACGCTTTATTCGCCGTCTTTCTCATTGATAAAGCACACCTGGAATTACTTTTGAAGGATGCCTATCAGTCATAAGCAAAATGATAATTCTAATAGTCTTTCTTTTCTATTTATCGGACGATTTAAAGGTTTCAGCAACTTGAGTACTAATTCGCGCCCTAAGTTAAGAAAACCAAGTATTGGTAAAAATTATAATCTACTTATAAAACTTTTTGTCTCCCTAAAATGAAAAAAAAAATAATTATCGACACTTCTTTCTTTCAGATATCCCAAATTAAAATTCGACAAAGATCTTTCGTGTGAACTTCAGTTTTGCGGGACAAAAATTTAAACTAAAAAGAAACAATAAGAGAAAAGATTAAACTTAATATTTTGAAATCGATTTCTTTATAATACTTTACCCGTCATCCCTTCTCATTTATTAATTTACTCCTGAGCTTTTGTTTTCTGTTTTTCTTTTGGAAGACAATTTTTCATATCAATTTTCATCCTGCAAGCAATGTCATTTATCATATCTTCTCTGTCAATATGTCAAATTCAGACTGATGTTAATTGAAATATGCAAATTCAATATTTGATTTATTTAAATTCTTTCCAAAATATCCCAAATTTAAAGCAATCAGTATTGAAACTAATATATTCTTCCATTCTTTCATGAGCAGGGATACTTCCATTTGTTGTCTTTGTCTTCACTTAATTTTTTTAACTTCGTCTTCGTTTCTAAATTTCCTGTTCTGCTGTAACCATCTTTTTACTTCTGGATCTCTTTTGTGCATGCTGTAATTTAATGTTTCTTCTCTTCTTTTAATCACTTTTAACTTTCATTGTTCGATTTTTCTCTGTCACTTCAGATAATTCATATATTGTCTTTCTTCTTTTTTCCCGCGGAATTTTATCTCATCTTCAGGTTATCTTGCTTTACAATACTTTTCTGAATTAAACTAAAAAGAAAATCATTAAAAAAGTCGGTTCCAGTATTCGTGCTAATTTTGGAAATCTCTTTCTATCAAAAGAGATCTGCTAAATTTACTGAGATTTCAACTCTAGCTAAGTTTTCTGGTCGAAATATAGTCTTTTAAGAAGCCATTTGAGTGCAAATCAAAATAGTGTCAATAAACGTAGAAAATCTTTCAGAAACACCGTTTCCATATTCTCTTTCTTTCAATGTCTCTCTCACTCTCTCTCTCTCTCTCTCTCTCTCTCTCTCTCTCTGCATCTATCTATCTATCTATCTATCTATCTATCTATCTATTTCTCCTTATCTTTAGATAGATGAGTTCATAGCTCTTCCGACGTCTGTCACTGTCTCTTTTTCACTTTAGTTCTCACTCTCTCTTTCTTTATCTCTCTCTCAATACATATATATATATATATATATATATATATATATATACATATATATATATATATAGTGATGGTTGTTACAATGGTTTATAAAAGCATAGTATAACTACACAAAAATCTTTGCGTTTCGAAGCCACGTGTGTCCCTCATATGGTGATAAGTTGAAATAAAAAATAAATGTTGAAACGATTTATTTGGTAATATATATGTAAGTGAATGTGGGATGGGAGTTTAGTATGATTTAGCCGGTAGTTTATAGCCATAGAGATACAGCCTTGGGTTAGGAGAGGGGTGAGGAGTAGCTTAGTTTTGGACAGGTCACTTTTTATTTTTGTCTAGGTAATTCTTATATTGGGATGTAAGGTTTTTTAAGAAAGGGTAGACACTTTTAATTTTACAACTATCTATGAGTGGAATAGAGTTACTGGTAATGTTGCGTGAGTTTATTTCCTTTTGTTTATACGATATTAGTTTTTTTTTGGTTTTTTTTTTTCTTTTTTAGGATTAAACATGGGTATTTATTACCTTTTGGAGGGATTATTTTATGTGAATGAGGTATTTTTTGGTTAATGAAATTTTAACAAAAATATTTTCGATGTTTTACATAACACTGCTAATTCATCTCTACGGTTCAATAGTTCGCCATTGTTGGGGTACTTTAGAATGTGAAGTTTTTCACTTAAGCATAAAGAGCAAATGTCGTTAAGCGAGTTGCAGGTTCTAGGTTTTTTCCAGGATTTTTCATTTTACTTTGGGTTTCGGTTTTGTGTCTTTTAATTTCCAAAAATATGCCGAAAGGGATGTTTGGTTTCGATATAAGTTGTTTTGAATGAAGTTAAGTGCATCTACCAACGCTGCTTAAAGGTGTTCTTTGTAGATCCGATATACACTTTATTAATAGTGGGGTTTTCAATTGATGTTATATTGCATTGATAGACAATTGAATTTATTTTACATCTATTTTGTAGTGGGCAATGTTTGGGGTTTCTACAATTGCATAAGTTTTTATTGTTGAAATCTTTATTATTTTGGTAGTTAATTTTATTTCGTTATGCGTATTGATTTAAGATATATTTATTGTGATTAGTTATGATATTTTCGAGGTTATTTGTGGAACTGTAACTTAGTTTAAGTGTAATTTCGTTAAAAATTTTACTTAGAGGGTTGTTAGTAGGGAAGTGTTTTTTAATTAAATTGAGGAACTTCTACCCTAACTTGGTGTTTACCATTTGGTTGAAAGGAGGTGTATAACAAATGATTTTTCTATTTCTAATTTTCCTGTTATGGTTATAATTTGTTATATAGTTTATGTCTTCGTTTTTGTAGCCACTTCTTTTTACAGACTTATTGTAAAGACTTTTATGCTTGTTAAATATTTCTTCACTGGAAGAGTTTTACTAATTCTATATTCTATGGAGGAGGGTACATGTTTGTTTATACTGGATTATAATGGATACCCATACATAAAACCCAATGAATATCCATTATACATCTATTCTTAAAAAACCTTACATCCTAATATAAGAATTACCTAGACAAAACTAAAAAGTGACCTGTCCAAAACTAAGCTACCCCTCACTCCACTCCTAACCCAAGGCTGTATCTCTATGGCTACAAACTGCCGGCTAAATTATATTAAACTCCCATCACACATTCACTTACATATCATATTACCAAAAATAAATCGTTTTCACCATTTATATTTCATTTCAACTTATCACCAGATGAGGGGCACACGTGGCTTTGAAACGCAAAGATTTTTGTGTAGTGATACTATACTTTTATAAACCATTGTAACAACCATCACAATATAAAGCTCTACGTTGATCGAGCACTCTTTATAAAAGTAAATGCATGAACAATGGGTTTAAAATCTACGTGTTCTATAACTTCCTTACAATATATATATATATATATATATATATATATATATATATATATATATATATATATTAATGGGTAAAGTATTTATATCAGGGATAGAGCGTATGCAGATATAAAATATAAAAATAAAAATCCTTGAGATGATTTATAGTTTTTCATGCTTGTACGCACTCTTTAGGCTAGAAGATTGCGTCCAAGCATGAAACAGAATTTAGCGACTCAGTGCTAACTCCAGTGTCGATTGTTTATTTTACTAGCTAACTATACTCTTCAGTGAATTGAATTCTTTTGCTGACTGACGTGTGTATACATTAGTTGTATATAGGACGCTAAAAACCTCCCTTCTATAATTCCATGTGCTTATGGCTTAGCGACTCCGACTAACACCAACTCGGTCGAGTTTCAATCCCGTTCAGAAGCAAGTGGATGTCTAGCCACACTGGGGAGCTGTGATACAGCGAAACAGGTTGTATGTGGATGAATAATATATATAGGAGAATTAATAAATATACATATAAGGGTACATACATGTATGATATTATTATTCAAGTGTTAATAAAACAGTGGTCAATGTCGTATAAACAGAGTTATTTATATATATTAATAAATATACTTATTGTCTTTCGTCAATTTAAGGATTCAGATTTTCATGTTTTATGCAATCATCATGTGTATATTACAAACTGACCGATGAGTAGATTTCAATTTAAGTTTACTTGATGTTTATGGGACTTAAATCTTATAAAGTTAGGTTACAATTTTTAATAACAAGAGTACAATTTAAATAGACAAAGACTACATGCGTAAGTCATAAATATTAATAGTAATATTCGCGGGAAAGAAAGAAGGAAAGAAAGAAAGAAAGTGGGAAAATATGGCTGTAGTAAAAGAAAAGGGTAAACTTTTAGACGAATCTTTATCAATCAGGATGTAAGAATTAAGTATTTTTCGATGGCAACATATATTGTTTATAGAGCTCGCATACATTCGGATGATAATGATTTTAAATTTTACTTTAGATCGAGCGCTAACATGTGAAAATTTCGATTTAACAACCGCATGTTGTCGTTAAACAACAGTAAATACACCAACAATACGGCTTTATCTATATATTATTGGAAATTAAAGACCAATGACAAGAACCCATTTACTATCTAGAATATCCTTGCTAAATTCAAACCTTAAATAGTAAAGAATATTTATGTAACTTATCTTGAAAAACTTGTCATCTTAAACCATATAAATAACCCTATTCTACTTAACAAAAAAGCAATTTAATGATTACGTGCTTTTTATTTATATAAATCTTCTATATCTAATATAAAGCATTCTTATTTCATGAATATATCAAAGGTTAAACAGTATCATTATGTCTATTTGTGTGGGCATGCATTTCTGTTTATACGTATATGCAATTAATTACTGAAGAATACTTAGTTTTAATTTTTAATCAAACACTATTTTTAATGCATGAAGTCTTACTTTAATTAAACTTTCTCAAGTACGCAGGCCAATGAATGCAATGCACACAGTATGAAATTTAAATTGGGTGTCCATTATTGATACATGTATCTTTTTTTTATAATCATATCGCCCAAAAGAAAGGCATTTTAATGCCACTGTTGTGCAGGGGGTTACATAGGAGGAAAGTTATGAGAAAGAGTGACAGATATAGGGCGTGTCAGGAAGTGGGTAAGATAATGATGAGAATACAGATGAGAGTGGAGTGGACGGAGAAAGGAGCATGAAAGAGAGGATGCAGGTTACTAAGATAGACGATGAGTATTTACTTTACATTTAAATTCTCTGAGATTGTAGCTGTCGGGGAAGTAAGTAAACGGAAGGAAGTTCCATAGGGGGGAAGTGCGAGATAAGAAGGTGGTAGAGTAGAATTTGCGTTTACATTTTATTGGTTTCACAGTAAAAGAGTGAGACCTAGTTGCTAATCTTGTGGCTTGAGTAAATTCATATATAGCTAAGTTCATCGCAGCAGAAGTCGTGAAAATAATAGTAGAAGAGACACAGGGAAGCCACATTGCGCCAGTGAGAAAGTGACTGTATCTAAGCTGCCAAGTCGGGATCGATCACATTACAGATTCTCCAATGGATTTTGTCAAGAAACCCTAGGAGGATAGGAGGAGGCCCGATCAAAACAATTTACTACAAATAATGATTTTTCAATAACCCAAGCTCTAACGCAAGTGGTGGACTTCCCCACGCATTTCTCTAATAACCCTAACGGAAGGGACTTCTTACTCGACCTCTGCTTTACTTCCATTCCAGACTCCTGCACTACCAGGCAGCTCTGCCCCCTCGGAAACTCTGACCACGCCGTAGTTTCCGTCAACATCTCAATCCGCTCTTACTCTATCCGAGAAAACCAGACCAGCAGGATATCATACTGCTACCAGAGAGCAGACTCGGACTCGTTCCGAGACTTCCTCTGCGACGTCCCCTGGAACAACGTCTTCGATCTTCCTGTCGAAGACTGTGCGTCCGAGGTCTCCTCTTGGGTTAATGCTGGCATCGATGCTTTTATCCCGGCCAGGAAATTCCAGCTAAAATCAAATTCGTCCCCCTGCTTCTCACACGCTTGCTCGGCCGCCATTGCCCACCGGAACCATTTCTTCCGGCTCTATCGAAGCTGCTCGTCGAACCAAAACAGGCGCCTTTTCGCCTCAGCATGTAATAAGTTTAAAAAGTACTGAACGAAGCTAAGAGGGCGTTTGCTACCAGAATGAGGCAACGCATAGCATCCTCTAAGTTCGGCTCCAAAGATTACTGGCGACTCTGCAAAAGCGTGCTCAACAAGAGCAAAACTTCAATACCCACACTAATCAATGAATTTGAAGTTCTCACCTCCCCAGCGGACAAGGCTGAATGCTTTGCCCGTAGATTCTCCACCAATTCGACACTGGACTTGTTAGGAATACCTACACCCGACTTCCCACCCAGAACTAAGGCTGAACTACATAACGTCCACATTACACCCTCTCTGGTCTCCAAGATAATTGCACAACTTAACCCACGCAAAGCGAGCGGCAGGGACGGAATCCCAATCATAGTACTGAAGAAATGTGCCCCAGAACTCTCCCCTGTCCTCTCTAAACTCTATAACCTCTGCCTATCTGCTTCCTGTTTTCCTGTCTGTTGGAAGTCATCCTGTGTAGTTCCTATATTTAAGAATTCTGGCGAACTCTCAGACCCCGCCAATTACCGTCCTATTAGTCTCCTTCCGATCTTTGGCAAAGATTTCGAAGCCATTATCAACGCCGAGGTGATTCAGTATCTCACGGCCCACAGGCTTCTCTCTGACAAACAGTACGGGTTTCGCTTCACCAGGTCTACTGCTGATATGCTAATGACCATCACCGAGTACATATACCGGGCTCTTGACAAGAATGGCGAAGCCCGAACCGTTGCCTTGGATATCTCCACAGCGTTCGACACGGTCTGGCACGCTGGCCTCTTATGAAAACTGCGGAGCTACGGTATAACTGGACATATGTTTGACCTCATCCAGTCATTCCTCTCTAACCGCACATTGAAGGTAGTATTAAATGGGCATGCCTCCCAAAACTACCATACGAACGCGGGCGTCCCTCAAGGTTCTATCCTAGGTCCCACGCTCTTTCTGATGTACATTAATGATCTCCCCGACGCCATTAGATCCCAAGTAGGCATGTACGCCGATGACACAACAATCTACTCTCGCCTCGATCAAAAACCCGGTGTGGGCGACAAAGAGAACCTCGCTACCGAGATTGAAAAAGACCTCCAATCCGTAGTGGCCTAGGGTAGGAAATGGCTAGTAAATTCCAATTCTTCTAAAACAAAGCTGTTATCAACTAACCACCATAGACAATCGCATCTACCTCCCATTAGCATGGAACAGGCTTGCCTCCCAGAGAGTAAAACACTACACCTCCTTGGCCTTACACTTTCGGCGGACCTCAATGAATGACTATATTGAAACCATTGCCAAATCTGCCGCTATGAAAGTCGGCTCTCTGTGCAGGGCCCGGAAGTTTTTCCCGCCTGAATCTATCCTGCACATATACAAATCTACCATCCGCCCATGTATTGAATACTGCTGCCATATCTGGTAGTTTCCTCTGGCTACTCTCCTTGGACTTCTTGACAAAATACAAAGGAGAATCTGTAACGTGGTTGATACTGACTTGGCAGACCGGCTGCAACCACTCTCTCACCGGCGTGATGTGGCTTCTCTGTTCCTCTTCTACAAGTACTTTCATGCCTTCTGCTCCGATGAACTTAGATCACTGGTGCCGCCTAAGCACGATACTAGATTAGCAACTAGGTCCCACCCTTTTACAGTTAAACAGATAAGATGTAACCGTAATTTCTACACCAACAGCTTCTTTTCTCGCGCTTCCCGATTGTGGATTTCCCTTCCACAAGTCTACTTTCCCGACAGCTACAATCTCCAGGTGTTTAAATGTAGGGTCAATAGACACCTCCTATCACACTAACTTCCAATTATTCTCAGAACACTCTCATCTACCCAACCCTCATTCTCGGTATCCTTACACGCCTATCACCCACCCTCTGACATTTCCTATATTTAGCCATCCTTCCTCCATTCTATGTAGCCCCCTGTACAGTAGTGGCAGTGAAATGCCTTGCTCGGAGTGAAACGCTTATTAAAAAAAATTCATAAAATATGTTGGCATGTATTTCCATATTGTAGGTTTCTCTCTTTCTCTCCTTTTCTCTTTCTCTCTTTCTATCTTTCTTCTCCCTATTCCTCTCGCTCTCTGGGAAATATTATTTTTCAGTGAGTTTCTATTGATGGAATTTATCCTTTTTTGTTTGTACTCGCGCTCATGCGTATGTGTGATTTTGTAAAGACATATCTATATTTCTCTGTATATTTTATTTGTCCTTTTGTATATTCTTCTATCACTCTTTCAATTTCTATCACTCACTGTTTGAATCTTTCAATTCTCCTGCTATTTTCATTATCAATATTTCTATTGTTTAACATTGTATGGCCTGCTCTCCTGTCTTTTCATGTCTCCTGTTTCTAACCCACTCTCTTTACTCTATTCGACTTTCTTTTCATTTCCGACTAACGTTGCCCAGTTCGCCTACCAGACTTTCTCCGTCTATTTATTACCCAACCACAATGCATTTTTGGTCCTTTCTTGCCAATCGATCTCGGTTTCTGATCCTAATTTTCCTATGTCATTACATCCGGGAATTTTCTGCATTACCATAAAGACCTCGGATCACTGACTTTCTTTCAAATCAGACAAGATTTCAGATATGTGTGTCTGACAATGCCCTGCAAAGATTCGTTTACAACAATGGTACAATCAAATTATGGTATCGGTAAGGATAATACAGAAAAAGATTTTGAACTGCTTAAGAAAGATATTAACTCATATAAACAAATTTAGAGTCAGCCATAATAAAACTCAATAATATCTATTACTTTATGCACACACACACACACACAAACACACAGATAGATAGATAGATAGATAGATAGATAGATAGATAGATAGATAGATAAAGAAAGAAAGAAAGAGAGAGAGAGAGGATATAAATCAGGAGTCTTAAACTCAAGGACACAAGAGAGACATTATGTGCTGAAGGAGAAATGAACTTGAAGCAAGTCTGTCGTCTATGGGAAGAACAGCAATTCCATTAAAAATGGCATCAAGTCCAGATGATAGCCACCCTTTTTGCATTTAAATTGGTTTGCATCATATTCACAGAAGAATCAAACGTTTTGGAGGTCAGCACACTCTTCTCATAGTCACGGGCCTGGAAGTAAAATAAGTTATGGACATAATATTGAACAGCTATGTGGCTATTTATTAATCAAAATTATTGCGCAAATGATAGAAATTGACGATGTGAAAACAAAATACTTTTGGTTTGCTGAATTCATAATGTATAGTTCAGATTATTTGCATTAACAAATTTGCGTTGGAATTTATGGTTCATTGTTCCAAAATATTAATTGTATTTCCTAATTCAAAAATGATTTTATATGACATTTTCCTTTTCTTTGCCTTATTTATGGCTCACTCTCTCTCTCTCTCACACACACACACACACACACACATATATATATATATATATATATATATATATATATATATATATTTAAGAGAATTTATTTTAATCCCATATTCTTATTACTCTAGGCGTAAAAAAGGGCTTGTTCTCTCTGAAGAGTTCTCAACTGCGAGTCTTATATAGATGAAACCAGTTTTATTTGATTTGGTACTAACTGCTCAACCACAGAGAACACCCAAATCCAGCAAGATTCTATTTTCTTTTTCATGGAATGATGTTATATCTGGTCGAAAGCCTCTGATATTCACCTTAGGGTTCTCTACAACATTAAATGATGAATCTGCAATGTAGTCAATCCTGAATCTACTCTCACTCTCTCTGTCTCTCACTCTCTTTCACTCTCTCTCTTTCTCTTTCTCTTTCTCTCACATACACACACACCGACGAAATGTGGCTTCCCTCTGTCTCTTCTACAAATACTTTCACGGATTCTGATTCGATGAGCTGAGCTCCTTGGTGCCCACCCCTACGTAAATTTACTCGAGCTTCTACACTAGTGATAAGGTCCCACTTTTTACTGTGAAAACAATCAAGTGTAACCACAACATCTACTCTAACAGCTTCTTTTCTCGCTCATCCCGCCTGTGTAACTCCCTACTATCTCCTTATTGCCTTGATTCCCATCCCTCTTCTCACTTTGCTATCATGCAGGTTCTTTTACACCAGTGTACCTGTCTTTCTCTTACCAATTCTTTGATATCTGTGACCTGTTCTCCTCTATCTTCACTCTCCTATTTTGTAACCCCTGACGCATCAGTGGCAGTTCTGAATTGCCTGGGGTGAGACGATTATAAAAAAAGGGCAATCACTTGTTCAAATTGACAATTTTATCATTTATGACTGATAGATAGATAGATAGATAGATAGATAGATAGATAGATAGATAGATAGATAGATAACTGTGAATAGACTAAGATAAATAGATAGCTGTCTAGATAGACAGTTTTCGAATTTGCCGGAAGTTAATAGATCTCTCAAATACTCAGTAACGTTGGTGAGGGTTATCAAACCTAGGCTACATATGATACCTGGCAATGAAACTATGGACAGCAGATCATTTTCCAGCTTGCCAAACAGCGTATTAATAATTTATCACTGATGAGTGTTGAATCCAGTTGATCGTGTCGTAGTCATATGATGGATAAACACTATCGAATGTTTCAGAGATCTAAAACCTCAAGTGATTACCAATACCTTAACGACGTCGCAATGGAAACTGAGATTCAAACAAAGAAAATTTCCATCTAGGATTGATATCTGTGAACGAAGAACATATAAAGTTTTACGATAAATTTAAGGAAATAAATGGGCCAAAGTATTTATTAGTCTATGTCAAAAGTAATTTCGTGTTAAACCGAAATTACCTGCATTTTTTTCAAGATCACATTATGTTCAAGTAAGACATCTTTTGATGTTCAAAATCAGCCTGCTATTAGGGTCTATATATTCATATTATGGATCATTAGACACACATGTACGCCTGAGAATCTTTGTTAAATCAGCCTAGAATTAGACCAAGAAAAAAGATATAAATAATTCAGAATTTTACATCCATTGATTGTTGACAAGTCATTAGTTAGGATTTATATTATCTGCTAAATTTTGCTTTTGCAAATATTCCTGTTCCATGAAATTTTTTATTCGAGCTTGTCTAGGACTGAAATATTTTTTAACTCAAAAAATAGGCCACGTGGAAAAAAAGTTTGAGAATGACTGGTCTAGCTATTAGAGTCTTGAACAATGATTCTCAACATGGCTCTTTCGGACCACAGGTGTGTTTCAGAATTATTTTTAAAATGATCCCCGAATTGGCTCAAGGTAAATAAGTGGGCCTTAAAATTCTATTTTTTCAATGGTTTCACATTATGAAAGTACAAACTGCTTTATTTTATTCTTAAAAGCAAATAATCGAGTTCTGTTCTTTTTGAAAAGGTTGTTCCAATCTTCCTTTGTTTTCTCACCATCTCGTCTGTTTGAGTTGAGATTTTCTGCCGCATATGATGTACAAAGAAATGTAATTTTCGAAAAAGTTTGAAAAGAGGGAAGATTAACGCCTAAAGATGAACCTTGGCTTGGGATTTATACTTGATAAGCTGATAGAAACATCCAGAGCAGCGTATTCATTAGTAAGAATTTATGTTTTCTATTACATTTTGCTTTTGTAAATAAAAATTGTTTCCCACTGTATATAATTTTTATTTGTTTCTTGTGTGGGTCTGGAATGTTGTGGTTACCAAAAATAAGCTAATAGGAAGAACAGGTTAAAAATACTGGTCGTAGATACACTAATTGCATCTACTATAGACGCGTAAATCTTTAGTAAAAGAGACAACTACCATATAAATGCTAATTAGATCTAAATATAAATAATCAGTAAATGAACTAAGTCAATACTTATAGACTCCGTTATTGGTAACCATTAGTTAACTATACACTAATTAAGTAAATTGTTATAGACTCAAATATAAACGACCAATATCTACCGTACGATGAATCAAGTAACTGCTTAGAAATTCAAATATAAGTGAACAATATTTACTTAACTATGAAGGAAATAAAAAACATACAGACTCAAATATAAATTAGCAAAATATACCTAACCCCTAAACAAGTAAATAGTCACAGTATAAATGACTAACATTTACTATCCACAAAGTAAATAAATGCTAATTGATTCAAATATATGTTAACAATTTTTAACTAACCCCACAACAAGTAAAGCCTTAGAAACTGAAATATAACTTATTTCTAATCCCGAGTAAATGCTTATAGACTTAAATATAAAGTAAAATATTTACCCATCACCGAAGCAATCGCTTATTTAAAATTACCAAAACATACCAGATTAGAAATTAATTAATTGTAAGAAATGGATATTTAAATTTTAAAATGCAATATATTGTTCTTAAGTTAGTCAAAGTATATGATGTATGGTAGTATATATAAATAAAAAAATAAATAAAATCATGCTCTTTGTTTTGCATCAACGTTCTGTATTTTACAGTAAAATCAAATAGAAAATTTGCACTTTACATATAAAAAGGTATCTACAAATGTCAGTTTTTTTTATGCTTTTTGGGTTTTGTGTCTTCTTTTATTTCTTAGTCATCTTTCTTATTTATTCCCCTTGTATATTTCATTAATTCTTTGAAAATATTTTACTTACATGTATTATTGTATAGAAGTAAATATCTTAAAGTGGTCAAGTAGTTCTGACATTTACTTAGTTATAGTAAAGGACATTACCCAAATTATTTCGGTTGAGACCTTAAAAATTAAGTCAGATGCTCTCATGGAAATGTCTATATCAAAGTATTTGTTTTCTGAATGATTGTCTTAGGATCCCATACATAAAATTAAGTATCCGCTTTTCCATTATCATATTGCGCAAGACGTTTAACCGGCAACAAAGACGTATTTTCTTCACCTCTTCTGTATACAGGCACTGAACGCCAAAACTCTTTTGTCAAGTCACTGAATTCATCCAACGCATTTATCTAGTGAGCCTTGTGTGATTTCCATATCTGGCTACAGCAAAGGCGAAAAAAACTTTGATGAAGAAAAATAATACTGAGTCATCTGGAAGAGGCATGGCTCATGAAACTAGAACAATCTACGCCAGTTTGAAATTCCAATCATCTGAAGAAATCTTGAGTGTAGAACGGCTGAAACATCGGGGATGTAGCAACAAATATAAGAACAGCAATCCAAAATATATACATAATGTAAATAATTACAATACCTCATTTCAGAAAAAAAAAATAATAAACAAAGAAATACAGTAGTTTCTTCTAAGAAAATATCAGTTTTATTTCGGAATACTTTATTATGAAGTGAATTGTAAAATTGATAATTATTATGAATTTGTAAAGCATTAGAGATATGAATATAAGTAGAATTATCTTCGGGTAAGATAAAAGCCAAATGGTGGATAAGATAGTAAACGTCATGTTAAAATTTTGGTGAAAGACAAAAAATAAAGTAAATTCATTTCAATAGAAACTGTTCAAATTAACGTATAGACAATTATTATGCATATAGCTATTTATTCGTGCTTGGCTGAGTGGTTAAGGCGTTAGTTTTCTTAAAATTAAACCCGCTTTTGATTGATTCATTGATTCTTTTTCTACGACTTTTCAATCTTCTGCAGATTATTTAAAGACAGAAATATTTTTAAATTTAAGAACTATTTTTGGGAATAATGATGGTTTAGTGATACAAGCCTTCTCTTGTGGGGTTGAAGTGTTAGATTCAAACGTTTTCCTTTCCCAAAAGGCTTCCGCGTAAATAAATATAACGAACCCAATTGGAATTGGAATTGGAACACAGTTTTTAATTAACAATTCTGAGTCATTATTCATTGCATGACCGGTACATCCATTCTTACATCCACTAATATTCATAGGCTGTCACCGACAGAGGTACTCTCTAGGATCGATGATTCGGTGATTGTGCGGAAATCAGTATTTCAACGTGCGGTCGTATCTTACCACAAGGGGACTTCTTGATAATATGGCTTTAGGGAAACTTCGTTCAAATTTTTAGCACGCATCGTGACGCGTATCTGGCCCTCTTTTTTGTTTTACTACTTAATTTTAAAATTGCCTTTATTGTTAAATTTACTCTCGTACGTAATTGTTAATAAGTTTTATTTTGTTGTATGATAATTGAATTTTTATTAAAATTTGTATAAACTCACACCGCCAAAAATGGATCCTGGTAGGACATCTAATTCTCTCTGAATTGCCTCACTTTTTGGGTTGAATAAGTGCTGTCTATTTTTTTTACATTGACTAAATATATTGTCTATCCGTTTCCAGGCGGTTTGTTGCAGGTATTTGCTTTGGATTATTCTAATATCCTTGGTTGTTCGCAAAGTATTAATCCAACATGAAAATTGCAAATTGTAGATATCAAATTTAAACAAGTACAGCAATTTAAATATCTGGGAAGTGTTTTAATAGCAGACGGAAATTGTGACACTGATATCTGAAGGCGCATTTGCATAGTGGAAGACCTTTCAAAACCTAAACAAAGTAATAAGAAAGAGAAAAATTTCATTAGAAACAACGTTTACTGAGGTATTACGTAAGTCGTCGTATATTGCAGAGCAATCTCCTCACACGTACGTCTCGCGCTGCTTTCCTCTGTCTCACCTTCTCTTTATCCGACCTGTGAGTCTTTAGTTCTTCAGGCCCTCCTTCCTCAATAGTTGTGTCAAGAACCTGATTATTTTCTTCATGATTATTAGTATGAGTTTTCATTTCGTTTGCATCCTTTCCAACACCACATCGTTACACGCGTGCTTCGTCCATGATATCCTCTGCTACCTCAAGCCTCTCTATATCCTTGATGAGATCATCCAACATTCACTTCCATGCAGAAGGACAGATATCACATAGTAATTCAGCACTCTTTTCTGTGTTTCTAATAAGATTTTACTGTCTTTCAGTACTTTGGTTAGCTTCTGAAATGCGTCATTGGCCATGTAAATGTGTCTTTGGACCTCAATATCGCACTTTCCATCCTCTGTTAAAACACTTTCCAGATATTTGAAATTTTTTACTTGTTTTATTTTAGTTTCTCTGACTTCTAGATGACATACTGGGCTCCTCTTTTTGCTTATGACCATATATTTAGTTTATCTTTAAGTTTATACTCAGTCCTTCTTACTTTCCTTTGTTCTTTTTGTGTAAGGTCCTGAATTTCACTCTCCGTGTCAACTATCATTCCGATATTGTTGATATCATGGCCGCCAATGACGAATCCTGGCAAGGCTTTTATTTTTCTCATAATTGCTTTGCTGTACAGTTTGAAAAGATCCGATGAGAAAACTCATCCTTGTCTTATTCAACTTTCTATTTTTGCATACCTACTGAGTTAATTTCTTATCACAAGCGGTTTGCTGCCAATATAGATTCTTGATTATCCTAATGTCTTTTCTAAGAATGTCGAGTTTGTAGAGCATATCTATCAAGTCTGTGCGTCGTACTTTGTAGACCCCCTTAGCGTATTCTATGAAGTACAAATAAAGGTACTTCTGCATTTTTATTGCTCGTTCAGATAAGGTTCCGAGCATGAATATCGCATTCCTCGTTTCGATATCTTTAACGACCCCACATTGTACTTGTCCTATCTCTGGGCCGATTCTGCTGTGCGCTCTGTTCGTCAGAATCCGGATGATGACTTTTGTTATGTGGTTTCTTAAACTGATTGTTGGATGGAGCTCACATTCCGTTGTACCTGGTTTCTTAGGTAGTGTTATGAAAATTCATCTGCCACGTCCTCCGGTATATTGCCGCTGTTGTAGATTTGGTTTATTATTTGTGTTAGTGTGTCTACGCCAAAGCATCAACATCTCTATTACTATCCGTGTGGTCCCACTGCTTTGTTTCTCTTCAATTTGTCAATTGCCGATTCTACTTTCGGTTTTTAATATTTCTGGTTCATCCGTAATTTTGTGCATTGTTTGTTGCTCTCCCTTGTCGTGGAAGAGATCTACGATATACTCGTCTCATCTCTGAAGTATTTTTCTAATATTAGTGTGCGATCTTTTGCTTTCATACATCCTGTTGCTGAGCATGTCCTTTGCCCTGTTAGTTCCCTAATTTTTTTATGCATGTCTCTATTATTTGTTGTGTTCAGTCTCTCTACTTTGGCACATTTGTCGTTCAGCCATCTTTCTTTAGCCTGTTTATATTTCCTTGTGTAGTCTCTTGTATTCCGTTCCATATCTTGGCGTCATTTTCTGTCTTTTTCACATCAGGTAAGGATTTTTTCAGTGATCCACTCGTTTTTCTTCCGGCGTGCTTTTTCCTTTGGAATGATGTTGTTCGCCAATGTCACTAGAGCAGCTCTTAATGCGTCCCATTTTGAGCTTACATTTTCAATTTGTTCTTCGTATATCGTTTTCACGCTCTCTGTAGAAATTTTCTGCAGGCGAGAGTCACTCATAAGTGTATTGTGCTTCAGTTTTAGGGCTGCGTTAGGTTTCATTCATCACTTGAGTTTTATCCTTAATTTGTATACGATTTCCGCAGTCCGAACTTGGATAGGCTTTGCAGTGAAGAACTGCGTTTCTGAATCTTTATTGATAGTAATGTAGACAATTTGGTTCTTAGTTTCTCCTCCTGGACTTCTCCATGTCCATAGTTTTCTTGGGTGCTCTTGGAACCAAGTGTTGGTTATTATCTGGTCATTTATATGTGCCACTGAACACATTTCTTTTCTACGGTTATTGCAATGTCCTAGTCCGAAATTGCTGAGTGTTTCCCCTTCTCTTCTTTGACCAACTTTGAAATTCAGATTACCCATAATAAATCTTATTTCTTTTGATTTGCACAGTGTTTTGATATAACCTCCTACGTGGCTTAAAACAGACCGTTCCCGTTTTGTTTTGTTTTTTAATCAACTTCATTTACATTGCGACACGGAAATTTTTGTTTCAAGATTTAAAGTTTTTACCTTGTCATTAGACAATGCTCAATAACGTTGATGAAAATGTTTATTAAGGAGTTAATATTCGGAGGAGACAGAAAATTTAATGCATGTGGGTGTATTTAATTTAACTAAATAGAATGAAGGTCTACTAATGTGACGACGCTCTCCGGTCGCTAGTCGGGATGGCCTCCTCACAGTAGCTGGTCTTCGAGTCGTCTATTACAACGGTTTTTCTCCTTGCCCTTGATCTCAAGGAAGACACGTTGAAATCCTGATAGCCATTTCTCTACCACTCCAAATCAGACCGGACACGCACGTACATTTGGGTTAATAAAAAAAACGGCACCAAAAAAATAAGTAAACTTGATGACCTCTAGATAAGTTGCGGAAAAGTTTTTATATTAAAAAAAACAGCAAGCATAAATAGAATCTAACAGTCGTCGAATTCCTATTCTTACAACGGAGCAAAAGTGTTTGTTTGAGAGTAATGTTTGTTCCCTCCAATCGGAGATTTCAAGTTTGTTTTTTTTCAAGTTTTGATGTATCAAAATATTTTATCAATGCTTTTCACCGAAGCCTTACGGAAACAGTCGAAGTGGAGTCTTTGTGACGGAAGCTGTGAATTCGTCTGTCTGCCTTAGCTCGGCACAGCGAGAACAACTGAACTTGGCTCTTTGGTCACACGTTTTTATGCCTGTCCCAAATTCTCTTGGTGGGTGCATGACGGACACGGGGTGTCCATGCAAATAAAATCTTTAACCAATGAAATCACTTCCAGCTCGCATCATGTTTTAATTCATATTTATTCTCGGTTTTGTCGGAAAATGATCTGCACAATTAATAATGCAGCTACTAATTTCTTTCGTTCCGTCGTACTAACATAGTATCATGTTTTTCCAAATGCAATACTATAGTATTATGTTTTTTCAACATGCAATATCATAGCATTATATATTTTTTCCACGTACAATACTATAGTATTATATGCCAAAAATAGTGTTATACTAATCCTATATTCTGTTAATGAGGTATATGGTTTATAATGGATGAAGGTTGGTTAGATTTTGGGTATATATATAAAGAATTTTTATTTGTTTTTATATGGTTGGTATATATTATTTGCTAAATCTAAAGTCACAACGAGAAAATTTATTTATTTATATTTGTATTAATAGTAACTTTTAAATTTAGGTTATTAAGTTCTCTTTATATGAACTTTCTAATTTTATCAATTTTAAAAGTTGTGGAATTCCTCACGACCATAAGATCATCATCCTTGTAGAATCTAATTTTTTCTGTATTTATATCATTATGAGACGTATTGCTATATAGTATGAATAAGGCTATATAGAATAAATAAATATTATAAGGTTATAGAGAATAAATAACTAAAACAAATTAAGGAATACTTTAGATTAAGGCTATAGATCGATAATACCATTGTAAGACATTGGTTCTGTAATATAAAAAATGCAATTGTCCTATAATTCAATTTTATATTGAGGAATATTACCCATTACTATCAAAGGAACTGTTTATAACTACATTGAAATTTGCCACTGTTTACTCGGATCTATCGGAGGAGGAACGTAACATCATTATGAATGCAAAAATCAGTTTTCATTCATAAGTGTATAAAAAACTCAAAGGAAAATTTTGATATTGCAATGGGATCACTGGACTTCGCTGAGCTTTCCATTCTTGTTAGATTACTTATTCTATATTCTTTTTCTACCAGATGAGACACTCATGCGAACAAACAAAAAAGTAATCCACCCGTATACATATTTGCTTGAAAGAACTCTTCAACAAGTTGGTTAAAAAAATCAAAAAGAAGTCTAAGAAGAGTTTGTAGTTCTTTCTGTTTCCGTGTTGCATGGTTGTTAGCAAAAAGGAGAGCATAACTATTTACTGGAGTTTTTCATAATCAAGCAGGCACAGAAATTCACAATTTTTGAATTGTAGTAACAGACGATGAAAAATACGAGACAGAAATCTGAAAGTGCTTAAGAATAGCAAAAGATGTCTTCCAGAAATAAAGACAAGTATTAAGACGGTGAAATATTGTTACAACCAAAAAATTGCTGAGCAGCAGCATAATATATGATCTTTTAGATTACAGAAAAAGCTGATCAATCTTTTTAATGATGAACAAAGAAAATGAAGAAAAAAAGATGTGATTCTATTGACGATATTAAGTATCAAATTGACAGAATATTTTAACAACGAAGAAGTCTTAAAAGTTAGCAACAGTGAAACAAACGATTAAACACAGAGAATGAAATTTAATCTCTGGAACATAATGAGAAAAGAGAGCTTGGAAATGTTAAATTCATATGACATATTAAAGCTCATTTTGAATTGTTGTTCCCTATATTTAAATATATGTTGCTTAATATGAGGTTTTTTCTTTTATATAATAATAGTGTCTTTCTATACAATGAGTGATGTAGAATATTTTAGTATTATCCGATAATAATAGTCCTATGTTAATTATATTTTGGTTTCTTTTTGTGTGTTGATCGATACATGTATGAATTGCAGCGAGTTTGGAAAAGAAACACGTTAAGGGGTGTGATAGTTGTGTGACCAATACAAATGAATGGCAAAACTGGCATTAAAAGATTTTGAAAATAATTAAAACTTTAAAAAATTGAATAATAAAAAATGTAGAGTGCTATGATCTCAGGTATTGTTACTTAAAAGCATTGGTACTTAAATAACAAGAATGCCTTGGATTAAACTCATTTAACTGAAAAATTGTTATTGATAAATTTCAACGGGTTTATTTCAGTGAATTGCGGACATTGGAGTACAGGTAAAAAAAAGGATGGTTTGTCAAGCTGTTATTATTTTCGTTCATATTTCATTGCTGAATCATAAACGTGTTCTCGTGTCATATTTAATCCACTTAATTTTAACATTATCACTGTAAAATTGTAAATCGTATCTCTTTATGAATTCTTTTTCTTCAATCTCCTGTAAAATCAAAGAAAGAGCAAATTTACACTATGCCTTATCAAACAGTCCTGTCCCTGACGAATTTTATCAGGAATATTTTAAAGTGTTATAAGTCTTCAAAAACGTGTAGCAATAGATTGTTCAATTTATCTGCATCTATGAGAATGGAAACTCATGGGGAAACTCTTAGAAGGTTTCTTCACTTTTTAATACAAAATTACTCCAATATATCGTATCTCTTTTAAATAAATCATGCCATGTCTAGAATTAAGGAACATGTAAGTTTCCGCACACACACACAAACGCACATACACAGTTATCTATATGCATGGTGTATAGCCTGCTGTAAAATTCACAGCACAGTTCTGTGTGTATTCATACATTCAGAAATGCTTAATCAATCACCTAATTAAATTATATAGTTAAGTACTGTTCTTCGATGATTAAATTTCCGGAGAATTAATTTAGCTATTAAAATATTAAAAATTTGATAGAAAATTTTATATAATAAAAATACCATGCACACCCATTATATATATATATATATATATATATATATATATATATATATATATATATATATATATATATATATGAAATGATTTGTTTGAACATTATTTTTTATCGATACTAGTATTACTTCGATTTCGTTCGGGAATTTTAAAATTAATGTTATTTTGACGTCCGTTCAAAAATTTTTAATGACATTTCATTATCTCTAGAGTTACTTTTTAATCTGATAATTTTATCAGCAGTTGCTATTTTAAATTAATTTTCATATATATCCAATCTTTATCGGATTTTTTAAAATTTAAATTCAGTATATTTTCTTGTATTTAATCAATTCAGAAAATAATTTAAATTGATGTAAATGATATAATTTTTGTTATATATGTTTTTGGAATATGACAATGTAATACCCCAGTGGAGGTCCGAACAGTTTCTCCGGCGGCCGTTCTCCACGCTGTGATGTTGCCGGGGTTGATTGAAAAAGTCGGAGTCTTAAGCTGGGGCTACAAGATTAAACTATAAGGAACGAACTTCCACAACTTGGATGAGTTAAAACGATGCTTTATTTCGTTTAGAGTTAGTCTTTCGGTTGGGCAGGCGAATGTGACACACAGCTCTAATTCTAATTACTGGAGATCAAATTCCGAACCGACCGACTCAAGACGAACGGAGTTTCTACTTCAAGCACACGCCTGTCTGAACTAACTCAACTGAAACTCTGAAACTCAACTAACTGTAACTGATCGGCTTGGAAAATTGACTTGTGTTTATAATGAAATAACCGGAAGTCCACTAGAGACCCCCGTGCTAAAACAAATCTAAAAGATAAGCATTGGCGACTGTAAGTCCGAAAATTTCAAGGTACTTAAATTTTCCTTCTTTTGATGTGTAAACATCCCGCAGACATCCCGTATTTTCCAGGATTTTTTATCTTTTTATCTTAATAAAAGCTTCCTGGGAAAGGCCGCCGGATGTTTTTATAGCCCTGACACTTTGCCCGTAACCAGGCGTTTTTTTTTATTGCCTGGAGAAAGGGAAAATTCTATTATCTTTTCTGTATTTTCTTAATGTGTGGTCAAGATACAATAAAGACAGTTTTTGACCTGGTCACTCAAAAAATCTATTTCCTAAACTTTATCTTTTATCACATCAAATTACTTAGTCAAATATTTACCGGAAGACTGGTAGAATTTAACAGTAATCTGATACCCTTTTCTCTTCCACAAATTTCCTTATAAAAGAAAAAGCGTTTATTTATTTATTTTCCCTCTTCTTTTTCACTTTTGTTAAAGGAAACACATGTTTTTAAACTATTTTTCTATTCTTAACCATTTTCTATTTTAATCTATTATAATAAAATACATATTTTACAAATCCACCTTAATATACGCCTAGTTATCGTGTCACAATAACATCGATAGAAATTTTGAGAAACAATAACTGAAAAGCACCCGTACTATTCTAAAACAGAGCATCTACTCTAGTCATCAAAAATAGGAACGTATCGGGATTATTGTGAAACTCAGATTAATAGAAAAAATGTACTGGGTCAGATTTATGTTTACTAGCAGAAAACATTCTTGTAGACTTCTCTCGTTTTCTTTCTCTCTTTCTATCTCTTTCTTTCTCTCTCTCTCTCTCTCTCTCTATATATATATATATATATATATATACTTATATAGATGTCTGATTTTGTGTTAACTATTCAGAATGATAAAAGAAGTAGCAATACAGATACAGAATATTTAAGCCTATGTTTCATATATTACCCCAAGTTATTTGACAGACGACACACGAGAAACTACTCGACAAACTTTATTCCCAATAGAAATATATTCCAGTAATTTATATCCTTTCCTGGGAACAAGCATTTAGTATAACAATAAAGAATTAATTTAACGTATTCATAAAAAGTGAAACATGTAGTGCAACAAGAATGTGTTTTTCCACTGGATTTTTTTCACTTATACAGTGAAAAGAATACTAGAAGTCCTAGAAGGATTTATTATCTGCGGGAAACATACCATAAGATTCGCTAAGCAGATTATACTGTTGTGATGACAAATACAAAAAAAAACTGAAAATAAAAATTTACACAAAGTGGTTTTGGAGAGAAAGAACAAATCATTAACATTTTTTGAAAAAACATATAAAATGTTTAAAAGCAAACGCCATTATTTAAATTTCGAGGTAGATATCGGAAATACCAAAAGAAAGAATAGTGAAAATTTTTCTCTTTTGCTAGTGTATAAACACATGACCGAATATGTGGCAGAAATCAGAAGGTAAATCGGAATAACGAAAGATATCTTTCAGAAACAGACAAAACTATTAAAATATATAGTCTTTAACAACACTGCAACAGATTGTGGAGTGCCATGTATTATTTAATATTCCATATGGCATTAATGATAAATGTACTATTAGCCACTTCTTTACAAGGAAACATTCTTGTATTCATTGACTAAGCAGTCAGTACTACTATTTGTTAAAATTTGTAAATTCTTTCCCTTAATATAATTTTTCAGTAAATATGTTCAGTAGCTGTTATAACACTTACTCGTATTGACAAGTTTCCTCCCTAATTTTTTATTTGAGATAGTGTAGAAAATCAATGTCTTCATTATGTCATTATTTTCTCTTCAAGTTACAAGTGAAATTCATTTTAGTTGCTGCTGCTGTTGTAAGTTTTCAAGTGATTTAACTCCTCTTTTGTTAATGTTCTTTGTAATTCTGAATCACCAGTTTACAAAGTTCGAAAAGGTGTGATCTTTGCTAAGGTCTACAGGCTTCACACACTCAAAGTTATTTTTAATCATCGATCTGAGAAAGCAAATGCATAAGCAGATACAAGTTAGATATTTGTAATCGGGTTTGACGCTATACATGATATCCTTTAAAAATCCTTAATTTGACCAGGTTATTTATGAATAAGATTCTTGTCTCCAAGTTAATTCTTTGATTTATGCTGAAAATTTTCTTTATAAAAGAAGAGTCTTGAAACAACAGAGCTTTGATTTGGTAGATAAGTAGAATATTTTGTGAAAAATAAAAACTACAAAAATACTTCTTATAATCATAAAGTTACAGCTGAAACTTTCCAAACATCTAATAAAAAAATAATTATTGAGAAGTTTAACATTCACAGTGCATATCAAAGGCAAAGGACGCAAGTGGACATAGCAAGCAAACTATGCTTTTATTTACGACCGAGAAAGACAGTGCACGGTAAAGATTTAGTAAGAATTATTTATGAAATAAGGGACTAGAAGTTTTCTTTTACAGAATAAAATTGACTTATACGATTTTGACTAAGCTGAACTTCATTTTCCTCTTTATTCTCAGTACAAAATAAAGACATGCGTAGCGCGGAGGATTAGGAGGATTAGGATCAAATGATTCACCCTAATCCTCCTCATTTTTAAAAATAGCATCCGAAATCCTCATGGTTACTCTTGTTTAAATATGTATCTATGGTAACGGGAGAAGATTTGCAGTTTTGGCAGCTACAGTCTCGTTCTATTAATTGTTATTTTCTATATTCATGTCTTGTTTATAATCATATGGCAAACTCTAATAGTTATCAGAAATATATCACCGTAAATCTGTTGTCAATAGTCAGGTTGCTTTTAAGTAGAAAACTGAAATGAAATGAAGGTTACCATTTAAGACATAAAGTTTATTGCTTTTAACTATTTCGGTTCATTAACTAAATACGATTAACTCTTTTTAAATAAATATCCAAGGTATTTTGTTTAAATTTTCTCAAAAAAATCCAGAACAAAACAGAAAGTAACTGCTCTGATTACTAGAGAGAATAATAACAGTAGACTTGAGAAACAGATTTTGTTGAAAAAACTGTTTTAACAAAAGGATTGCATGCATTATAACTGGCAGTATTGCTAACTGTTTCATCTATGAATGCCGAGTATTTCTTAACAATTTAAAAGAAAAAAATGTTGTGGATTCTTGTTTAGAAAACCACACAATATAATAATAACCAAAATAGATATGAGAGGAAAATATAAGTATATTAAATAAAAGATATACAACCTGTACACGGTTAGTAGGAGTCAAATATAAACAAGAAGTAAATCCGGATAATAGTCTATATTCTTGCTGACCAACGAGCGGCGGTAAAAATGCTCTGACAAACACCAACTCTAACAACTATATTTAGTTGTCCCTCCCAGTAAGGGCAACATATGACACATGGTCAGTTTTGACTGGGATTTCCGGGCTATATAGCCCGGCCAAAAAATGTCTGTCTATTTTAGCCCAGTCGTGCTTCTACCCTTCGGTGGAACCACGACTGGGTTATTGCTCTCTGCTCGGAAGCAGAGAGCGCCCTCTACCCTAAGGCAGAGAGCTGACAGTGTTATAGTTGAAGAGTCTCAGCAACTCTAACAACTGTATTTACTAGCCTTCCCACGCAAGGCCGGATGTGACACATGGTCATTTTAATGTGGGTATTCCCGGCCATATAGCCGGGCCAAAAATATGTCTGTCTATTTTTGCCCAGTCGTGGTTCTACCCTTCGGCGGAACCACGGCTGGGTTATTGCTCTCTGCTCGGAAGCAGAGAGCTGACAGTGTTATAGTTGAAGAGTCTCAGCAACTCTAACAACAACCCGTTCTGTGTAGGAAAGATTATTTGTATACAATGGAAGAGTCCATAGAGTGTGTAAAAGAGGTGACTCCCCAACACAAAATAAACTAAAAATCATAAAAAATAGAATTAAGTATTACTATTAACTAAAGTTAGTTTGATAGAATGTGGCAAATAACAGACACACAGTGTGAATCTAAATCATTATAAATGATGAGTTAGACGAGATCATTAGCCATTAACTCCATAGCGAGGGGTCTCAAATATTGACGCCAAATTAAGTGCATTATATATTCAGTGGAGTCAAATAGTGTTTTAATGTTAATGGAACACAACAAAAGAGGCTGACTGCATCGACCCAAAATAACTAAAGGAAAAAAAAACAGTTCAGGAGGTAAAAGCGGGTGAATATAAAGAAGTTTGATTTGAAAAGGGAAGTAAACAATTGCGAGAGAAGAGGTGAAGGAAGGATTGAAAGAAATGACAATAAAAAAATTAACAGAATTTAAAATAAATGAATAAAGAATAAAAAAAATAGAAGACGAGGATGAAGATGAGGAATAAGAATAAAAATAAAAAAGATTAACAGAATCTGAAATAAATGAATAAAGAATAGAAAAAAGCAAAGATGAAGATAAAGATGAGGAATAAGAAGATTCGAAAGGAACTTTGAAGGTGTAGTCCACAAATCATGCATAAATAACGGATAATCATCTTTAATTGTTTTTTATCTGATTTGGCTTACTGTATATCAACCTCAATTGGTTTTTAATGCCGACAACACTTTTAAGATAGATTCATATGAATAGAATATGTATCTTTTGTAAGAAATCAGCGTATTGATCAGGTTTCATTGACGTATTTTTGTAAAGAATTTGTTTGTAGAGAATCGAATTCATTGTTTATATATATATATATATATATATATATATATATATATATATAACTCACGCAGGGAGACCCCAATGGGGAGACCCCAGTGGGGAGACCCCATTTTTAAACTCGTTTAAAAATGAAAAATATTCAAAAGTTCTACAATATAATTGTATAGAACACTTGTTAATACAAATGTCTACTCGTCTAATCATATTAGGACCAAAAACTAAGTATTAAACAATCAATCAATATATATATATATATATATATATATATATATATATATATATATATTTCAAAAGTGTATTGCTGGCAATATTTTTCCTTCAGAAATGTATACCTCGTAATTATTTTTTCTTCAAAAATGTATTGCTGATAATATTTTATTCTCAAAAAGTATTGCTGGGACTTTTACTATAAAAATCTTTTTTATTTTTTTACTTTCATATTGTTTTGATCCCACTTTTGGAGGTTAACTATTTAACTGGATCGCTAAAAAGTGCTACTGCACCCGTCGGGGTGAACCTTGGAACAACAGCAATTGAGTGGTAGTTCCATGTTTTTCTGAATCTTCCAATCAGTTACCTTGCTGTCGGATGAAATTTATTGTCATGCCCAGGACGTGATAATTTTCTTTTAGATAATAAAACTTGAAAATAAATTTTGAATGTCTTCTAAAAATTATTCTCAAAGAAATATGGGTTTTCTCTTATAATGTGTGGTGCAAGTCGAACCCTGTCTACTTTAATCTACAAAGCATTATAAACACAGAAAATTATTTATTACGTATACTAATTTAAATGCAACATTTTAGAATATTATCTACAGATAAACATTAATATTAATCTTACAAATTTAACTGCGTTAATTTTTTGCATATCGATGAAAAACATTTGTGATAAATAATCTTAAGAATCATTAGTTTCTGCAATTAAACACGCATGAAAAATTAAAATGATAAAATACGTCCTAGCGTTTTAGGTTAAATTCAAAAGATTTTTATTTAATTTCATTATTTTTAATATCATTCTGTAGATATTTCCAGAATTAAAAGGCAGATTTATACACAAATTATAAGATTTTTAAAATACTTAATACTTTGAATGCTATAACAATAGTAATAATAGCAAGTTGAAATAACTTGTTTCTTTTAAAATTGTATTGCTGGTAATATTTACTTCTTCAGAAATGTATTGCTGGAATTTTTAATATAAAAACTCAATTAAGCAATGAAAAACGAAGTTACGAAGCATTAATTATAAAAACTCAGAATCAAAAGTAGACAGCAAGAGAAATGTGTTAAATTGCATTTTAGGTACAAGGAAAGGTAAAAATATTAGCTATCTTGATAGTAACAGAGGAAGGAATTCTACAAGAAGTCAATTAGAAATGGTTGAAAACGCTTTTCAGAAACTCAGTAAAAAATAGTATTTATTGGTGCAACAGTTGGTTCTTAGGTTCTGTTTGACTTTCTACATAATCTACTAAACTAAATCTCGTTTTTATTTACTGTTTTCTTTCATTATTACATACTTTTTTCTGATGCTGTTTGATTAATTGTATCATCCAGTCCTTTGTTGTTTCCATGTATGTTAGTAAACCAATAACTGTTGATTGTATAATAATTCTAGCTTAATCAAACCTCTTTTCACCTTTCTTACTAGACATGTAAATGTTTGCATCTGTCTTTGGATGATGCATCTTAAGTTTAAAAAGAAACTTTTTGTCTTAGAATCCATAAGTCTAATGCCATTTAGAGTTCAAGATTTGTCTATGCTTCTGAGATGAGATAGTTTTTACACTATTTACATTATTCGGACTGTTGTCCTCATCTTTGTTGCCATGTTTACGACGTTTCAGTTGTTGGACACTCCAGCCTTTTAC
The DNA here is from genome assembly GCA_037127315.1 of Ascarosepion bandense. Classification (NCBI taxonomy): domain Eukaryota; kingdom Metazoa; phylum Mollusca; class Cephalopoda; order Sepiida; family Sepiidae; genus Ascarosepion; species Ascarosepion bandense. Next base: position 857,263 of record JBBBDQ010001211.1, read on the forward strand.
AGGTCCTAGAAATTTCGAAACGAACCTTTTATTACGATTACTGTTCACTATCAGGTTCTGTTTATTCGTCTATTCTGGTTACAATTCGTTTTGTTTCTTTAATTTTAGTCTCTATCAATAGGTTATTTCGCATGATGTAACTTCTTACATTGGCTCGTTTATTTTTGTCAATGTCTTTCTAGTTATTAGTCCAACCTTTTCACACCAAATGTCATATATTTGTCATATATTTGGCAAATAATGTTTTTTCTGGGATTTGTATAACGCTTCATTGATTGCATGACGACTTTATACTCTTCACGAGAACATTTTATGTTTCCTTTCCTTCAATTAATGGCCGTGAATCTAGCTAGAGAATTAGCAAAGCTATCATTGGGATTCTCCCGGTTCTGGGAACCTGAAGATTTATTCTTTGTGTAGGAGTTTGTTCTTATGGCAGACTTTTCGACACCAGGTAGGGATGGGCTTCCTGTTTGTCTACCGGGGAAGTAATACTTGACATTTTTTAATTCTGATATTATTTCCACGAATGACGCATACGTCCAAAAATCCACCCAAAGTTACCCGGCACATTGGGTAACGGTTTTCTCCAAGCTAGGTTCCGTAGCCATTTAATCCTCGGCACGATTAACACCTTAAGTTGCGGGTTATTGTTCAGAGTTTTGGTTTTCGTAAATGGGTTGCCAAGAAGCAGGAAACATGACGCGGTCGGAGTTTAAAGTAAAAGACGTTGGTAAAAAATTGGGAACAATTGACAGTCAATAAAACAAATATTATTATTGTAAAGCATTATGTTTAAAAATATTATTATTATTAATATTCATTTTGATGAGTTCATCTGCTTATCTTAATACTGTTATATGTAAACCCGTTGTCGTAAGTATTAGATTGATTTTCTTAATAATTTGTCTCTATTATTGTTTTATGGACTTTTTTGTTCAAATTCTCTCCTATTGTATTGCAAACTTTATCATCTTTCTTTTTGCGAACAGAGCAATGCCTTAATTATGAGGCTGCCAGAAAAATACTTCACTTTTAGTTATTTAATTCTATTATGATTGGATCTGAAGATTCAAATCTAAAAGCTAGATATTTCGTTGCCATACATACTTTTCATTCGCCAGGTTTAGAACGCAAAATATTGTTAGTTTTGTGTTAAATATTAATAATACACACACACACACACACACACACACACACACACACACACACACGATAATAATACTGCAATTTGTTATATCTGTGTATTGCCTTGATTTTTAGGAAAAGTAGTCGAGTAATTTCCTGTTGAATTCTCAGCGGTTTTAAATTGTGATTACTTCTTTCTCTGGACTAGCTGTCATTAATGATCGATAACTCAGTCTATATTCTTCTATATTCCATGATTCTTCAGGATGTTGGCTATTGTGGCTCTCTACAACCACGTAGCTCTCGTAGGTCTTACCAGCGTTTCTACCATTTCTAAGCCTTCTATCCGTCGCTATCAAGTCAAGTAGGTGGATCGATGCGTTCCTTAAGCTCTCTTGCCTTCGAGATTCTCTGTAATGGTTCCTTTTTTCTAACCTTCCTTCATCTTTATGTGTCCAATAAATTTTAAGTGCTACTTTCTGATTATGAATATAAGTGTTCTTTTTGTTACCATTTTCTTTAAGACTTCTTCGTTGCTTACTCAGTATCCTCTTGTAGAACTACATTTTTGTTGACTCTAGTTTCTTATCATATATGTTGAGATTGTCCAGCACTCACTGCTATACAAGGGAATTGATATCACAACACTTCAGCTCTTTTTTCTTAGTTTCTAACAATATTTTCTTGTTTCTAAGTACTATGTTTAACTTTTAGAATACCTTTTTCCCCCTATTCTTTCGGGTGTTTGGATTTTGGTATCACATTTTCAGTCTTCTGTTAAAACACTACTAAAAGATTGAAACTTCTGTTATTGTTTAATATTAATATCTGTTATTCGTAGATTGAATCATAGATTTTTATTTTTGGTGACAACCATGTTTTCTGTCTTCTTACATTTGACAGCTAATGATTTTTCTCGCTTTCCTTTAAGACATTTTCACTGTAGTTGCGTATTTTTCTTTTTGACTGTACCATCAACACAATATCATCTGTTATTCAACGCGAAGCTGTGTATAGAAGAGAGAGATTCATGTCTTTTTTAAGGGTATTAACCCGAAGAGTTAATGTAACAGACTCGCATACTATTTCATATTTTCATACCCATGTTACTCAAGCGATGCATCTAGAAAAATATTTTGTTTTCGAAATACAGTTTGTCGCAAAAGAAAAGCCTTTTTTTATTTATTAAATTTTTACTGGAAAAAATTAGTATTTTAAGAATATTTGTGAGTATTGTCACATCAAAACATCATGATTAAAAATCTTTTTTTAATCTTCCACAAGAAAAGAGTGAAAGTTTAAACAGGAGGAGAGCGAAGAGAAAGACGAACCAGCTACAGGGGGTGTTGGAGAAAGAGCAAGAAAAGGAAGAGAATACCAGTGTGAAGACAGTTGCGAGGGTAGAGTGAGAAAAAGAAAGAAAAAGATACACAAGGTGATGAGAGAAAGACGAGAGCAGGACTAGAGTCAACTGAACAAGAGAGAGGAATTGACGTTTCATTTACATTTTCTGAGATTGTAGCCATCAAGGAAGCAAGTACACGGAAGGGAGCTCCATGTGTGCGAATTTCGAGAAAAGGAAGCTGAGATACAGTCATTTCTCACCGGCACAATGTGGCTTCCGTGTGTCTCTTCTACAAATACTTTCACTGCTCTTCTACAAATGCTTTCACTGGTGCCCCCTATAAATGAATTTACTCGAACCACAAGATTAGCAACTAGGTCACACCCTTTTACTGTGAAACCAATAAAATGTAAACGCAAATTCTACTCCAGTAGCTTCTTTTCTCGTACTTCCCGCCTGGGGAATTCCTTTCCGTTTACTTGCTTCCTCGACAGCAACAATCACCAAGAATTTAAATGTAAAGTCAATAGTTATCTCCTATCTCACTAACCTGCATCCTCTCTCTCATGCTCCTTTCTCCGTCCACTCCACTCTCATCAGTATTCTCATCCTTCTCTTGCCCACTTCCTGACGCTCCCTATAACCTGTCACTCTTTTTCATAATTTTCCTTCTATGTAACCCCCCTGCAAAACAGTGGCAGTAAAATGTCTTGCTTGGGGTGATATGATTATAAAAAAAAAGCTCGTCGGAAGAGAAGCCATGAAAATATTTGTAGAATAGACAGAGGGAAGACACATGTTGCCGGTGAGAAAATGGCGGGAGTCGAGCTGCCAGTTCGCGACCGATCACGTTACAGATTCTCCTTTGTAAACCGTCGAGAATCCTGAGATGAATGGCAGGGGCGGCTGATCTTATATAAGACAGCATTCAGTTAACGGTCGGATGGTTGATTTGTATATGTGCAAGATGGACTCAGGCGGGAAAAATTTTCTGGCCTGACACAGAGACCCAACCTTCCTAGCAATTGATTTAGCTCTTGATTCAATGTAATGGTTCCACTTGAGATCGGAAGAGAGGGTGAGATCAATGAGACGCAGTTATTGTGTTCAGGGAGATTCGTTTAGTCCATACTGATAGAGGGTAGGTAGTTGACAGATAGCAGCTTCGTTTTAGAAGCATTAAAATTTACAAGTCATTTCTTACCCCAGTCTACCACAGTGTGGTGGTCCGTTTCGAGAGCAACAGCGAGGTTATCTTTGGCTGCCTTGCCAGATTTCTTACTGAGCGGAGAGTTAATGGTTGTGTCATCAGCCTAGATGCCTACTTTGTATTTGACCACGTTATGGAGGTCGTTTATGAAGATCAGAAAGAGCGTCGGCCCTAGAATAGAGCCCAGAGGGACACCAGCTTTCGTTTGGTAGAATGTGGAAGTATGCACGTTCAAAGTGACCTTCATTATACGGTTTGATAGGAAAGATTAGATCAAATCAAGCAAGCGTTCAGTGATACCATAACCCTGTAGCTTGCGCAGAAGGCCAGTGTGCCAAACCCTATCAAAAGCTTTGGAGATATCCAGGGTAACAGCTCGAGCTTCACCGAACATATCAAGGGCCTGGTATATGTACACGGTGATGGTAATTAGCATATCGGCAATAAACCTGGCAAAGCAGAAGCCATACTGTTTGTCTGAGAAAAATTTATTGTCAGTAAGAGATTGAACTATTTCAGCATCGATAATAGCCTCGAAAACCTTTCCGAAAATTGGTAGGAGGCTGATGGGGCAATACCGAATGAGTCTGAGGGTTCCCCTCAGTTCTTAAATACAAGAACCAAAGAAGAAGACTTCCAGCAAGCAGGAAAACAAGAAGCAGAAAGGCAATAATTATAGAGTTTAGAGAGGAAAGGATGGTTTAGGGGTACATTATTTCAGAACAATGATTGCGTCACCTCCGCTCACCTTATAAGAGTCAATTTTTTAGATTATCGGGTATAACAGAGAGGGAGTTATGGGAACATCTTTTTGTTAAGCTTCAGTTCTAAGTGAGAAGTCGATTGCGGATACTCCAGACGAGTCAAGTGTGGAGTTGGATGAGAATCTGCGAGCAAAGCACTCAACCTTGTCCACAGGTGCACTGAGGACATCAAATTTATTGATTAAGGAAGAAATGGAAGATTTGCTGCTGTTCAGCATACGTTTGCAGAGCTGCCGTTAGAACATGCAGGCAGCTATGCGTTGCTCATTCTCTCGGCAAACAACAGATTAGCGTCATTCATGATCCTCTTACACTCATTAAGAGCAGAGGCAAATAGGCGCCTATTATGGTCAGAAGTGTGGCTCCAAAATGGCCAGAAGAAGTGGTTCTTGTGGACAATAGCGGTCCAACAGGCAGGAGAGAACGAGGGTAGGAATAAGGTTTGGGACTGAACTTCCTGATAGATATGAAGACATCAATGTCAGCTCTTACACAGGAAGAGACCTCAGAGACGTAGTCCTCAACTGGGAGACTCAAAACGTTTTAATGCTCTTCTTCATGTTAAATACTGAACCTTATCAACAACATTTTTACAAACCTTTTAACACATTTCTACATTAATTTTAGAATAATTATAAAACATTGCTTGTTTTAATTCACAAATTGTTTTTAGTTGGAAACACTTCACGAAGAACTCCACAAATAAAAAATTTGGTGACGGTAGGTCTGATGACCGTGATGTCCACTGAGTTGCTTTAAGTCGTCCTATCCATCTCATCTCGAAATTGAGATTTCAATATTCCCGAACGAGTAAGCCATAGTTAAGCTTAAAACATTGTAATTTATTTTTGCTCAATTAAAGTCAATAAATAAAAAAATATTTGTGGCTTATTTGTCGCCGCAAAACTGGAGATAATATATAAAGAGATAAAGAATAAATATTAGGGTGAATTTTGACATTTTAACTCAAATAGCGTAAAAGTTAAACGCAAGTCAGCAAGACAAACCATCACTCAAATCAAAGTCCCACGTTGTTGATGATGATTTTTTCGGAAATGTTTAGGTTTGTTTAATAGTCATCAAATCTAATTTAAAAATAGGTATTATGGCTCGTGAGCAAAGATTACAAAGAAATTGTCTGCAGCCTACGCCTGGAAGGTAAACCAAAAATCATAAGGTTGAATGGCCAATTATTGTTAAACATTTTTGGCTCTAATTTGTTAATGTAGCCGATATTGATCAAATATAAGCCATAATGATGTTTTAATCATAAGAAAAGTCTGTATTGTCGAATTTTTCATCTCTGTTTTACTGTGTGTACATGCCAACGGATATGTTAAAAAGAGAAATTTTGATGGCTTGCCTAGTAGGAAACAAACTTTAAAACTTATAACGGAAAAGGAACTACTTTGAAATGTTCCAGTTTTTATACAGACAGACCCATGGAGTTGATCCCGTTTATAATATGGTTGTGGGAATCTGGTAAGGCTACTAAAAACAGGGTTGTAGAGCTGAAATCTAAATCTCAAGCTCAAACTCGAACACTTTGAAATTTCCGGCTTCAGTTCCAGATCCAGCTACTAGCTCAAGCTAGTCTCACAGTAAAGATGGATATACCTTAGTTCACTAATGATACAAATACAATTATTTTATCAGATGTCTCAAGCGTGGGTAACTGAAGCCGTTTTGTATAAAGTAATCTCCACACGGTTAGCAAGATTAAACAACAATCTGATCCGTCTATTTGACACTGCTAGTTATTTAAATATATACCAAATGTGAAACAAATATTTTAAATGTTATTAACCATTTTCTAGATGCCTGCTATTGCAATCTAATTATGTGACAACCACACTATTGTAATATTTGTTTTCATATACCAAACTTTAGAAGAGTAACTTTTTATTGTAACGTTTTATTGTAACGTTTTATTGTAACGTTTTATTGTAATATTTGTTTTCATATACCAAACTTTAGAAGAGTAACGTACCAACGTTGAAATTTCCTTTTGAAATGTCGTCTGATTCTGAAAGGAATATGAATCGCATATTTTCATAGTCATAGATTAAAATCTCCATATGCATATCAAAGATTTCTAATATTTTGATTAAAATAGATTTTTCTCTTGGCTAACATTCTATTTGGTTGGGATTTAGCAAAAGATCAAATTTTTAAGTGAAATATGCAATTATTTTGTAATTTTGTTTTCACGAATTTTACTACACATCTGAGAATAACGTAAAAGCTAATTATAGAAAGAAGTGAAAATGGGATTGTTTTACAGACTTCAAAAATAATTACATTCTAGATACCGTCGACATTTTGTTTTGTCTGCTTTTTGAAGTCATCAAACTTTGTCCTTACTGCGCTTTTTTTTCTAACTGCTTTCTTTAAAAAAAAGTATGCTAGCTTTTATGGCCGATTGTTTTTTCTTTATTCTTTTTCATTTTGCCTAAATTTAAGTGTTTGTTGGAAAATATTTTCGATGCTGAACAATGTTGGAAATAAGAAAAATTTGGTTAAAGAAATAAAAGAACAAAACAGTTCAGAATAAGCTAAGAAAGAACGAAAGAAAAATAGAAAGAAAATTATAAATAAAGAAAGAAATGGAAATAAACTGAAAATCATAATATAAGAAGAAAAACAATTGCAAAATATGAAAGCAAAAAGAAGGTAAATTTCTAGAAAAATAAATGAAAGAAATAAAAAGAAAGAATACAATTCAAGGAAATAGAAAGTAAACAAAATAAAAAATGAACGTATAAATTAATAATTTTAAGAATGGAAAAACTTATTAAATAATATATAACTGAGATAATAAGAAAAAAGAAAAAGACGGCATAATATTAATAAAGAGTGTAGTGAAATATACTAATGAAAATAAAATCTCTACAAATATGAAATAAAAATCAAAAAGTTATCTAAAAATGAAAGAAATCTGGAAGAAAGAAAGCAAAACAATACGAATAAGAACCTTGAAACATATCAAACAAAAATGAGAAAAAATTGAAGTGTTGTTCAATGAAAACAAAGGATGAGAAAAAGTCAATGCCAGATTAAGGAGAATGAAAATGAAAAACGAAAGAATACACAAACTTGGCAAAGGAAACGTGAAAAGAACGCATTACCCATATCTCCATCAAACTTTTCTGGACTATTAACCATATCCATCTGGACACCTGCAAGGAAGTCTGATTGATTTAAAGTTTTGCATACTTTTCGATTATCTTCTCGGCTGTTTTTCATCGTCACCCATCCCACCTGTCTCTTTGTTTTAATCTCTCCTCTACTCGAATTCTATCTATCTCTATCTCTCTCTCTCTCTCTCTCTCTCTCTCTCTATTTCTCTCTCTCTCTCTCTCTCTTTCTTGTTTCTCTCTCTTTCTCATTCTCTATCCCACACACAATTTACAATTGCTTTCACTTCCTTTGGCGCACAAAACAGAAGCAGATTCTTCTCAAACAGAAATTGATCCTGTTTTTTACTAGACTCACTTGGGAATGGAAGCCGATATTATTGGCTTACAATTGTCTTTCAGTAGTCTTAGATTGTTTAAGTCTAGACATATTTGAAATGTATTCGGCCAATGGTTCTTCAAACCCGCCACTGTCTGATCTTGGAATGACCAGAAAAAATATCTGATTGAATTGCTTTGACTAAACGTAGGATAAAGAGTGGGGGGTATTTGGAAGCGAAGACATAAAAATCATCTTCTACTGAAAAACTATACAATAAATATATAAATAAAGCCTCTAAGAATAATAATATAAAAATATTCACCATCAACATTATTATTATAGATTTACCTGTGAAAATGTCATAGTTTTTATATCTGAAGAATCTGAAGAATCATAATTCTTAAGTAAATGACTGAATAAGTTTTATAACGATAAAATATCCGTAGAAATTCATCTATTGTACAGTTAAATATTTGAATGTAAGAACTTTAACAAAATATTGAAATAACTATCAAAATATGAATGATCGTTGTTATTTTAATAAGGGGATACAAATTAAAAGATTTGAAATTGACAACTTTTCCCATTTGACTAAAATAACCTTTAAACATTTCTTTCTTCAGTTCTTTCTTTTATTCATTCATGTTCTCACTGAAACCAATTACTGTCTGTTTTTTCTTTCTACTCAGTCAAAGCAGAAGAGTACATTATTTATGAGGTATTTGCAGTGTGTAACGTAAGAAATGGAGGGATGCACACAATTATAATTGTTATTATTGAGCATTTGACCTCAATTTCCGTTTTTAGTTTTTGTTTTTGTTTGTTTTCTTTTTTCATCATGACTATATTGCCTTTCAATTTTCTTTTCCTTTCTACAATGGTTCCACAGTCACATTCTTGCAACTTTCTATTAACAAATAACTGAAAAGAAGCTTCATAACCTCAGTTACATTTAAATGCTCCCACGCTTCATTTGCCTCTCTTCCTATGATAGTCAATTTATCAAAGATTGAAAAGGACCAAAACCTTGTATAACACACGTAATATTACTACAGGGGAATCAGTTTCATCATCCGTTATAATCTACAGAGATATTTAAAAGATCCGTTTTTTTTCACCTACATACTCACGGTATTGTCATCTTTAGGTGCAGTTTTATCAGTATCCTGTGCTGCAATATCTGCCTCCTTGCCAGTTTCTTCAGGAACAACAAATTGATAGCTACACTAAATTTGATTTCATCCAACGCTACTAACTTTCCCTCAACTAAGCCCCTGATGGTTGTTCATCCTTTTGGGTGACATGCAACTTCCTCTGCAGTCCAACAGTTACAATTCCTTATATTCTTAATCTGTCCCATTTCAGAGATCTCAAATATTCTTTTCAATAAGAAAAGGCACGAGCCCCAACATCAAATCTACCGTCAGCCATAGCCAGGATACGGCACATTAGATCAGTTTTATTGTTCACCTTTCTTTCTTACCTTCTTTATATTACATGTCTATGACAGAATAGCTGGATTATCTTGTGATTTCTCGTAACAAAATAACAACTGGCAGGATCCTTGCTTTACTCATCAAATCAGCTGCACCCAATTGTCACTTCTGTAGTTCCTCAACCTCGGAACTCTATTCGACGGATTCATAGCCATAGAAGCTTTATTGTTAAATCCCATCAATATAAAGAATGAGTTAATTGCCAGAGAGTTATTCTTGGTATAATTGATGCTGTTTGTAGTATGAAGGTGCTATTTTCAATTTACTACATGCTTAAACTAGAAATGTTGATTTTGAAATGTTAAATTCTATAATTAACATTTATATTAGCCAAGTTCAAACATCGGTATACATAATTGTTTTTAAGGGAGTGTTGTAAATAAATAAAATTACTTTATTATATAAAATTAGGGAAAAAAAAGTGTTGCTAGAAAATAAAACAAACAAGAAAATCGACGCACAGGAAACAAACGAAAATATGCTTTAAATAATTACTAAACAAGACACTATTGAAAGTTAATCGTTAAAATCTTATTTCCCGCCAGAGGAAAATGAAAAAATTGCTTAATTGAAAATAATTTCTTTTCTACAATTATTTTCATTCAAACACTTCAACGCCGAACAATAACGGACTGCGGCAAAATAGCAAAGAAAAATTATTTCTAAATTTTCAAAGTGGTCGCGAAGCAAATAAGTGATTGTAGATGATTTGTTTTCGTTATTGTATTCATTCTTCTTCATATTTGTTTCTCGTGTTTTAATCTTTTGCAATGATTTGATTTCATCGAAAGACAATAAAGTATAATTATTTCCAAACAATGGCTCTCTAAATTTTCTACTTACTGATCACGGTTTTTAGTCATAGCACGAGGCTGATGGTCAAAGAACGCGAAATTTAATTCCAGCGAGTATATTTTACTAGTATATATAATCGCCAAATAGTTTCAACATTGTTGTTTTGGGCATTCTTCATGAGAAGAAAGTCAAAGAAATAGAATAAACAGATAAGATATATGTTTTCATTTTTTCTTTATTATTTTACCCGATGACAATTTAAGAATATGTTAAAAGAAACTGTGGAAAGCCATGATCGTCTTCGTCCAGAAAAAGTTTGAAATTATAAAATATCAGTGAGTCAGTTTGGCATTTTGTTTCCTTTATATTTCGAAATTTGCTATTTTAATAAGACTTACTGGACAAGGTTCAAATACATCGCTATCAAGTTAACTTTATTTTAGCTCTTTTTAATTTTAAAGATTATATCAGAAAGAAAAGTCTGATAATATAATTTTTTATACGCCAACATACAGAAAGAGAGAGAGAGAGAGAGAGAGAGAGAGAGAGAGAGAGAGAGAAGCCACAAAGTGGATTCATTTACAAATTTGCACAGCATAGTTGTTGTAGAAAAATCATTGCCAACAGAACATGGCTCATGTACTGTGTTTCATTTTTTATTAGATGCTCTAATTTTATACCTTTAATTCAAATTACTATATATATAATTGAATATATATATATATATATATATATATATATATATATATAAACATATATATATATATATATATATATATATATATATATATATATGTATGTACATATAAACGTTTGAAAAAACTGTTTGAAGCTAATACTCGAACAAATTTAAACCCACATAAATGAACAATTCGTAACAATATAAAAAGCCAACCATTTGCAAATGTGACAGTAAATTGGAAAAAGCTCATGAAGATTGGACAGGAAGTTCTTCTTACGAAACTCTGAAGTCAGTATGCTAAAAGTAAAATTAATCAGCTGAGAATATTTTTACTTATATATATATATATATATATATATATATATATATATATATATATCTGTGTGTGTGTGTGTGTGTGTGTGTATCGCGATTGTGTTCAAATTCTGTCAGAATTTGTTAAAATCACTTAGTATTAATTCCATCTGAGTTAAACTCACGCAACATTAATAGTAACTCTATTCCACTCATAGATAGTTGTAAAATTAAAAGTGTCTACCCTTTCTTAAAAAACCTTACATCCCAATATAAGAATTACCCAGACAAAAATAAAAAGTGACCTGTCCAAAACTAAGCTACTCCTCACCCCTCTCCTAACCCAAGGCTGTATTTCTATGGCTATAAACTACCGGCTAAATCATACTAAACTCCCATCCCACATTCACTTACATATATTACCAAAAATAAATCGTTTTCACCATTTATTTTTCATTTCAACTTATCGCCAGATGAGGGGCACACGTGGCTTTGAAACGCAAAGATTTTTGTGTAGTGATACTATGCTTTTATAAACCATTGTAACAACCATCACAATATAAAGCTCTACGTTGATCGAGCACTCTTTATAAAAGTAAATGCATGAACAGTGGGTTTAAATCCTACGTGTTCTATAACTTCCTTACAATATATATATATATATATATATATATATATTAATGGGTAAAGTATTTATATCAGGGATAGAGCGTATGCAGATATAAAATATAAAAATGAAAATCCGTGAGATGATTTATAGTTTTTCATGCTTGTACGCAATCTTTAGGCCAGAAGATATATATATATGTGTGTGTGTGTGTGTGTGTGTGTGTGTGTGTGTGTGTGTGTGTGTGTGTGTGTGTGTGTGTGTCGTATTGTGTTCGAATTCTGTCAGAATGTGTTAAAATCACTTAGTATTAATTCTATCCGAGATGGTGCAGAAAATTTCTTAGGCATGAAACGTACAATTTGGGAGTTTGTTAAGGTAGTTGTCATAGCTTCTCAATAAGTTATCTCAGAAGGTACGTCATTGAAATACAGAATTTTTAAGCACAAATTCCATAGCAGATACATGCACGTAAGTATATTTATTGTAATAAATATGATGTCTAATGTATTGTATGCTACAAAGTTAGTTAATGTCCGTTAAATGTTATCAGTAAACGGACACACAAGCAGAAATCAACACGGGAACAATGGCTCTAACAGCTTTTTAATGTTACAACTTCTTGAAAACACATTAGTTATATGGTACCAAAAACTTATTATTACCCGTCAATAATTACAGCATGTGAACAATGGGATATTATTTATAATTGTATATGATGACAAGACTGCTCGTAAATTTCTCAAGGCATTTAATGTACAGCTAAAATAACCAGAGTCGAAATTAAATTTGATCTATGATCAATATATCATGAGGAAATCTGTTCTATATGCACATACATTGTGTCTAAAATGTTGATAAATGTTATTGACTGCCATACATTTGTTCAGACAAATTAAATGTGACAGGTTTTTATATACAAACAAAAAGAAACATGTAGGTAAAATCCCATAAAAGATCATGCTAATTTTAATCTTATTAATATTAAAAATGATCCATCCAGAGGGCTCGATGTAAATAGAAATATCTATTTACAGAGCCTAATATGTATTTTTTTTACAAATAAATCTTTGAAAACCACATGTGACGTATATTCATTTCTGCCAATAAATTCGCTTCGTCAGCGACCGCTGATAATGAAAAAATTAAATTAAAAAGAAAATCTAGACGTTGTTTTCTTTCCTTTTCCATTGTTTAAGTGAACTTCTGGTGTATAAATTTTGTTTTGGATTTTTCCATAATAAACGATCGCTGACGAAGCAAATTTACTTCGCAGCAATGACCATATGACACAAAGTTTTATTTGTAATATATATATATATATATATATATATATATATATATATATATATATATATATATTAAAGATTTATAACGTAAGTATGTTATAATATCACAAACAAAATAAGTAGCTATTTTGTATCATCATTTATTGTCTCTTATCAAGTTATGGTGCTGAGTTCAAGTTAAAAAGATTTAAAAGGTTCAAAACTAGCCAAACCCGCTTAATTGTGCAGACATCGTTACATAATAATTGATGACCAATCAAATTATAAATAAATATTTCAACATTGAAAACATAACAACAGATCCTAAGAACATTTTATTGGTGAATTAATGTTGATGTTTTAATAAAACAGAGTATTACTAATTGACTATCAATTTTTACTTTACAATAAAAATAAGAATTTCTTTTTTTTAAATTATTACGAATTAATTTGAAAGACTACGAATTTTAAATTCTAAATTTAACTAAGGATTAAGTTTAGATTACTGTAAAGTTATTCAAATATGAAGCGGGAAGAGAGATAGCCACACATATATACAAATATATAGATACCCACTTATAGACAAACTTACAAATATATATAAACATAAATAAATATACTCGTACATATGCGCATACACATATACACACACCCACATATGTACATACACAAATTAATAACTTAATTTATGTCAATTTATTCTTTAAATACATTACCAAGTTAAGAAATGTCTATGAACACTACATAAATACATATAAGTCTAAATTCGGATATTAAAGTGGACAAGAGAGAAGAGAAATTAGATCAACACAAACATAGTCATATTACGATACATATAAAATATATAATTAAATATATAATCTTGCAAATTCACATGCAAAAACAAACTACATATACACACAAATAAAACAAAGCAACATATAAAAAATAAAACCACATACACGTATCTACTACAGACAACTTTAGGCATAAATAAACACACATAGGCACAAGAACACTCACACAGAAACATCCACACTCATACATAGGAACATGCATTAACAAGAACATATATACACATATATGCATACATAGACATACTTATATAGACACAAACGCATACACACATACATATATATATGTGTATATAAATATATATCTATATATATGCATATATATGCATATATATATATATATATATATATATAACACAGTGATGACCCACGTATACTGTCTTAGTAATATGTATAGGAAAAACTACTAAAACGTTGTAAGTTTCAAAATGTATTTTTTGACAGTATTTATTTATTTCTATTATTATATTTGACATTTCAGACCTTTCTCGGCCTTTCATCAGAAACAAATGATTTTAAAATTTAAATTAGAAGCGTTTTCGCGAGGAGCGTTCGTGGAAAGATTGTTTACATCACGTGACGCAGAAAGCGACATATTTTTTTTTAAATATTTGTAAACGTAGACCTATCTTTAATAATACTTATAAATGTTGTTTTAAGAAAATGTTTTTAAGTGTATCTAAAAAATGTTTGACTATTGAAATATTTATAAAGATTCAAAACACCTATTTAACCCTAGCATGTATGTATTTAATTTTAAAATCCAGTATTTTTCTTTCTTTCTGCGTGAGTATGTAGAACTAAAATCAGAATCTATTAGTAAATATTTGCAGTTTTCTAATGTGTGTCCCGGTTGATTGAAGGGAATACGGGTTGTTTTGGCGTATGCTTAGTTTATGATTATTGAAACGGAATCTAAAACTGTTCCCAGATTTACCAATATAGCCACTATTTGGACATATTGAAGAGAAGTGAAAATATATTATGCTTTGGCTGTCACAGGTGAGGCGTGGTGGGTGTAATTTGATGTTGATGTTGGGTAGAGAAAATACTGCATCGTTTACTAAATGTTTGCAAACTAAACAACGGGATTTCTGACATTTGAAATTACCTGATAGGTTTGTATATTTTAGATATTTGGTAGAAGTGAGGATAGCTGATAGGTTGGGTGTTTGTTTCATTGCATTTATGGGTGGTTTATCGAAAATGTCTTTGATTTTTTGTTTGATTGGAGGTTCTTGGTAATTTTTCCTCCTGGCACAATCTGCATAAATTGCCACCGTTGTATGGTTTGGCTATTACTCCAAATTATATTAGAGATTTTTCTATTTTTCCCTTTTAATTTCCACAGATAGCTAGCCTGTTTGATACAATGTTTGAAGTTTTCCAGTTTAAATGCACATTTATGATTATTCCATCTGATTTTAAAACTGTCTTTGGTAGACCCCAAATAAATTCTTTTTTTTTGTTCATCTATGTCATATACCTGTTCTTTCTTAAATAACCCTTTTTCTATTACAAAGTTCGTTAAATGGGCATTTGATTCGGTCCTTATAGTTACATTCCTTGTTAATGATTTTTCTACGTTGTTATTTATGTTTCTGACGTTTTATTTTTTATGTAATTTTCTAAGTTATTATTACAGCTAGACTTAATTTAACTAAATTTTTATTGAAAATTTTGTTTAATTCTAAGTTTTTTGGGAAACATTTATTGATTAATTTACAAAAATATTTGTCCTATTTTGGACTTTACTTCTAAGTTAAACAGCGAATTAAACCAAATAATATTTTCGATTGAAATTATTACTTTTTCGTTTGTTAGTTTTCTACATTTAAATATTGGTAGTTAGCTGTAGAATTTAATTTACAAGTTGGGTGTCTCTTCATACATTAAAGAAACACAACTTTAAAGTACGTAAACAGAATATCCAACTATCCAACAGCATAATCAAACACATCCATAAAGTAATAGAGCACAATCTAACAAAAACATTCGTCAAACAAAGCGATCTTTAATGAAAACAATAATTTAGAACACAAACCTCAGCCAAAGAAACAAACGAAAAATACGTTTGCTTATTACAACTTTAATATAGAGGGAAACACAGAAAACTTAGATCATATGGATGTGTTTAATTTAACTAATCAGAAGGAAGAGCGACTTTAATTTAAAATATAGATTAGATGTTAGGGGACGTGGAGTATTTAGTCATATCTTAGAAGAACTGTCATGTTTGTGACTAGACTACTTACTTTGGGCAGGATGTATACATTTTTAGTAAAAATATATTTTTAGGGTTGTATGTCTCTCTGCTCGTTGTTTACTTAAAAAACAAAAAAGACTTTATTTTAGACCTCTCTTAAAAAACCTTTGGTATGATTAAAATATTTTTATATTCTTTTTTTTTGGTGGGGGTGGTTCTGAGTTTATTTCTTTATCATTTCATTATATATTCTTAATTAATTACATTACACTGGAATTACACTTTTTTTATTTTAATTTTAGAATTATATTTAACATTTAAAATAATCGGGATTTCTCTCACTTCTAAGCTCGGTTAGCTATCTCTTCTTCCTCTACCGCTCCCCCTCCTCCTCTGACTGTACGTTACTTGATTGCATCTCGACTAACATCGACAGGGCCATTTCTTCTCACCCATCCTTTCTTTATCATTTCATTATATATTCTTAATTAATTACATTACACTGGAATTACACTTTTTTTATTTTAATTTTAGAATTATATTTAACATTTAAAATAATCGGGATTTCTCTCACTTCTAAGCTCGGTTAGCTATCTCTTCTTCCTCTACCGCTCCCCCTCCTCCTCTGACTGTACGTTACTTGATTGCATCTCGACTAACATCGACAGGGCCATTTCTTCTCACCCATCCGCCCATATATTTGTGTTTGGCGATTTTAACGCCCACCACACCAAGTGGCTTGAAAACTCAGCCACCGACCTTGCTGGGATCCGCACCATGCACTTTTCAATAGCCCAAGCTCTAACGCAAGTGGTGGACTTCCCCACGCGTTTCTCTAAAAACCCTAACGGAAGGGACTCTTTACTCGACCTTTGTTTTACCTCCATCCCAGACTCCTGCACTACCAGGCAACTCTGCTCCCTTGGAAACTCTGACCACGCCGTAGTCTCCGTAAACATATCAATCCGCACTAACTCTACCCAAGAAAACCAGACCAGCAGAATATCATACTGCTACCAAAGAGCCGACTGGGACTCGTTCAGGGACTTCCTCTGCGACGTCCCCTGGAACAACGTCTTTGATCTTCCTGTCGAAGACTGTGCCTCCGAAGTCTCCTCTTGGGTTAAGGCTGGCATCGATGCTTTTATCCCTGCCAGAAAATTCCAACTAAAACCTAATTCGTCCCCCTGGTTCTCACCCGCTTGCTCGGCCGCTATTGCCCACCGGAACCATTTCTTCCGGCTCTATCGAAGCTGCTCGTCGAACCAAAACAGGCGCCTTTTCACCTCAGCACGGAACAAGTGTAAAAAAGTACTGAACGAAGCCAAGAGGGCGTTTGCTACCAGAATTAGGCAACGCATAGCATCCTCTAAGTTTGGCTCCAAAGATTGCTGGCGTCTCTGCAAAAGCGTGCTCAGCAGGAACAAGACTTCAATACCCCCACTAATCAATGAATTTGAAGTTCTCACCTCCCCAGCCGACAAGGCTGAATGCTTTGCCCGTAAATTCTCAACCAATTCGACACTGGACTCGTTAGGAATACCTACACCAGACTTCCCACCCAGAACTAAGGCTCAACTAAATAACGTCCTCATCTCACCATCGCTGGTCGCCAAGATAATTGCGCAACTTGACCCACACAAAGCGAGCGGCGGTGACGGAATCCCAGTCATAGTACTGAAGAAATGTACCCCAGAACTCTCCTCTGTCCTCTCTAAACTCTATAACCTCTGCCTATCTGCTTCCTGCTTTCCTGCTTGTTGGAAGTCCTCCTGCGTAGTACCTATATTTAAGAATTCTGGCGGACCCTCAGACCCCGCCAATTACCGTCCTATTAGTCTCCTTCCAATCTTTGGCAAAGTTTTCGAAGCCATTATCAACGCCGAGGTGATTCAGCACCTTATGACCAACGGGCTTCTCTCTGACAAACAGTATGGGTTTCGTTTCACCAGGTCTACTGCTGATATGCTAACGACCATTACCGAGTACATATACCAGGCACTCGACAAGAATGGTGAAGTCCGAACCGTTGCCTTGGATATCTCCAAAGCATTCGACAGGGTCTGGCATGCCGGCCTCTTGTGCAAACTGCGGAGCTATGGGATAACTGGACATCTGTTTGACCTCATCCACGACGACAAAACAATCTACTCCCGCATCGATCAGAAACCAGGTCTGGACGACAAAGTGAACCTCGCTGCCGCACTGGAAAGGGACCTCCAATCCGTAGTGACCTGGGGTAGGAAATGGTTGGTAAATTTCAATGCCTCCAAAACAAAGCTGTTATCAACTAACCACCATAGACAATCGCATCTACCTCCCATTAGCATGGGACAGGCTAGCCTCCCAGAGAGTAAAATACTACGCCTCCTTGGCCTTACATTCTCGGCGGACCTCAAATGGAATGACTATATTGAATCCATTGCCAAATCTGCTGCTATGAAAGTCGGCTCTCTGTGCAGGGCCCGGAAATTTTTCCCACCTGAAACTATTCTGCACATATACAAATCTACCATCCGCCCGTGTATTGAATATTGCTGCCATATCTGGTCGGGTGCCCCTGCTGCTCTCCTTGGGCTTCTTGACAAAATACAAAGGAGGATCTGTAACGTGGTTGATACTGACTTGGCAGACCGGCTGCAGCCGCTCTCACACCGGCGTGATGTAGCTTCCCTGTGCCTCTTCTACAAGTACTTTCATGGCTTCTGCTCCGATGAGCTTAGATCACTGGTGCCGCCCAAGCACGAATTTACACGAGATACTAGATTAGCAACTAGGTCCCACCATTTTACAGTTAAACAAATAAGATGTAACCGTAAATTCTACTCCAACAGCTTCTTTTCTCGCGCTTCCCGCCTGTGGAACTCCCTTCCACAAGTCTGCTTTCCCGACAGTTACAATCTCCAGGTGTTTAAATGTAGGGTCAATAGACACCTCCTATCACACTAACTCCCAACTATTCTCACAACACTCTCATCTACCCAACCCTCATTCTCGGTATCCTCACCCGCCTATCACCCACCCTCTGTTATTTCCTATATTTAACCAGCCTTTCTCCACTCTACGTAGCCCCCTGCACAGTAGTGGCAGTGACATGCCTTGCTCGGGGTGAAACGCTTATAAAAAAAAAAATATATATATATATATATAAATATTAATGTTGTACACATTAATCATTTATATTAAACATAAAAGGAAATTACTTTTAATTTTGTTAAAACAAAATTCATAATTCATATTATAAACTTAAAGTCAAAAACTAATTACTAATTACCAACTAATAGCTATTAATATAGATCAACATATTTAAGAAGATATTTATTTTTATGCTTACATATAGCCAGGAATTCATTTGTTTTATTTAATAAGATAGGGTTATCTAAGTTTTTAAGATAATTAATTACTCATCAAGACATAAAGTACATCTATATTTTCCGTTGTAATATTTAGCTATAAATATGATATCCAAGTTGATGATAGGTTAAATCCCACCATTTTTTAATTCCCAGAAATATTTACAGAGAGCAGTGCTATTTTTGTATTTTATATTATCTAAAACCATTCTATAATAATAAAAACGAAATTTCCAAGGATTTTTCATGGAAATTGAAATAAAACTCAGCTTCTTTGCCGGGGTGTATCCACGGAAATGGATTATTCGAATCACTATATGAAATAGTAGAAATTATACCTCGAGAAAGGAAGTCGAGTAAGGAAGTCGAGTGATCGAGTCAATCGGGTATTTCCGGTATTGGACCGGAAGTGTTCTACTAGTCAATCTATCACGTCTCTACGACGATACTGTATAATAATTACCTTGTTCTGTATTCTACTAATCCTCAGCTCTTGTAAATACTTCTTTTTCCTGTCAATACATCTACTTTTATACTATTACGTTGTTTGTATTATTTCACATAATTCTGTTACCCGACGTAACAGTATGGAAGCCTGGTATATAATGTTATCATCCTATTCATTGACTGTTTAATGGACAGATCGAACCCTATTAAAAAATGTTAGATAAGTTACATAAATCAGTCAGAGTTAAACCCTGTATCAACTCCAGCAATAAGAACATATTTGATAGTATTAGAATTAAATTTAAAATGGTTTAAAACTAAGTAATCATGTACTAAATTTGGAGTACTAAAACGATAAATGTAAAAATAAGCTGTAATATCATAAGTGTAACATTATAGATTTTAATTCACTTTTCAATTTTAATGTTTTAACGAATATCGGAAAATTTTCCGTAAATTTCATTCATAACGATAAATGTAAAAATAAGCTGTAATATCATAAGTGTAACATTATAGATTTTAATTCACTTTTCAATTTTAATGTTTTAACGAATATCGGAATTTTTTCCGTAAATTTCATTCATAAATGCTTTAACCATTCACCAACTCAAAAAATGATGTTTGCCACATATGCTCTGAATATCAGTTATAGATGCATTAATAACAACGATAAATATATATCACAACATAACATCATTGTAGTGAATAAATATACTTCCAAGACAACGTTAATATTTTTGTAAATGAATACAACTGCTGAAAAACATTATTTGTTCATTAAACGGCCAATGTATGAATGATAGCATTATATACCGATCTGGTGATGACACGTGAGTTCGCAATCTGCTTCAAGCAGGAACAGTACAATACGATGATGGCCGCTCAGTTAACTTCAACAAGTTCTGTATTGACAGAATATTAACGTAATCTAATAAAAAATGAAATACTTGTGTCTCATGATATGACTGAAATACGGTGTCAAACAATAGAAATATGTATCTTCGACAAAACGGCATTCACCAACTGAAAACTGCTTGTCGATTGAAACCTAAAACAACATTGCTCAATCGATTTATGTAGATTCAGTCAGTCAGTTAAATGCCATACGTGATACACGCTTGGGCGATCATGTCTCGAAAGAGACATGACTAGACTGGGCAGAAGATTATCCCGCAGTAGGTTGCCATTGCTTTCTGCTGTAGACTGGTTGCCGACCAAGGCTATAGAAGCCAATCTGTCCTGCTATTTAACCCATAACTGGAAGGAAGAGACGGATTAATACCTTTCCCAAGGGTATTTGCGCGTAAGTGAATACAATGTATTCAACTGGAATTCGAACTCGGCTCCCCGATTTCTCGTTCCGAGCCGATATCCACTGTACCACAACGCACATCCTTATGTACATTCACATTTGTTATTAATAGCATGTCAATTATTTTACTTAAATTATCTCTTATACTCTTCATATTCTTTGTGATTATTATAATAGAATGTCTTGAGGCCAGTTAATATATTAATTCGAAGTAAACATAATATATTTTCAGTAGAAAGAAACTCGTGGAGAGTGTGGCAGCAGAGAGTCCTTAGAAGAGAAGCCCCCGTCAAGCAAGTGTTTCGGCCCTTATCTCCTGACACTCTAGGGGGGTTGGGCCACACCCGGTTCATGACTCCGAATGTCCCTCTGCTGCCTTTTTTTTCTTTTCTTTTTTTTTTCGGGACGAGCCACGGATAGGATCCGTGACCTTCTGGATATGCTCATTTTCATATACTACAAACATTGGATATAAATATTACTATGAAAAGATCCTTATATACATTAGATATACACAAATATATGTAAGAGTAACAAAGAGATGGAATCGGCTAAGTGATCAGGCTGACCAACAAAAGGTTGTGAAAATTTTTGCTGTTTCTTCATTTGGCTAGATTCTGAGAAAACTGTTCAACCATCTTTTGTGTAGGTATATATTGATACAAATATTTCTTCCTGTATGCCAAGAAATTTCTCTCTCTCCGTTTCTCTCTCTCCTTCTCTCTCTCCATCCCTCTCTCTCTCTCTCTCTCTCTCTTTCTCTCTCTCAATGGGATTTAATCCTAAATACATGTAGACTACGTATATTTACACATAGTTCTGTTTGTGCGCATTTACATCAGTATGTGTAGATGTTCAATCTATGCTACCAAGACAAGCTTCAGAATTAAAACACTGCAGCTAGTTGAGTATGTAAAGATCGTGAAAGTCATGCCTGATTTATGATGCCCAGTCGAAAACGCCAAACGTCTATTTCCATTTTGTCTCGTTGACTTCTTCCTTTGACTTGTCATTTGTCAATTTTAAACAGTCTATTTATTGATTTTTATCCTTGTCTACACATGACTCCCTTCATCTTTTTTCCCTCGCATCGTCGGCTTCATTTTCTCTCTGCTTCTTTCTTGGTATTTTTTATCTCTAATTTTCATGTCATTAGAACAGACATATCGAGATATTAGCGAAAATTTCCCATAAAGAAAGAAAAAACGTTATGCTGATTCTCATTCTGAATTTGAATATTTTTAAAAAGCCGTCTCGTTTCCTATATTCCGTCTCCCTTCATGAAATAGGTGATTATGGCTGTCCACAATCTTACCCTTTGTAACTCTAAGCAATATTTATCCCCATTTTCCTAACTGTGTCAGTTTTGTCTTTCATTTATAGAAACTTGTTAGATAGGTAACTTAATGTTTCCCTACGCTCTTTTTGGCCTCAAAATCTCTATCAAATCAAGACAATTAAGGTGGGGGATTTTTGAAGGGTTTGGCTTAGAAAATCAATAGAAAGTCATATCAAGCTTCTAGATATAATGATTAGCATCAGAAAAATTATTTCATTGTCTGACAGGGTGCTAAAAAGATAGTACTGAACACAACGGTTCTTGTGTTGCAGTAAACTATGTTTTCATTATAAACATATAAAAAATATTACGATAAATCGTTGATTTGTGATGATGTTTAGCGCTATGACTGTTGTTTTTTCAGTGGTTTACTGATAAAAAGTTATTTTAACTAGTGTCTTTTGTCGTAGAGTGCTTGATATCGAGATAAAACGTTTATAAGATTAATATGGAGAAGTTTATGACTTAACTGAGCAGAGTCATACCTTCACGGAGGTTGGCATAACTCTTCTCAGTTAAGTGACAAGCTTCTTTACTTGAATCCTATAAACACACACACACACACGTTTATTATATATATATATATATATATATATAAAGAGAGAGAATTATCCTCCAGGGACTTCGTTACAAGGTATTAGATAGAAAATGCAATACCAATTAATCTTTTAAAATATTCAAAAGTCAAGACCATTATGATTTATTCCGCTGAGCATTCACTTTGAAAAATTCTTTTTGTTTTATCTCTTTTAGTTCATGACAATCTCTGTTCACATCTATCACTTGATTTAGTTCTTTGTATTTTGGTCAGTTTTGCATGTGCTTTCATATTGATCGTCTGTATGTCTGTCTTTATATAAATCATCTACATCATTCCTTCGAGTCTATCAAAGTTTACATCTCCGGCATTCCCTTTCTCTATTCATTAACATATTCCCTTGAGGATATCATTTCGAATCTAAATATATTGCTTTCTGTGAATGATGCTTCCTTAAATGTGTAGGTATATTTAAGTAATGTCAGTCTCAAGGATATTTAAATCATTTTTGGGGTTTTTGTTCAGTTTTTTATAGAAATCAATGTGTCATTCCTTTTCTGATTTTTAGCTTTTCTTTGTTTGCAAGATTATCTGTTACAATCTTCAGTGTACTTCTCATCAGATATCATTCAACTGAAGATAAAACAAGGTTTAGGCTAATAGTCTGAAGAATTCATCAATTCTCTAAAAAAAGGCTAAAAGCTTTAAAGAACACATACGAGGGTGCAATATCAGAACCAGAGGGATTGAAAGACACGTCTATAATACTTGCAAAAACTATGAGGTCGTGATTTTCCTTTGTATACTTAGGATGGGATGGTAGGTTCTTCAACAGTTCATATAGATTACGGAAGCTAAGATTACACGTGACACCTACGCCGGTGCTAAAATATGTTCTTTCTGCCAAATATCGTTAAGTAGACAATGTTCACTTTATTATAGTATGAATTTGAGGAGAATTAAATTGGTCTTATCACGTGTTCTATCCTCTGTATTATATCCCACATAAAATGCAACCTACATTGTTCTTTCATTCATATTACAGGTTTTCCAGTCTTAAGTAACTCCACTCCCAGCAATCAGAGGACTATTCACCTTGTTCTTTAGTTTATGTTTTCACGCTCGAACTCTTCTCTTGAAAGCTTTAAAAGGTTATCAGCCTTGCTGTCCACTAAATGCAATTTCTTATTCTAGTACTGATCGGAATTTGCTTTTAAACTTTCCGTGGGTTCCAGTCACAAAGAGGAATGACTGCAAAAATATCTCTTTCCTAAAAGTATACACAAATCCTTAAAGATATATGCTGAAATTTCTTAGCAAATAAAATAATTTCTCTGTCACACTCATCATATTTCTCTATTTTCTTCTCTTGAAATCAAAAGGCTGCTATCACTTGTCACTATCCTTTTTGTGTGTGATCACCATTCATAGTTTGTGAAGGTTTTGTCTTATTAATATTTGCTTTGCCTGTTTTTGATTTGTATATATTGTTTGTTTGATATTTTTTATTCCTTTTTAGATTTGTTACTTTTTATTTCAATTTTTTTCAATTATGTTTTCTGCTAATTTAACCATGACCAATTACACTCTCTGTTTTTTTACACCTCAAAAATTCAAAAACCAAAAAAAGAGTAACAGATAATGCCCTCTTCTAGTCCAAAAATATCTGGAAGAAAATAAACATTTATTCAGAGTTTATCCTTTTCAGATTGACTAATAATTAATAGTTTATATATTTTGCACTGTATTTTGAAGCACAATTTTACAGTAATTATAGTAAGGATATGGATACATTTAAACAAAGTTGGTGGCTTATATAAGATCACACAAGCAAAATTATTTTAAAAAACACGCTCTTAACTGGCTAATGTCTATTCTTGTAATGGCCAAAAAATGCCTCATCACTAACGTTTTGACGCAGGACAAGATTACTATTAGTACAACAATATCGAACATGAAAAAGGTATCTATCAGGCTGATAACGTAGTTGAAACATTCATAACGTCCATTTTTGACAAAGACAGCAATAGAGTAAAATGAAATGTGTTTAATATATATATTTGGTTAGTATTTTCACTTTTTCTGGACAACGGAGTTACAGTTTCAGTTCCAGGCGGGTTCGTTATATTCGCTTATGCGCAAATACTCCGAGGAAAGATATGAATCAAACTCTTGTCAGCGCAGATATGGATTAATAAAGTAGGGTAAATCTTAGTAAATCAGTATGTTTATAAAATTGTTACAATCTACAAATATTTTCTGTATTTATACAATCTGCAATCATTAATAAACCGTTAAAAACATATCACGCAATCAACTCTTTCTTGCCAAACATTTAGTTTTGGTGATAGGTATAAATTAATTATGATAAAATTTATTTGTGTTGCGACACACGTGAACTGATAAAATATAAAGTTACAATGCATAAAATTCACCCCTAACTATTTTTTAGACTTGACGATATAGGGGAAAGTTTTAAATACACAGAGATATTACGGTGTAAAAAAAAATTACGTTTGATCAAGATGAATGACCTAGAACATTATTCTGAACGTTGGTTTCATGCCCTATTATAGTGAAATGGCTATTTGTATATTGGGCGTGGGGAGGCTAAAACGATACGTCAGGGTCCTGAAAGTCGCTAATTTCTGTCTAGACTGCATTCAAGACATAAACTTTTAAAATATATATCAAGCAAGCGAATTTGAATACAATGACTTGTATATGTAGCCGCAATCCACGAAACCCACTTTGCGAAGTTTATGCTCGTGTGTTGTCTAACGATTTTGTTGTTTAATCAGTATACTGGGACCAGCTGGCCAAATATTTCTTCTTGTCTAAACGTGCACTTGGTGCGAGGATGCATCTTCTTTATATCGATGAGGGTGGTGGTTGATCGTGGCCGATATTACTTTGAATAGTTCGTTTTGGCTCGTTGCAGCTTATGCGGTCAACGACCAGAAAGAATATCTTCATTTTTACGTCAGTTGGTGCCGTTCCTGGTAAATTCGTCGTGCCTAGTCTTAATGGAGAACAGTGATGGCATCCTGGGCCCGAAAATAGGCAGTGAGAGGGGAACAAGCGGAAGGTCATTGCTTGGTTGATCTGGTCAGCGAGTTTGATTCCGTCGATCGATACCCTATTGATCTCTCAGGACGGGAGATGTAGAGATGGATTCATAAGTTGGCGTCCACCCGGGTAGCCAAATTCCTAGATAGAATGTTAGTGAGAAGGGTCGATCTAAATTTGCTAGATTGTCCCAGGTTACACCAGTGAGGCTAATCGAATCATAAACTATCTGTAGCCAGATGGCGCTAAATACTAGATCTGTAATGGTTAGGCACTCTATGTTCAATGTCTTTTCTGCGCAGTCGGAACTTCCGGCAACAGCTAACTTAATTCGTGCAGCAGTAACTAGTCTGGAAGGTTATTGGGTATAGTGGTTGGTGAGGTTTAAAAACTGTATTAGGTCTTTTACCACCAAATATAACCAAGGATTCGCACTAGATAAAACTAAAAAGTTAAAAATTCTCAAGGATATTCTCTCCCGGACTGAAGCTGGGGATGATTCCCTAGAGATAGGTTTACTTATATTGCTCTGGAATGAAGGGCTAGCTATCGCTACAAGGGTTAAGTAGTTAGATATAGATTAAAGTGAAAGTGGCATGATTGATGGAGTGATCGAGGCTAACCTTGACTTTATTTTTTACTTTTATTGAATGCAACGGAGTGGTTATCTGTCGAATCCTTACTTGGTTGAGATAGACTTCTTTTGTCTTGCTGATGTGATTGTTATCTCCGGTCTGTTACCTTAGTTCTCTTCTATCATCATCTATATCGATTTTTCCAGCCCTCCCCAGTTTGTTTTGTCCCCTTATGTTTGCATCTCAACTGGGTCAGTCTATGATTTTTCTCACTTCTAAATGTATTTTTATCCTCTTTACTCTCTAGAGTGAGCATCTTGATTCTATGGATTGGCAAAATACAATGACAGCTCTCATTTTTTGGGGTGGACAAATTCTTCTAATATCTTTTATTTTTGCTTGAAGATTTTCTGACATTTTATTTTAGTTTTTTGTGTTCATACTCTTCTTCCTCATTTAATATTTTACGAATATATATTTGTAAAAAAAAATTTGTATAGAATTAAATATTAAAGATATTTATGTCCTGAGGCTATTGGAGGTTCCTTGTGACTATGAGGTATTGTGGTATATGTGGGATTGAAAAGTAATGGATGAGTTCTTGTGCCGAATGAGAAAAATGTAACGAATGATTTGGTCATAAATTTACGATAGAAGGTGTTGACTAAACGACCCCTTTGTTTTTTGCCGCAATTGTATAAACACAACAATAAATAGTTATCACTGCCCGAGGAAATCTTTTGTGGCGGAAAACACGGTTGGAAAAGAAAATTATTGTTTGTCATATATTAAATAGAAATATATATTAGCGTTTCCTGAACATGATAAAACTTGTCTGCCAAACAGTTTTAGTATATATATATATATATATATATATATATATATATATTTGTGTGTGTGTCTGTGTGTGTTACCTATTATATAAACGTAATGTCTAGTGAGTACAGGTGTTTAAGCTGTTATTCTTGTTTTTTAAGTTGTTATTCCAGCCTTTTTTATTAAACATTGAAACTAATAACAATGACTAAGTTGAAGATCCTTACGACAGAAACATTCTAGCCCAGACAGGAATCGACTCTACTTCAGTTTTGTATTTCAAGAAAACATCTTAAGCGGGAGCGTGCTTCTACCAGTTTCGTCCTGAACCCAAAGTGGCAGGTCATAGTCAGAATAACCTCCAAGGAAGACATTTTTATCGTTGAGAATCTATACCTGCTAGCTTCAGCTTTGTACTCAAAACTTAAACCTCATTCATTTTTAAAGGAATTTT
Organism: Ascarosepion bandense; assembly: GCA_037127315.1. Taxonomy (NCBI): domain Eukaryota; kingdom Metazoa; phylum Mollusca; class Cephalopoda; order Sepiida; family Sepiidae; genus Ascarosepion; species Ascarosepion bandense. Next base: position 885,253 of record JBBBDQ010001211.1, read on the forward strand.
ATCCAAAACTATTTACCATTACTGTAAACGTTTTTAGTGGGTACATGTGTTTGAGGTAATTACCCCTGTTTTCTTATGAGTTCATAAAACAGTGGGTTTTGACATTATTCTGTATGTTAATTTCAAGATTCGAAGTAATTTAGTTAACTGGGAGTGAAATTAATTTGAGCTCTATTGGATAATTTTCTTTCATAAGATTTTCTTTGTCATTTTTTGGCTCTTGTCTGACCTGATATTTTAAGCTTTTTTCTCTATCTTTTATTGTCTCCTCCCAAAAGCACTTACTCCGTGTATTTTTTCTTTCAATTTTCATTCCTTTTTGTTAACATATATATGTTTCTCCGTAGAACTTTCTCATTTTTGTTTTATATTATATTGTCCTTCCATGTTTTTTTTTAATTATGCTGCTGTACTATTGGTCTATTAATGCTTATTTCCTAGGACTGACATATGTTCCACTGCACCTTGGTTAATATATTAGAAGGTTGTCATAAAGCTCTGTTGGTAGCCGATTCAACTGCCAAAGAACTACGTTTTTGAAAGATTCAAAATAATTTACTTAACTGATTGTGAAACTGATTGAATCTTCTAGGAGAATTGTTTTAAGGGTATTGCTCAACTTGCTGAGTCAGTAACAGTTTTTTCGACTCTAAGTTCAAACAGTAATTTTTTCTAATAGGAGTAGATAAGCATTCCTATCGCCTGATCTATTCTCTTCCCTCTTCTCTTGAACAGGAGCAGAAGTTCATCTATTGTTTCCCTGTTTAGAATCTAGTTTCCGATTCCTTTCCTCTCCTCAGGCCTTAATAGTGGTACTGTCATAAGATTTCTGATATGAGTAGCATCGCCTCTTTATACTGAAGATATCCGGTTAGCGGCTCTCTGATTGCTGCTCCTCATCTGTAGTTTTTTATAAGAACTCAAGAAAACCTTGACCCACCTTACTATCGGCCGATTAGACTCTTACCATTTTTGGGGAACGCTGAAGTGATCAAGCATCTCACCTCTCGCGACCTACTCTTTGACAAAAAATATGGCTTCCGCTTTGCCAGGTCTACCGGTGATGTACTAACTAACAGCACTGAATATGTATATCAGGCTCTTCATAATAATGACGAGGCTCGAGTTATAACTCTAGAAATCTCGAAAACGTTCGTCACGGTTTTGCATGCTGGCCTTTTTCACAAGCTCCAGGGCTACGTTATTTCTGGATGACTGTTTGATTTAATCTAATCGTTTCTCTCAAATCGTGAAATGAATGTTGTTTTGAACCGACAGTATTCCAAGTATTTTACACAAATTCAAGTGTCTCTAAATGTTTTATCCTAGGTTCTAAGCTTGACATAGCCTTGACTATCAGTCTTGACTTGGCATCACGACTTCAGTCACTTTCTCACCGACGTGACGCGGATTCTCTCTGGCTTTTCTCGAAATATTTTCATGGCATCGGCTCCATCAATCTTTTACGCTTGTGCCCCGACGACATGAACTTAAGCGTGCTACTAGACTGACAACTACATCTTACTCTTTTACCGATGAAATACTTAAATATGATCGCGACTTATACTCCAGTAATCTTCCTCACACATTCCGCTGTTTGTTTCTTGAAATATATATATCAAAATAAAAAATATTTATTTAATTAAAATTTAACTCTACTTAAACGCAAGTTATCCTTGATTTTTTAAATCAACCAGGTTAAATTGAGTAGAACTGTTAAAGAAAAATCTGCATGAGAATAGATTATGCATACCATTTTGCCTTGGAGAAATCACTTCTTAAACAAAGAAGTTTTAACGAGAAAAGAATTTTTAACAGTTTATTTTGACCTTTCCGCTGTTGCTAACTACACTATTTAAGAAAATAAAAAGAGGATAATGTCTCAAATACGTACACCTAATAAAAATAACGTCGGAGAATATCCTTTCAAATATATATATCGTCATATGCAGACAGATCTGTTTCGCTCTATCACAGCTCATCAGTACGGTTAGACATCCGATTGCTTTTTACCCAGGATTAAAACCCGACCGAATTGGCTTCAATCGGCGATTCTACCTCTGAGCTATGGGCGCTCGGTAAAAGAAGGCACACTTTTTAGCGTTTATATTATCATTATAAACGCCCAATAGCTGAGTGTTCTAATTCATTGTTGAATAAAACAATTTTAAAAACAAAGAATTTATTATTAGTCTCAAAGGCCCTTTCGTCCAGCATCTCATCAGGAGAAAAATTGTTGGTAAATAATTTAAATGAAAGAAACAGTAACACCGAATGTGAAGAGCTAAAAAGATAAAATATATAAATATATATACTTATAATGAGTGGGGGGGGGATTCAGATGTAAATAATTAGCGAGGGACAGTTAAAATATCCGCCAACAAATTCAGAGACTTTACAAAATCCTTCTGCCGGCAGAGAGAAGGTTCCCGTAATCATATAGAGACTGATTCCAAAATCTTTAAATGACTATTGCAACCAGACCTATGTATAATTTTGAACCAATCTTTCTTATACGACTTGGCACGGGCTAAATTCTCTACTAGATGTTGAGCGATAGTCGATTAGATATTTGTACATGGAAACTAACACATGTTACCTATTTTGCAAAGTCGTATTTTAGAAGGAACATGCTGATCAATTTTTGTTTCCAGATGTAAGGTTATACATTTTTGTAACCAGCGGCACACTGGCAATTAAATTTATATACCAAATTACTTAATTTGATGTAGGACAAACCATCCTTTCGAAATGACGGAAACGCAGACCTCGTCCGAAAAATAACGCAGAGCAACAGACAGAAAATAACCAGAAACCGACTTGTTGATCTACTTCACTAAACTCTGGCCCTTATTCCCAATCCAAGGAACCTTCAGTATAAACATGACACTTAGAAGGTTCCAGGACTTTAGGAGAATTAAATTCCCTAGTCTTCTTATTAATAATATAATTAATAATGGCTTCCGGGTAGCCATTAGACACAAAAATCTTCCTTATATTCTCCAGTACAATGTTTTATAGGATAATAAAAATTTTTACATATTTCCAGTTCTCAAATATCAAACAAATATTGATCAGTATTTCTATTTCACAAATGTATTTCGATCTCCATAAAGATATGCTTGACTGAGGTTCTTTCTTTTCTTCAAATATCCAATGTACATCTTTCTGAATAAGAAACATTTACCGCTTAGAAACAGACAGTACTTTATTTACTTTATCTATGAGTAGATCCACAGAAAGATGTAGAATATCTTAATATTCATTGAAAGGAAAAATCAAATAAAAGAAAGCTGGTTTGTCTTTTTGAGTCTATTTAAATCTTACTTAACCTACAAATAGATAGCGCATGCGTAGTCTGATATTAATGAGCTGAAATTTTGTACTGGAATTAGGCTTTTCTATATTTTTCGATTGTTGTCGGTGCTTTCGTTGTTTGTGCCGTAAAAATTCTTACTTATTTTTCCTTCGTCCGTTCCCAGGTGTATATTGTCATCTGTACTTGCTCAGAAAAGAGGACGAAAGCTCACTGGCTAAAATTTGAAAAAAATTGAGTGATTTGCTTTGTTTGTGACAGAAGTATATCCGGCATTCAGCGAGACATCAGCAAGAGCTTGTATCGGTTTTCGATCAAAGTGAAGACAAAAAACAAATGGATCGAAATAAAAACGTTTAAAAAAATAATACTAAACGTTTGATCTGTACGGACAAATTAACTTACAGTTTGTAAAATAGACAAAGGGTATTTTGTCGGATATATATATATATATATATATATATATATATATACTAACTATAGTAATAACGATACCAATAGTAACAGAACTAACTCTGCTGAAACAAGTATTAATTAAGGTATAATTTAAATCGTCTTGTAGAACCCACCGAGGACGAACTCGGAGGGAAAAGAGGGAGAAGTAAAAAAAGAAATAAACGAAGAACATGAACAAAAAATCAAGCACTTGTAAGAAACAAATAAACCCAAGACGAAAACCCTAACACTAAAACGCTCAATACGAAAGTAAAGCAAACAAAAATAGAAAACATAAGCAAGAGCCAACAACCTACCACGGTTACGCCCTACGGCTCGTGAGGCAAATTGGCTTGATTTTCTCTTTATATATATATATATATATATATATATATATATATAGTGTGTGTGTGTGTGTGTGTGTGTGTGTGTGTGTGTGTGTGTGTGTGTGACACGCATCACTAACAAAGTACTATACTATACGTGATACACGCTTGGGCGATCATGCCTTGAATAGACATGATTGACTGAGCAGATTTTCCCGCAGCAGGTTGCCGTTAATTTTTGCAGTAGACGTGTTGCCAGCCAAGGCTATAGAACTCAATCTCTTTGTTATTTAACTTAAAGCTGCGGGGATAATTGACGGATTCATACCTTTCCCAAGTGTATATGCAAGTATGTGAATGCAACGTATTCAACTGTATTCAAACTCAAACTCAAACTCAACTGTATTCAAACTCAAACTCAAACTCAACTGTATTCAAACTCAAACTCAAACTCAACTGTATTCAAACTCAGCTTCCGATGTCTCGTACCAAGCCGATTATTCACTGCACCAGATCGCACATCCAGAAATGTCTGTTACACGTTTGTTACTTGATTATAATTCTACTAATAATCACCTTCTCTCTCCTTTTAGGAATGCCAGAATAAACTTAAATTTCCTTATACCTTTGATGCTTTGTCAGAAGGCCTACGAGCAAATATTGCTTAATTACCCGAATGCTATGAACGTAATGGCAGTGTTAAAATCATACCACTCACTGAAAGAATCACAAATGATTTAAACATTCGAGCACTAACACTAAAATATTAATTATTAAATGCTCTTTGCCTTGAATGGTTTGTAATTTACCTTACCTTTTATCATAGAGTCCATTGTTATATGCGTTACAGAAAGTTTTCAGATTGATTGATGTCATTATTTCATTAATTATCCAAACTTGTGGCGTATGTTTTTGTTTTACTACCAGGACGTTTTCGGGTCTTCCATTAACTGGTAAGTAAAGAAGAACAATTTTATGGAATGAACTCATGTGCAACCGGAAATCTAGCCGTCACTTGATATATTATGAAATAGCTGTTACAGTGTTAGAGTCATCTCTTGCCCCCGCCATTACTCTCATTGTTATATATATATATATATATATATATATATATATATATATATATATATAACTTACATTTAGTGTATCGAGGCAGCAGATAATTTTCTAAACATATTCTGTGAAATAAAACAGACAATTATTTTTAATCATGAGCCGTTCTAAACATTGCATTTTGGTTTTACTTTCACCTGAAATTAAAGCCAAAATACGATGATTATAACGGTTCATGATTAAACATATTAGATATTCATTATCTGTTATATTTAACAGTAGATGTTTAGAATATATATATATTAATGAATATGCATAATTTAAATTTAAAATTAGATTATAAAATAAAATAAAAAGATCAAAATGCGAGAAGAAAGTAAAGATTCGTAAATTATGAAACGTAAAAATTTTATAATTTAGATATTTTAATATTACATGAAAATATATAATTATAATTTCAAAATTTTCAATTAAAATTAAATCCTAATTTTTCATCTTAAACCATATTAACAATAATAATATACTTAACAAAAAAGAGATTTGATGACCACCTGTTGTCATAGAAAAAAATAATTACTTAAATTCTTAGACCTAGCTTAATATGGATTCCTCTGTACGTTTGCCCATTTCTTTTTCTCTTTCCTTCTTACTTTCTCGCTTTCTTTCTTTCCCCCGCAAATATTACTTTTAACAATTATGAATTAAGCCTTTAAATTTTAGCTTTCTACATTGTTTAATTTATAATTTTAATTCTAAATTTTTACTTATTAACTTTAATTTTAATTTCTACTTTCAGTTTCATTTTTATTTTTATTTAAAATATTAAAATACAGTACATACATTGAGCACTGTTTTATTAACACCTGAATAATAATATACATATGTGCTCACTCCTATGTATATTTATCAATTCACATCAACAGACACACACACACACACACACACACACACACACACACACACACACATATATATATATATATATATAATATATATATATATAAAGAGAGAGAGAGAGCATAATGATGATCCACGTATATTGTCTTAATGTGTATAGGAAAAACTACTGAAAAGTTGTAAGTTTAAAAATGTATTTTTTTACAGTATTTATTTATTTCCATTATTATTCAGAGTTTCTGAAAGGATTTTTCTGTTGCTGAGGTGATGTGTTATCCTCCGTGGGGATTTTCATATCGAAATGATCATCAAACATCATTAAATTAATCCTTTTTTAATTTATATATATATATATATATATATATATATATATATATATTACGGCATTAAGTTAATTGTCGATATTTTCTAACGGATGTCACCCCAGAACTGCGTGCGTGTAATTTCAAATAGTAATGCATCTATTAAGAAGTGCTATGAGAAAGTTTAAAATTCAGTTCAGTTCAGTTATTTTGCTGAAGTCTAAACAACTTTGATTTTCCTACCGTTAAACCTGTTGAACTTCATCTCAAATAAATTTTACTGCACTACTTTATTGAACAGAAATTTGCAACTTAAGCACACAATGTTCTTGTTCAGACTTACACAAACCATGCTCTGTCGGAAGGAACAGGCAGTGATTGGTTTAGACGCTTCAAAATAATGATATTGATGATGAAGTTAAAGAACGCTATGGTGCAACAGAAAAGTTTGAAGACAAAGAACTAATGGTATTATTTCTTAAAGACTTATGTTAAGCGCAAGTGGAACTTTAAGAATTATTACAAGTTGATCACACAAGAGTTTCGAAACGTTTAAAAGCATTAAAAATGATTCAAAAGCAAGCAAATTGGGTGGTGTACGAAGTGAAACTGAAAGACGTCAAACGGCGTCTTGTCACATCGGAACAGCTCTTTTCAACGGTAGTAAAATGTTTGCATTGTATCGTGACCGGCGATAGAAAGTAAATACACTATGATAACCCTAAACGTAGAAGATTAGTGGATAAGACCGGCCACGCATCAACATCAGCGGCAACGCCGATTATCCATAGTTCCAAGCTTCTACTCTGCATTTAGTAGGATCAGTTGGATATAACTCAAAACGACCAAAACCATCACGGGATACTGCTATCAACTACAGCTGATACGTTTGAACCGAACATTGAAGAAAAACGGCTGCTATACGAGCAGAGTTATGACAATGTGATTTTGCAACATGACAACACTACGCAACATATTGCAAAACGGGTAAAAACCTACTTGGAGTCCTACTGCACTCGCGGTCTTCACTAGACATTACCCCGTCTGATTACTATTTTTTCCGACCGATGGCATATGGCCTGACTAAGCAGTATTTTCATTCTTATGAAGATGCCAGAAAAAGGGGTCGATTCGTAGTTAGTCTTAAATGACATGTCATTTTTTCGACGCAGAATTGAAATGCTGCCAGATAGATAAGAAAAATAGTGGCTGACGATGGACAATATTTTCAGTGACATGTTTCTTAATAATTTTTCAAATAAAACATTACTTTTCATAAAACAACAGCGAGAACTTATTCAAAGTCCTAATAGTTAAACGTTATTTTTAGTGGATACCCATATTTGAGTAGACTCCGTGATTATTAAACTGCATATTTATTTTGTTATAAATATACGCTTTCCGGCGTGATTCTGTCGCGCATATGTTTCTCTGATTGCGCCAAACATTACGGATTCAAGAGTAAATTCCATGTTCACCTTTGGGGTTATTATTCATATATTGTGTTGTTCAAAAGTAGCTGTAAAAATTTTTAAGCTTAGAAAAATATTTTTCAGTAGTAGTTGTTATAAACTTAGTAGGTAGAGTAGTAAATCTTGTTATTCCAGTTTTGGTTATGTGATTTATTCCTTTCTACTGAAATATTTTATGTTTTCTGTTTTGCGTTGAATATGAAATAATTGGCGTATAGGAAGGGTTTTAAAGTAGTTTCAATGTAGTTTTCATTATCATATAAGTATTGAAGCCTACTAAAGCTGAGAATTCATAAATCAAATCTGATAATTTTTTTGTTCTGGAGAATTTCTTTTTATCATATCACCCCATGCAAGGCAGTCCACTGCCACTATAGCGCAGGAGGTTACACAGAGCGATTGGGTATAGGAAATGTCAGAGGGAAGGTGATAGACAATTTAGGAGGTACGTAGGGAGAGCGTTGGAGGGAATGGGTGCGAGTAAGTCTGTTAGGAGGTGTCTATTGACCTTACATTTAAACTCCTGGAGGTTGTAGCCTTCGGGGAAGCAATCATGCGGAAGGAAATTCCACAGGCGGGAAGTGCAAGAAAAGAAGCTGTTGGAGTAGAAGTTGCGGTTACATTTCATCGGTTTCACTGTAAAGGGGTGGAATCTAGTTGCCAATCTAGTATCTCGTGCAAATTCACACCTAGAGAGCACCAGTGATTTAAGCTCATCCGAGCAGAAGCTGTGAAAGTATTTATAGAAGAGGCACAGGGAAGCCACGTCACGCCGGTGAGAGAGTGACTGCAGGCGGTCAGCTAAGTCGGTATCGATCACATTACAGATTCTCCGCTGTATTTTGTCAAGAACCCAGAGGAGAATAGAAGGGGCACCCGACCAGATGTGGCAGCAGTACTCAATACACGGGCGGATGGTGGATTTATATAATTGCAGGATAGATTCAGGCGGAAAGAATTTCCGGGCCCTGCACAGAGAGCCGACTTTTATAGCTGCGGATTTAGCAATGGATTCGATGTAGTCATTCCACTTGAGGTCCGTTGAGAGTGTCAGGCAAGCAGGCGTAGTGATTTACTCTCTGGGAGGCAAGCCTGTTCCATGCTAATGGGAGGGAGGTGCGGTTGTCTGTGGTGGTTAATTGACAGCAGCTTCGTTTTGGAAGAATTGAATTTAACGAGCCATTTCTTACCCCAATCCACCACGGATTGGAGGTCCTTCTCAAGCTCGGCAGCGAGGGTCGCCTTGACACCTACACCAGATTTTTGATCGAGGCGAGAGTAAACTGTGGTATCATAGGCGTACATGCCTACTTGTGATCTTATGGTATCGGGGAGATAATTGATGTAGATTAGAAAGTGGCGTAGGACCTAGGATAGAGCCTTGGGGGACACCCGCGTTTGTAGGATAGTTCTGAGAGTCATGTCCATTTAATAACAACTTCAGAGTGCGGTTAGAGAGGAATGACTGGATTAGATCCAACAAAAGTACAGTTATGCCGTAGCTTCGCAGTTTCCGTAGAAGGCCGGCGTGCCATACTCTGTCGAACGCTTTAGAGATGCCCAAGCCGACGGTTCGGGCTTCACCAATCTTGTTGAGAACCTGGTATATATACTCGGTGATGGTCGTTAGCATATCAGCATTAGACCTTGTAAAGCGGAAGCCATATTGCTTGTCTGAGTGTAGCCTGTGGGCTGTGAGATGTTGAATGACCTCGACATTGATAATGGGTTCGAACAGTTTGCCGAAGATCGGAAGAAGGCTGATAGAGCGGTAATTTCCGGGGTCCGAGGGTTCACCAGTGTTCTTAAATATTGGAACCACAGAAGAAGATTTCCAACAGGCAGGAAAGCAGGAGGAGGATAGACAGAGGTTGTAGAGCTTAGAAAGGACAGAGAAGAGTTCAGGGGCACATTTCTTCAAGACTATGATTGGGATTCCGTCCCCACCACTCGCTTTGTGAGGGTCAAGTTTTGAGATTATGTTAGAAATCAGCGAGGGCGTGATGTGGAAATCATTCAATTGGGCTTCTGTTCTAGGTGGGAAAACGGGTGTATAGACTCCAGACGAATCCAGACACTAGTTGGTCGAGAATCTATGGGCAAAGCATTCAGCCTTGTCCACTGAGGAAGTGAGGACCTCAAACTCGTTGATTAGTGGGGGTATTGAGGAATTACTCATGTTAAGCACGCTTTTACAGGGGCGCCATTAGTCTTTGGCGCCGAACTTAGAGGATGCTATGCGTTGCTTCATTCTGGCAGCAAACACCATCCTAGCTTCGCTAAGTACCTTTTTGCACTTATTACGAGCTGAGGCGAAAAGGCGCCTGTATTGGTACGACACGTGGCTACGGTAAAGCCGGAAGAAGTGTTTCCGGTGGGCAATGGTGGCCGAGCAAGCGGGTGAGAACCATGGAGACGAATGGGATTTAAGCTGAAATTTCCTGTCAGGGATGAAAGCATCGATGCCAGCCTTAACCCAGGAGGAGACCTCTGATGCAGTCTTCGACGGGAAGACTAAAAACATTGTTCCAAGGGACGTCGCAGAGGAAGTCACGGAAAGAATCCCAGTCTGCTCTTTGATAGCAGTAGGATATTCTGCTGGTCTGGGTTTGGGTTTCTTGGGTAGGGGTGGAGTGGATCGAGATGTTGACAGAAACTACGGCGTGGTCAGAATTTCCGAGAAGGCAGAGCTGTCTGGTGGTGCAAGAAATATGGGATGGAAGTGAAGCAGAGGTCTAGTGGCGAGTCCCTTCCGTTAGGGCTATTGGAGAAACGCGTGGGGAAGTCCACCACTTGCGTAAGGGATTCGGAGATTGAAAAATTAATGGTGACGACACCAGCAGGGTCGGTGACAGAGTTTCCCAGCCACTTAGTGTGGTGGGCGTTAAAGTCACCAAACACGAAGATATGGGCAGATGGCTGAGAAGAAATGGCCTTGTCGATATTGTCAGAGATGGTGTCAAATACTGAACAGTCAGAGGAGGAGAGGGAGCGGTAGAGGAAGAAGAGATAGCTCACTGAGCTTAGAAGTGAGAGACGGAAGCACATGAAAAACTGGTCCAGGGATTCAAGAGATGTCACTGTAGCTTGGGGAAGGTGTTCGCTGACATATACACCAAGCCCATGCATATGGACATTGGAGTCCTTCCTGAAGAGGGGAAGGTAACCAGGAACATAAAACTCAGAGGAGGGGATAGAAGGGTCAAGGTTAGTTTCACATAGGGCTAAGATATCAGGTGAGTTAGTTTGGAGGAATGATTCTACGCTATAAAAGTTAGTGCGGATGCTAATGAAAGAGACACAGACAGGTTTGGGCGTTTTCCGTGTAGCTGGTTTTGTTTTTCTATTTTAGTTTGTTTTTTTTTTTGTTTTTTTTTTTGTTTTTGTTTTTTCATAGTTTTTTAGTTGAGGAGAGCGGTCTAGAGTAGAATCGGTCGGTCACTGTTTGCAGCATGTGTGGAATGGAGACTGGCGCAGCCTGCAACATAATGTGCCCCGGGGTTGCCCACCGGAGGTTCATGAAGGGACGCCCGTCCATGCGCGATATGGCACTACAGAAACCCCAATATTATTCAACTGTTGATCAGAGCAGCCTCTCAAGACGCTACGCAAGATTTCGGGCTCCTAATTACCAGTTGGAAGCAGCAACCAGGAAACTGCCAACCCGGTACCCTCAGAATGGAGAGACATTGCCACCATAGTCAATAACCGCAAAGAGCTTCCAACCAAACTAACAGTAAAACCGAAGGAGGAGGTAGATGAACCAGGAACCCCTTCCTAAACAAGAAATAATGTGATCACCTCTACTCCTGTTCAAAAGAAGAGGGTGGAGTGTGAGATCGGGCGATAGTAGGTACTATCTACTCCAATTAAAAAAATAAAAAATAAAAATAAAAAAAAAGATAAAGAATTTACTAAGTTTCAACTTAGTAAAAGTCCAAACGGAATGTAGGTCGAAAAAAGTTAGTAACAAAAAACAAAAAAAATAAAATAAAATAAAATATTAAAGGCAGAGAGAGAAAATAAAAAAACCGATTTGACAGCTTACCGAGCAGGTCACACTGACATTTGAGCGAAATATTACGGAAGATATTTTTAATTTCGACTCTATAATTTTCAAAATATCTCGGGCAGTAAACTGCTAGGAACTCTGACAAGATCATTTTTATTAGTTTATTTAAAATATGCAATTAGTTGTAAGTCATTATCAATACGGTTAAACATTTTATATATATGCAAGGTACTGTATTTCTTGTTTGTATTTCTCAAATAACTTTTATCTTATTTTGTTTAATTTATCTTCAAGGTTCAGTCAGTTAAGTAATATATGTGATACACGCACGAGTAATAATGTCTTATTCGATTGACTGACTAGGCAAAATATTTATTCGCATTAGGTGATATTTTCTCTGTGGTAGATTGGTTGCAAACCAAGGCTATATCACCAAATCTATCCTGTTATTCAATCCATGGCTAGAGGGAGAAAAGACGAATTGATATTTTTGTCAAAGGCATTGGCGCGTAAATAAATGCAACGAATCCAACTGGAATTCGAACTCGGCTTTTTGGTTTCTTATTACAAGCCGATATACATTGCACCACAACGCATTTGTTCCCTCTGTGTGTGTGTGGTGGGGTGCGCGTTCTCTCTCTCTCTCTCTCTCACATTATAGATTGGCAATATAGCAAATGCTTTCAGATTTCAAGCACTGAAACGTCATCTGACAAACCGTAACTGAACTTAACTGTTCGTTAGTGAAACCGTAAGTAAACATACAACAGAATGTGCATAAATGTGTAAACTTGAATACAGAAGTATTCAAAGCTAAACTTTAGCATAACTTGATATAAATACCTTCAAACAGGTAAAGCATTCAAACCAACACAGAAGATAAGAGAGAATAAGCTCAAACATTAAAAAAAATGATAAAATAAAATTCCTTCAGCTGAACAGTTTTGTAAATGTATATGGAAATTCGTAACTTTTCATTTGGAACTAAAATTCATTTATTGCTATATGTATAAGATAGAAAAAGTCAAATATATATTATATCAAAACTTATATATATATATATATATATATATATATATATATATATATATGTCTGTGAGCATACAAACGCATTTTGTATATATATAGAAAACATGTCTCTGTGTGCGTATGTTTGTACAATCGTGTGAAAATGAGTGTGCGTTATCTTTAGATTTCTAAGTATTCCCAATCTCAATGCTGTACAAAACTTTTCGTCGAATTTATTCTAAACTAGTTTTTGTAGAACATTTAATAAGATAGTGGATAATACATTCTGCGGATATTGCAAGTCCTCTCTCGGAATAAAAAGAATCTCACAACATTTTCCATTATTCCATTTGTTTGCGAATATTTACGATGTTTAAATGGAGATTCTTAAATCTCTCTACTCTACACTATCCTCTACGTAGTCATTTCATATTCCGTATTTTCAGACATAAAGATAGGCGCCAATCACAGACACACATTAAAATATTAATTAAAATTCAGTGTTTTTCTATGACAGAAATCCATGGAAAGTTGCAGACATTGATTAAATATAATGTAATATGTAGAAAATAATTCATTAAACAACAATATTTTGTAATATACACAAATCTGTCTATTCATTTTAACAAAATATGCTTAAAGGAATATTTGCTATCCAAATACTAGAAATATATTTCTCATACAATATGTATATGTATGTATTTTATAGTGTATATACTTATATTGATTAATGATAATCTATACTATGATAGAAATAACATACTTGGCATATCAGAAACCTAGAGAAACCACCACGGCCTCACCTGTAATAAGGATTGCGTGTCACTTGGTGGCTTCCCGTGCCATTTCCGTTTTCACGAAAGCTGAAAATGTTGATGAAACATGTCAGTGATGATCATACATGTTGAACGAGTCAACAGATCATATGTATGTATGCATTATCAAAAACACAATGCCCACAGAGACCTTCGTTATAAATAAAACACTTTGATAATAATTTTTGGAAACTGAATTCTCAATTAAATCGAAAAAAATAAAATAAATAAAAAAGGTTAAACTAGCAGTGTTGTCGATCATCAACTTAGTATATATATATATATATATATATATATATATATATTATATATATATATATATATATATATATATATATATATTAGTATATATATATATATATATATATATATACTCTTTAAAATTTGGATATTCTAAAAAATCTATGGGTAATAAATATTTAGCAGCTAAGCCACCGCTCTTCATAACCAAATCATACAACAGTTAATTTTTAAAATCATCCAGAAAATAGTCACATACAGACACTCACGCGCCCATCGAAAATAGAGATTTGTAACGGTGATCTACAAAATATTCTCCTCGCTCATTCAAAAAACAAAAAGAAAAAGAAAAATATAAAAAATTTAAAAAGATAAAGAGAAAGAAAAAGAGAACGAAAATTATAAGGAGAAGAGAGGTTAAAATTACCGTATAAGATCGACACGCAGCGTCTATGGTCTAGATATGTAATCAATATACGTTAATGAAAGCGAGAGTATTAACCAGAATTGCAATTCGTATGTGTTTCGCTGAAAAACATGACATTGGAATTTAACAAATTAAAAAATTAAAAAATAATGTGTTGTATCTACGGTAGAAAAATAAATTGCAAATTCTTCATTTTAATACAAATTATAATATAAATAATAAGAGGATTACTATATTATTATAAACGTAGTATTAATATCATAGAAAATTAAATATAATAGTAATGATAATAAAAATTAAAAATATACATAATACTAATATTAGTAAAAACAATAATAATAATAAATAAAAAACATAAAAAATATATATAAAAATAATTAAAAATATGAATAAAAATAATAAAACTTACCAGTAAAGAAGATAACATACACCAAAAATAAATATGTCATACAATAATGGATAAAAAGAAAACAATTGTTAGTTGTTACAATGGTTTATACAGGCATACTATACTTTTATAAACCATTGTAAACAACTATTACAATATAAAGCTCTACTCTGTATCGAGCACTTTTTATAAAAGTAAATGCTTGAATAGTGGGTTTAAAATCTACGTGTTCTGTCATTTTCTTACACGATATATATATATATATATATATATATATATAAACACATATACACACACACACACACACACACACACATATATATATATATATATATATATATATACGCACATATTCATACACATATATAAAATATTATTACATTCAAATATTAATATTATATAACTATTATAATAATACAATATAACTATTAATTTTTTTGTTGAGTATAATATTTCTAATGGGAATTCCAGATTTTTCTCTAAATTATAATTTTGATTTTGTTCTTGCTGAATGATTTTATATTTATACTTATGCTTGCATTTAAAAATCAATTCGTTTCGTTGGTTCAAGAATTCTTTGGATTATTGTATCTGATAATAGTTATAACTATTATCGAGACTGAACATAATGATGTTGATTATTTTTAAAAAACTCACAATGACGACAGAAATATAAGTTAACAAGATGAATTTATGTGGGGCTTAGATAAAGTAAGCAGACATTAGTTCAACCATACCAATAATTACATACTCAACGAGACACGAAAACAAACACGAAAAAACACACTCAAAAAACAAAAAATGTCAAAATCCACCAATGAATTAACATTTTTAGTCGCCTGACAGGGAAGGGGATCAGAAATTAAACAAAAGAAAGTGAAGACAAAAATAAGAGGGGGCCAATGACCATACAAACTGTAAATAATTTTTAGCTTGGCGTAAACAAAAATAAATAAATAAACTAAGCTATTCTTGGGTGGGGTTGACAATATTTAACGCAGTACTAACAATATCACGATGTCTAACGTGCATCGAAATGCTTCTTGATTCTGCGGGGACCATAACTTCTTCACCGAGCAAGAAGAGGAGAGATGACCAGTTTGTTTTCATTTCCAAAAGGTAGGTTTACAGCCGGATACTATGATCGGAATTTTCTGGCCGTCTACACCCAGACAGTTTGGGATGAAGATGAAGGCTTTTAAGTCGAATATTATTTCGAAACTCTATCCCCCGTTAATGTCTTCAGAGAAAGCACTAATTATCCGCCCAAATCTGTACATATACGCAGCCAAGTGCTCTCCTAAGACCAGAGATGGAACTTTGTATGCTACTACTGGTCTGTCACTTGCCCTCATATTCTATTCGAATTACAAAATCTTTAGTTATCAAGTACCTGCAAAAGGCGTGCTCACAGTTAGTAGACATGGGTAACAGTATATTCTGCGTTAAGAAACCTCTCCCTTTGTGGCTTGATCCCCAAAGACATCAAAGCTTAGATAACTGCTTCTTTATAGGTGTAACAAATCTTGCAAATTTGATTGTCCACCATAAAGACTGATACATTTATTTTTCAACCTTCTGTAATTCTTCGGGGTCTACCAAGAGTCCAGCTTCTTTGATAAGATATTCACCAGGAATACCGTAATTTTCATTATTCATTTCATGGGTGAACTTCCAGAAAGAGGAGAGTTAGTCGGCCGCTACATCAACTTTGCTACTGTGACTGTTTTCATTTAGTGTTGTTTCTTGAGTTGTTGTTGTTGTTGTTGTGATTTCTAGGCTACCAAGATTTGGGCACTTTTCGAGCAAAAAAGAAAGGGAAAAATTAAAAAATAATTGATTAAAAGAAAAGCCAAACAAGAATTGATAACAGATATATTTACGACACAAATTAAAAGATGTGGGGAAAAATAAAAACTTGTTAACATATAAACGTTAGCAATTAAACGAAATAGAATGTAACACGATAAAAACTGACTTTACCAGAAACGAAGAAGATTTAACTAAGAGAATAAAAACATACACAAAATTAACTATGCTTTTTTTTTAATTACACAAATAAAAATATCAAAACCATAAAGGGAAAAGACTGAAAAGAAAAAATTAAAAACACGTGAAAAAATTAAAGATTTGCCTATTAAGAATACAATATGGTGAACGTAAACTAAAAACTAAACAGAAATATAACGGTCTAACAAAAACACTAATATACAAAGTTAGTACCAGAAAAATATACGAAAACAAAAACTCAAGGAGAACTAAAGTAAAACAGCTCTAGAAGAATAAACAGAAAACCTAAAGAAAAAAATAGCAAAAATCAAGGTATAATAACTAAAATTTGAAATTTCGTCATTTCAGACTGAAAAATGTAAAACAAAACGAATTTAAAATTGGTCTTGCGAGGTCTTGAAAGGTGCTCAAATAGCAAGCTTTAATCTATGCCTTGTGTCTTTACTCGACTACTTATATATATTGCTCAGTAATGCATAGTTGCTTGTATATTGAATTATTGTATGGGTTCTTTTCGTAGGCGTAATGGTTACATTTCGAATTATTTTATAGACTCTTGAGTGAATCAGTGAGAAATACATTTATATTTTCCTGATACAATCAAACAATTAAATGGTCAAAGTAATTCTTATCATAAGTGACAACAACTGGACTAACCAATATTTTTCAAAAACTTAACACTATTCTTAACACTATTCTCATTATCTCCACCTTTTTAAAAATATTTGAAATAATGAGATTAATAAAACTACTTCTGAATTATTGTTTTATTCTAAAGGCAAAACAGATGACAACAAAATGAGAAATTATAAAAAGTTTTCTTCAGTATAAAAAGTTCAATTTGTAAAGCTTTTAACACGAACTGATATAGCAATTTACTCAAAAGATTGCCCATCGTTTAACATCATTTTTGCTCTTCAGCAGTAACTGCCATGAAAACATACCCATTGTTAAACGTAGCTTTGCAGAAAATTTGGTGCCAACAAAAACTTGTCTATCATATTATCTATGTCCATGTATTAACTTACCTTTAACTAAAATATTGCTAGTTTTATATTCCACACGTTAATAATAACGAAATACTCATAAAAAGTATTTCATATTTTTCTATTTGCTAATTACAATTTGAAATTACAACAACAATAACTGAACAGTTAATTGTTTACATTTCAATAGAATTTAGATATATTACATTCGCAACTCTCACAGCCACTGCACTATGCCCAAGCATATTCACCAGAGTTACATTGATTATTGGTTAAACAAAATAAGATTAAGTATAGTGTATCGAACTTTTCGACGTGAACCGGTCAGATACACATTTTTTTAAATTAGAAACTTGAATTTATTTTTTTTGAATGGGTTGTCAATCACATTGCTTTTAAGAAACTTGCCACTTTTAATACTTATGAGCTAATAGTCAATATGATGCCGTCAAAGTAAAACATTTGACTGTTACTTGCTGAAGTCGGTTCGCAAACTGCTGTACCTTATTTCAAAAGTTGTTTATATGAAAACTTGAGCTCTGTTGAATTTCAAAAATGGTTCTTTATTTTATGAAGTACAGCATGTATGGATGAGCTTAAACTTCGTTACTGATAAGCCTTTACATCTACGTTTTGTAAAAAGAGTCAGAGAAAATTGTTTAAAGGTAAAACATTATTAATTATCTCATCATATTGACCTTCAGATCAAAACTGCTTTGAAGAATTAAAATGATGCTGACAGTCACCATGCAATGCTAATTTCGATGTCCAAAGACACACACAAAATTAATTACCTTGTCACATTGATCTTCAGACCAAAATTGCTTTGAAGCATTAAAATGAATCTGACAGTCACCATGTGACGCTAATTCTGATGTCTACAGACACACACACCCTCTCTCTCTCTCTCTCTCTATATATATATATATATATATATATATATATATATATATATCTTTCTCTCTTTCTCTTTCTCTCTCATTATATATATATATATATGAAAAAGAGAAACAGGGAAAAATATATTTCGAAAATGAAGTTGAGTTTCCAAAGATTTTATTATTAAAGAATAGATTATGCTTATACCATTGCGACTTTAATTATATGTTTTTAGTACTTCCAATATAATGTTTGATAAGAGTTCGTTTTATACAGTAGAAATGGTAGCTTGGTAGACTATAGAATTTGTAAGGTATCTATTTTGCAGAGAAAATTTGTTTGGGTTACAACAATTACAAGTATTACTATTAGTATTCTTGCCGTTATTTATATTATGGTTTGTTTTTATACCTAATCTTGTTATATTGATTTAAGATTTTTATGAATGTTTCTCTTATCATTTCAAAATTATCAGTGTAGCTATAACTAAGTTTCAGTCTATGCATATTAAAAAAATTGCTAATTGTTTATTAGTTCGGAAGTATTTCTGAACTAGGTAAAGCAATTTATTACCTTAGTGCTGACCATTTGTTTAAATGGTGGTGTATTCAAAATTATTTTTCTATTGCTGTTATGTTTAGTAGTATTATATTTTAGCTTGTAATATTTGATGTCGTTGCAGGGTAGTGTTGTAATATTAACTGTGTTAATGTTTTCAGTTAAGAATTTGTTGTTTATTCTGTGTTTAATAGATTAGGGTGTGTGTCTAATTATAGATGTTTGGTGATTTGATTTAGAATGCTTGCAAATAGAGTTGGCATTATATTTTACGTTGGGTGAGTATGCGTTATTAACAAAATCTAGAGTAGCATCTAGAAAGTTAATTTTTTAGATTAGTTTGTATTATTACTTTAGAACTGATATTTGTTAGTAAAATTGAACCCGTGAAGAGGCTCATCCCTTGTTCCATGTTTAGGATGTGGTTCCCGGCTTTCTCTTTTGCAATCTTTTCACGCATTTCTTCTTTTTTTTCAATTGGAGTAGATAGTCTAAACTATCGCCCGGTTCACTCCACCCACGTCTATTGAACTGGTGAAGAGGCTCATCCCTTGTTCCCTGTTTAGGATGTGGTTTCCGGCTTTCCTGCGCATCAGTAGCGTTACCGCCTTGCTCGGGGTGATATAATTAAAAAGAAAATGCCCTGCAAAGATCATTGAAAGCGTGTTTAAGCTACTTGGCATAATGGCCATTAAAATCACCAAACACTGTTATATTTGCGAGCGGATTTGGAGACATGGCTTTGTCTACATTGTTATAAATACTATCTAGCACGCAATAGGAATGGGAAGGATAGAAAAAATAGCTGACTGAGTTTACGAGAGAGAGTCGGAGACACATGTGACAATGGTCTTGAGATTTAAGTGGTTCGTGGACATAAATTCCCAGGCCATACATGTAGACATCAAAGTTAATGGTGGGATTAGACGTTTTTATACAGAAAACATAATCTGCTTTCACTAACCGAAGAATTATTGTTTACTGTTGGCTATCTCTTCTTCTGGTACTGATGGCAGCTTCTTTTGTAACATTTTTAAGTGTAAGCATAGAAAGACAACATTTGATTATATATTTATTTTCTCGCTATTTGTACCCTTATTTTTTCTAGTCGACATTCATTTTTGTTGTACTCTATTTCGTGTAATTCCAGTCTATTAGATCTGATTAAACACTCTCTTATTAAGATCTAGACGACAAATATGACTGAACTATTCCACACAATTGATCTGAGGACACGGTTGTATACCCGAGGATGTGTTGAAAAGTTCATATGCTTACTTAGAAGAAGATGAGAAATTCTGCTCATTTAGAGATGTGAAATTTGCCATATTTCAAGTCTTCTTAATAATAACTGCATTGATTCTTTCTAGATAAACTAACATCTGAATCTTTAAAGAAACCTTCAAAAATATCTATTAGCGATTTATCTTGAAAATTGACAGAATTTACCATCCTGGTGTGATTTGATACGGTATTCTATTTTCAGTTGAGTTTCATCAAAGAATTTAATTTTTAAGTTGTCTGCCATATACATATTTTCTATTGTTTTTCCATAGATATCTAAAAAGAAACTGTTAATTTTTTATCTGGAAGTAGTTACACCGCATCAGCTATGTCATTCACCTCCACTCGCTCGCTCACCATGGACCTGTAGAGTTGACCGCAAACAGTTTTTGCATATCAAACCAAAGGCTTATGATATGAAATGAAGCCGCCGACCATAAACCCCGGAAGTAAGGGACTTTTACGATTTTCTTTTTAAATTCTTTATTTCACTCGGACGAGATTAGCTTTTGATGTGAATTTGCCTGTTTGCTATAATTTGATATGTTATTCTTTTTTCAGTTTAAATTCGTTAAAGAATTTAAACTTAATTTTAATTTTAATTATTTAAAAAAAACTATTAATGCTTATTTAATACGTAAAAAAAATTTTTGGCGACTAAACCGGCTACCTAATTCAATATTCTTAAATGAGGCGGGATGTTAGCAATCCTGGTAGAAAACTAAGACGTACAGAAGGGCAAACGAACTCTCGAGAGTCAACGGCTGGCTAACTAGAGAATGTCTCGATAAAAAACAAGGATACCGCAACAGGAAACTAATCTACTATCAATTCCAAGAATAATCTTGGATATGGACACTCAAATGAGAAACCCTAACAACGAGGTCAAGGCTCATTAACTTTATGCAAACGCCTTCAACTGTCATATTTCTTAAGTATCTTATTTTTCCAGATTAAAATGTGTTACGTCTTTGCTTCTTTTTTATACTCTAATCATTAAACAAGCGGAGACATATTTTTTTAATTTCTTTTATCATTACTATAATCATTATTTTCACGAATTATAGTTATTTGAATTTTCATTGTAATCTGGTTCTGTAGGATTACTTTTTTACCTCCGACTTAAGTCGGAGGTATTGTATTTAGTTGTGTTCATTTGTTTGTTTGTTGTCAAGTTATCTCAAGATGCCCTGGATGAATTGGATCAAAACATCTAGGTATGATTGACCTGATAACTGGCGCGAATTGATTAGATTTTGGGTTCGATTCGGTACTGGATTAAGTTGCTGGGTTATTTCTTTATTTTAAGTAATAAAATTTACTATTTTATATTCCATATACCAAATACTGCCTTACCGTCCCTAGACTATTTTGATGTTTAAATTACCATCTTTATACTTCATTTTAGGCAAGAATTTGATTTTCATAGCGGTCGAATTATTTTTTTGTATTTTGTCTCAGCAGACTTGAGAGAAATGATCCATCAGTGAATGAAGTTCATGTTGGGTGTTGGATCCTAATGCCGCATCATCAGCAAACAACATGTTTCTGATGAGGACTTTTCGTACTTTAGTCCTGGATCTGAGAGGGGTAATACTGAAAAGCCTGTCATTTGATCTTGTATGCAGGTAAATTCCTTCCCGTGATGTGTCGAATGTGTGCTTCAGAAGCACTGAGAATAAGATTCCTAAGGGAGTAGGGGCCAGGACACAACCCTATTTGACTCCGCTGCAGATGTTGAAGAGCTCTGAGATGCTGCCGTTGAACTTCGCAGTCTCTTGCATGTCGTTATAAAAAGACTCAAACATGCTCTGCAGCTTGGTGGGGAGGGAGCCACTCTTGGACAGAATTCTGAAGAGGCCTTTCCGGCTAACAATGTCAAATGCCTTGGTCATGTCAATGAAAGCGATATACAGAGGCTTCTGCTGTTCACTGTATTTCTTCTAGAGCTGACAGAGCGAGAAAACCATGTCTACTGATGATAGATCAGATCGGAAGTCGCACTGCGAGTCTAGGTAAATACGTTCATTTACTGCAGACGGAACAAGATGACCCAAATAAAGATGTTTTTGAAGACGAAGAGAGATGCCTCTGTAATTGTTGCAGCCGCTTTGCTCGCCTTTGTTCTTGTAGAGGGTGATGACTGTAGCATCTCACATATCTTTTGGTAAAGGCCTTTCTTTCCAGCACTAACAGAGGACTTCATGCAGAGGAAACCGTAGGATAGTTTTGCAGTGCTTGATAATATCGCAGGAAATTCCATTACTGCCTGGGGCTTTCCTTGTAGTCTTGCTTGGTTCCTCTATCGTCGGCTTAGTATCGAGCTCTTCCATGACAGGTAGAAACTTAATGGTGTCATGGGCTGCAGTCGTCACAGCATTCTGTTGAAAGTAGAGGTTGGACTAGTGTCTCATCTATCTCTACATCTGTTGTTTTTGTTAGTGACGACTAGCCCAGTGGTGGATATTAGGATAGATGTCTTGTTCTGCACCGCTCCCATTGCTGTCGTAAGGCATTATACATTCTTCTCATATTCCATGTGATTGCTGCTGTCTGGATGGTTTCACTGAGCTCTGTCCAATACTCGTTGGTGCAGCGACTGGCACTCTGTTAAGCTTTGCTCCTGGCAGCCCAGAGGATCTGTAGTTTTCTCCCATTAGGTGACGCTTGGCTTTAATGACTAGTCATCTGGGAGAACTTTGCCTGTAACCAGTCATGTGATTTTGAGGTCTTTCTTCCAATGTGGCCAATAGGGTGCATTGTCTCCTGTAAAGTAGTTCACTTCTCTGTGACAATGTCCCGGTCATGTGAGGAGTTTCAGTTCGTTCTCCAACCTCTCAACAAACTGCTCCCCAAGGTGAAGTTGTCTCATCTTGTTGACATCAATACGAAGATTATCCTACGTCTTGAACATAAGCTTGATCTTGCGGCACACTTCGAGCTATCACAAGGGCGAGTGTGAAGAACGTTCTTAATGGTCGTTCGTCTAACAAGGATTAAATTCAACTGGCGCCATTGCCCTGGGCGTTGATGTCGCAAAAAAGAACATGTGCTGGTCTTGGTCTTGAAGAAAAATTTGGTTATGAACAGGTTGTGGTATGTGCATATCTCATGTAGTTTCTGGTTATTGTTGTTCATCTAGCCGATACCAAACTGTCCAAGGCACGAGAGCTGAAGTCGCCTAGGAAAAGAAGTTTTTTCTTGTTTTGGATGCTGAAAGCTTGTCGTTAAACTCGTTCTTGGAATCCGGTTTGGCAGAGAGTTTCGGAGCATACGCGCTGACGAGGATGACGGGACCTGCTGTGGTGTGAAGGCGGAAAGTGAGAAGTCGTTCAGAACCGTGGTTGGACCATATTCAAGAAACTGTTTCTAACTGCGAAGTTAGCGTGTCGATGATGTTTGTTAGAGTTCCTTCCCTTCTAAAAGTACGTGTAGCTATCCTCCTTTAATGATCCAGACTCTGCCTGACGTGTTTCTTGCCGTGTAACAATGTCTACATGAAAGCTCTTGAGTTCGTCATTGATAACTGCAGTTTTCCAGGAGTTACTGATATCTTGGAGATCTTCAGATAAGCCGGTTAGCATAGTCAGGACGTTGCAACAGCCCTGTTTTATATCTGGTTTCATTTGAGACTTCTTGTTGTTGCCTGGTGCAAATGTTACGATCCACTTATCAGATGTTTCTTAATCTACATGTACCCAATGAAGAAGACAGACAGTGGCGATACAACACCTTACTGGCTACTGAGCTGCCAACCTTAAGGCAGGTGGTAACTGTCCTGTGAGACTACGCAAATCGAGCGGTACCTTAAACCTGATAACAGTCGTTTCCCTTAGTGTGTCAACGCCAAGGGCAAAGCTGGAGTATACTCTCCAGGTGAAGTGCTTTGATGCAGTATGATCGGATGCAATGTGATATGGAGGACAGTCTGCTGCACTGTAACACGTCCCCCGTTTCTACATCACTGATTACATCACAGCAACAACAGGGTCGTTATAATTTGGGACCATTGCCGTCGCAGGATCTTCCAGAAATAATTGTATAAGACAGTGAAATGCTTTAGGGATTTCGACTTTGGATTTTACCTCGAAGTTTACTCTTGAAGCCTTTTCCATTATTGGATATAGCAGCAAGGCATCGGTGGTTTGAAATAAGGGTTTTCCTCCCCTTATGTGAACTGCGTTCCCAGGCTGACGACCTCCATCTTCCCGAAAATGACTGATAGATAGATAGATATATAGATACATACATACATACATACATACATACATACATACATACATGCAAAGAATTAAATCTTCTAGTAGACATTTTTAGCAAAATACAGGCTTTATTATGATCTAAAATTAATGTTATGCATTCTCAAGTTACAACTAAACTGCCAATGTCTGATGAATAAAAAAATGTATCCATTCTTTATTTAGAAATTTTTTGTTTACACATCCTGGATACAAAGCTGAGCAGTTATGAATTTTCAGGAATCAAACAAGAAATATACAGTTTCGCTTAACCACAACGCTCTTCTTAGCCAACTCGATTAAGTCACGTGGGATCTAATGACAGTTTCTCAGGCAAAATCCAACGCTAGTTCGAATCCTACCGGGAAGCGCATTGTTCTTTGGGAAAACTATACGAATATTCAGGCAGGTGAAAAAATAAAATACTGTTTTGAAAATACTGACTGTTTAAGAGATTTGAATTTAAGTCCGGTCGATATTCATGGAAGGTTAATCTTACAATGTACGGTTTTTCAATTTAGAAAGAGTATAATATATTAACAAGAAGATAAAAAAATAAAATTGAAACAAATATTTAAATTAAAAGGTTTAAATTTGAAATTAATTTTTTTTAATTATATACTGAGAGATAAATAATTACTTATTATTATTACTAAATATTTGCCTGGAAAAGAAAGAAAGAAAGAAAGAAATAAAGAAAGAAAGAAAAGAAAGAAAGAAAGGGTGTGAGAAAGAAAGGGTGTGAGAAAAAACAAACGCTTAGCAGAATTAATGTTAATATGTGTATTGGCATTTGAGTAAGTGTTTTTTTTTATTTCTATGGGAATATGTGGTCGGTAATTCATTTTTTGCTTAATAAATCAGAGTTATTTATTTGATTTAAGATGACAAGTTTTTCTAAAATATCTTATTTGCATCTATCTTGTTTTCGATTTTAAAATTTGATTTTAGCGATGATATTCCAGGAAATAATTGAGTTGTCGTTTTTTAATTACGTATAATCTATGGAAAAACCGGTGCTTTTACTGTACTTACTATTGCTTAACGACAACATATGATTATTGAAACGATATTTTCATTTACTTGCTGCGACCCCAAAATAAAATTTAACATCATCATCCGAATTTATTTGATTTCATATTCTTATGTTATGAAATAGATTTATCTCTGATCTTAACACAACTATAACTAATTTTAACATAATCTTTGTTGAAAATCTTATTTTAGTGCAGGAAAATGGTAGAAATTGTTAAATATGACTGTTTTTCAACGCTAATAGTTCTTTTATTTGCATTTCCCAACTGTGCAACTCTCTTCTATTTACTTGCTTACCTATTAGCTACAATCTCCAAAACTTCAAATGAAACGTCAATTGCTAGCTTCTATTTCCTTTAATCACGCCATCTTTTATTCTTTCGTTGACACCCATGTACTCTGTTTTTCTCTCACTGTAACCCTCTGCGCACTATTGGTGCTCCTACCTTCCTTGGGGTGTAAATGATCAACAAACTGAAGTATTTTATAATATAATTTTGGTTGGTTCCCTCCATTAAAGCGCATTCGATTAATGCGTGTTCGATGAGTGCGCTAATTTCTCTCTCAACCTCTCCCTTTCTTTCTTTCTTTTTTCTTTCTTTCATTCTTTCTTCCTTCCTTTCTTTGTCTCGCTCTCTCTCTCTCTATCAATCTATCTAGCTAGCTAGCTATCTCTATGTATCTATCAAACTATCTACCTCCCTCTTTTACAGTTTAACTTCGTTGCATGAACTCGTTTAATTCAGCTTCTTTCTTTATATCCTTCTCCCATTCCATCTGTTTTGTTCCGGACTCAGTTCTTTTCAAATTCTTTTGACGAAAGTAAAAAAAATAAAAATAATGAAAATAATGTTCTATTTTTCTTATTTACTTTTGCTTAAAAGTCACCGAATCCCTGCTTTCTTTACCATTTGCTAACTTTTAAGCGATCGAAATAGCTTTGTTAAAACCTTCTATTATGTGCAATCTTTAACTGGTTTAAAATGTACTTTCTGTAACAAACCGAAAGAACAATGCTTCTGAAAGAACTTGATCAAACACGACAATTTATATTTTTCGTTACAGTATTAATTCAGCACTTTCAACGATCAACACATAGAAAAATGTCTTCACTGATATAAGGTCAATATATGTTAACGTATCAAAAGTTAAAAATCATTATTGCTTTTTTATGTTTTCAGTGAATCAATATGATTTTATCTGCAAAAAAAATACAACAGATTTATATGTTATTACCTATAAAAAACACTGTATGTCTTCATATGTTGTCTGGATATTCTCAGTTTTAAAACATTGTAGGATCTTTTTTTGCTAGATCTTGCAAAAGTCTCTATGACCGTCTCTGAATATAATGAAAATGAATGCCTTTCTCTTCAGTAATTAGAAATAGCTAGTTTCACCCCTCACCAGAAATTGTTATGAAACATCAAAATAAGGCTCCAGTTATGTACTTAAATAGTTTCGTCGGTGCAAGAATTTCATGCGTTTATGATACATGGAATCAAACCCATTAATACCTAAACTGAAAGCTGCATACAACAGCTTTCACAGTCAATGGTTAAAATGTCGAGAAAGTGAGGCACATATTTTTTAATGATGACAATTTTTCTTCGAATTATGTGAAATGACGCTATACAAAAAACAAGTAACAGAAATAACGACTTTGAACTACAATAAGAGCTAAAATGTATAACATATGAGGACAAAATAGCATAATTAAGACGTTGTCGTTGCACGTAATTATTAATAATATTGTCAATGGATGTTATAGAATACTAACAGACACTGGATTGAGAAATAGATTTATTATTTTAAGTCTTTGAATGAGAAGATTTTGTAAATAATTTTGAACAAAAGTGTTGCTATCTGCTCAGTCAATGAACACCGAAAGCTTCATTATAAGGAAACGGCTAAAATTACAATTTCCATTTTCATTTAATGCTTCGTTCTCTACTCAAATCGATCACTTGGTTGATTGATTTTACATTATGCCATCATTTTTAGCTCATTTATTGTGTAATGGATTCACTAGTTAGCAGATATGGTCACCTAATCTATTGTCTCTAAAATAATGGCGTAGTGCAGAATCCGTATACCTTTTCTAGAAATGTCTTCACGGTAAATGGTCTGATAAACTCTCCTCCACGGTACCTAGACTTTATGTATTTAAGCTCAACTAGGCAAAAAAATTCTCGTCATTATAAAAATGAAATGGCTACATTTAACTGTAATTTCTATGTTAACAGTTCCTTTTCTCGCACTTCTTGCATGTTGAATTCACTTCTTGCGTTCCAATTGTTATCTATTGCTTACTTAAGTCTACTTCCTTAATCGTTATCGCTCCTTATTAATGTTTTTTCATTTTTGTACATTCTTTCACACTCAGTAGCCCATTATGTCTTAGTAGCTTTATTGCCTAATTTTAGATAAAATAATTACATTAAAAAATCTCCCTGGTGAGAATTTTAAGTGTGCATGATACTTTAAAAACAATACATTTATATATAGGAAATAAGTAGCTTGCTTATAATTCTGATTTTTTAATATATGTCACATCTTCTTAGCGTGTTAGAGACGATTGTTCTATAACATTTCTTCTGTTTTTTCTTTTTTCAAGTAACTTCTACTCATTTATCATCACTGTTTTCTTAGAAGTAGTAGAAATTAATAGGTAAGCATTCGACTGTAGTGATTTAGTTTTTTAATAGTGCTCCATACTTAGAACAACATTACATACAGTATCATTTCTATTATAAGTGTTTATAATAATGTGACACTATCTCCTGCGGGGATACTTTCCCTTCTCCCATAGGGATACTTTCCCTTGTTCGGTTTAATACGGCGGAGAGAGAGAAATTGATATTAGCAATATTATTAGTTATGCTTTATTGTAATACGCAATGTAAGCTTATGCAAAAAATAATTTTAATACTATTAAGTACTTGTACAATATGGGGAATAGAAAAATGAACTTTACTATTATGAACTTCTAAAATCCGGGGAATATAAAATCTATCTATTTCTGGGAAAGGAAAGAAAGAAAAATATAATTTTCCTTTCGTGTTTGAAGCGGATATTTCGGTAAACTAAATTTTTTAGCCAAAACAAGTGTCAGAAATATTTGATGGGCTCAGGCGGGGTTAAAGTCCCTCGATAAATTTTCTGGTAAACAAGAGAATATGTGGGAAATTGGAAAAATCGAAATACAATGTGAGCTCGCGGGATCTCATTCGTCGAGCTAAACCCCTTCCGCAAATCGAGTGGGTGGAATACGATTTCATTGGCCGAGGGCTTTGAGTCGGCTGGATCCACAGAGAGGACTGAAAATGGTTATAAAAATCCGAATTCGTCGAGAAAAATCAGTTCTCTCATATTTCTCCATTTTCCAGTAACTTTTAGACCAGTCTAAATGTAACGACTGTGGCGGGAAAAAGGATCCCAACCGGAAGCCATGACCCACAGCTGGTCTCCCACCATAGAACTCATGGCTAAAGAGTTAATTTCGAATGAAGCCTGCCGCAAATTAACTTAAGGAGTTAATTTGGAATAATACGCCTTCGACATGAATCACAAAATAACGTTATTGTTTGTTTTTTTTAATCACGGGAAAATCGAAAATTCTGATTCTTCATTCGCTCTACTTCGGTAAACTCCATTAAACTCCAATAAGGACCCGAAATGACTTTGCTATTTTAGAAACTGCATAGAAAATTGAAATTCCTGATTATAGAGAATATGGGAAGAGACTTTAATGAAAATTTAATGAATATGTGAAAAGACTTTAGTGAAAATTTGAAGAGCTTTGTTTACTTTAACGAAACTTAGACAAGACTTTTTTATTTAAGGATTGGAAGCTCTGATATTTTTAGCAAACTTTCTCTCTCCGTTGTAACCGGAATTTTCGACAACTGTATTATCATTTTCGACAACTGTATTGTCTGCTAAAGTGAAAGAAAAAAACTTGTTTTTTTTTATATATAACGACATTCTTCGTAACTCTCCAGGCGTGTTCGACTTCGTTCATGTACTTTATTAATTTTTTTTTTTTTTGATGCGTGATTATTTTTTTTCAAACCACAAATGTACACCAGTGTCCGGACTGGCTCAAAAAGGCGACTACTAAAATTGCACGTGGGAAATGGCGCGTTGTTGCAAAAGACGTCTTGTAAACAGCTTTTGTGGCGACATCCTCGGACGAGAACGTCACGACCAGCAACAGCGACCAAACCAACTGGCCAGCCGTGTGTCAGTGTCACAACTGGGATCGTCACGACCGTCAGTGAGAACGAGTGTCACATTAGACGGCCAGTAAATATAGTTTACTGCAATACAAGAGCAGTTGTGTTTCGGTGCTAGATTATTAGCACCTCGTCTGCCTATGTTTTTATTATGTTCACTTAAAAGAAAAATATTACTATATATATATATATGTGTGTGTGTGTGTGTGTGTGTGTGTGTGTGTGTGTGTGTGTGTGTGAAGTCTCTCATTGATTTCGATATATGAGGTTCGAGAAGTTTAGTTTTAGAACGATATGAAAAATGCATGAGATAATTTATTTGTATCTTTATCGACATTAATGTCAAACGATTGAACATGAGAACCCTTTTAAAGATTAACCTGTTGAGTGAAGTTTCGTGTTTCCAATTCACTTGTAGTCAAGTTTCGAGATCACGTAAAACATCACTTAATTTAGATGCTAAAATGTCAAATGAAAGTCTTGTGCGAAACAGTTTTGTTATTTTTATTCTATTAATAATCTGATCATGTGCCAAATCAAGTCAAACGTAGATAATATTCAACTAAGAGGTCTAATAGACCTAATACTGTCTAGTAGACAGTATTAGTCGGTGGTGTAGTTACATATCTGGTCTGTGTGAGATGTAAATGAAAAGTATGGAGGAAATGAGAAAAAATCGGAAGCTTGTGATTGACTTTGCATTTAAATCTTGAAGATTGTAGTTATCAGGGAAGCAAGAAATCATAGGAGCTTCACAGGCGGGAAGAGTGTGGGATAAATGCTAGCTAGTTCAAAGATAAAACGGTGAGACCTACTAGCCAATGTAGTAGAATGCTTAATTCATGTAGTTAGGGAAACAGTTAAAAAGCTCATTATAAAAGTTTCAATGAAAATATTTGTAGAAAAAAATAGGTAAGTCAGGTGCGGTAGTTAAAATGCGATTAAAATTGAGATCGCTGGTAAGGATCGAATACATTCTTCTTCTGTGTGCCATGTCCCGTCAGGACGAAGGCCATCTCCCTATTCTTTATCACACTTAATAACTCTTCTCCTGTTATCCCACTCAATCTCTGCTCTACCATCCATCTAAAGTCCATCAAGTATGTCATGCGTTGCTTTCACTTGTCTCTCCTCCCTTTTATGTGTCCCTTCCTCATTACATGTACCATAAACTTCAGCTGTCTTTTCCTGATGTTAAGTATCAGTTTCCTTCTTGTGTCTATCCTCTCCAAAATCTTGTCGTTGCTTAAGCGTTCTACTCATTGTATCCTCAGTATTCTTCTGTGGGACCACGTTTCGGTTTCTTCGAGTGTTTCCTTCATCTTTTATGAGATTGTTCAGCATTTGCAGCTACATTGTAGGACAGACTTTGCATAACAGTGAAGTTTTCCTGTCTCTTAATACTCGACTCATCGTTTGAAATTCATTCTTGGTCATGTCAATACGCCCTTAGATTTTCGTATTGCACTTTCCATCTTTTTCCCAGGTACTTAAATTTATTTATGTTAACCTGCTGGATTTTAGTATCTCCAACTTGTAATTGACATTTTGGGCTCCTCGTTTTACTGATTTCCATGCATTTTGTTTTCTTGCAGTTTATGTATAGTCTTTTCTTTCTGTTTCTTAAACAACTTCCTGGAGGAAGTTTTCTAGTTTTTTTTTTTCTGTATCTGATATTAGCAGTGTGTCATCTGGTATCTTATGTTGTTCAGACTGATGCTGCCATGGACGAATCCTGGCAGAACTTCTAGAGTTCTCAGAATTGTCTTGCTGGAGAGTTGAATAGATCTGATGAGAAGACATATCTTTGTCTTACACTTCTTTCTGTCTTTGTGTATCGGCTGAGCTCGTTTCCTGTCCGTATGCAGGCAGTTTTCTGCTAGCAAAGATGTTTTATTACCCTTTTCAGAATAAAGGTTGCCGAGTGTCTCTATCAGGTCTTTCTGTCGTACTTTGTTGAGTGCCTTTGTGTAGACGATGAAACACTGTAACACTGTAAGTGTTCCTTATGCACACACGTTAAATGGATATCGACAAACCTAGGATTTGAACCCAGGAATAGATATTTGGAAAAGATCTCTGTATATACTTTTTTCTTTCAAAAACAACTCTTTTCTTTATTATAAGAAGGGCTAAGGGAGAGAAGAAGAAGAAAAAAAATAAGCCCCGGTGTGGCCGAGAGAAAGGAAAAGGCGAAACAAAAAACATTTACGAGATGACATTGTTAATATGATAACAATTTCATTAAAAAACACAGATGGCTTTGCGAAAAGAGAGAGAATCCTGGTTCTTTTTTTCTTATTCGTTGTCTGTTGCTCTCCCTTTCGCTTTCTTGGAGAAAGAAAATAAGAAATTGGCCGGTGTGAACAAATTATCTGTAAATTTTTCAAAGAGGCTCCCCACGTAAGGATGTAATTGTAATTAACGCAGGTCCGTAGCTTTCTCTGAGATCAGAAATCACAACGTGGCAGAGGAAGTGAAAGATTTCCGACTGATCATTTGACATCTTCGATCGTCTGGGGGCTATACGGAAGTGAACAGCTGCAGACTCAGGTGCGACTAACTCACGGCCAGTTAACGCACGCAACATAATTTTGACATCAAGAGGGTTTGTGGTATCATACACAGGTACTATTAAAAGTGAAACTGAATGGCTTGTTCTAACTGCGACTTTACGTGCAACTGTCAAGCTACAGTATGTTTCATAATAGTAGCAACTCAAAATTTAGGTTTTGTGACCAAAACAATAAAACTATTTGTCACCTTATCGCAGTAAACTCAGTACTTACATCAAGTCAGTAAAAACCCGTCATGACAGAGTATCTCAATATCTTCATTGTATACATCTATCATTACTACGGAATAAAAACAAACGGGTATCTTCCTGAATCTGTATTTGAGGGTGCAGATGTTAACATCCTCTGGGATCTCAGATCGAATAATAAAAGCAAATCGCCCAGACATTATTATCAAAGACAGAAAAGGAAAATGTTTATGAGCCAACCAAGTGACAAAAACATTTCTGAGAAGATTTTTGAAAAAATGAACTAATGCAAAGATATGGAAACGGAAACAGAAAAAAATGTTACATTTAAAAGTTAAAACTGTTTCTGGTGTAGACGAAGCTTACAGTCTGATAAAGAAATGACCATTTCCAATATATATAAATGTTTGTCGATGTTTTGCATTATGTGCGTCGTGGTACAGTGGATATCGGCTCGGAACGAGAAACCGGGGAGCCGAGTTCGAATTCCAGTTGAATCCATTGTATTCACTTACGCGCAAATACCCTTGGGAAAGGTATTAATCCGTCTCTTCCTTCCAGTTATGGGTTAAATAGCAGGACAGATTGGGTTCTAAAGCCTTGGTCGGCAACCAGTCTACCGCAGACAGCAATGGCAACCTACTGCGGGATAATCTTTCATGACATGATCGACCAAGCGTGTATCACATATGGCACTTAACTGACTGACTCTAATTATCTACACTATTTACATTGTTCAGAATGTTGTCCACATCTTTGTTGTCATATTCACGACGTTTCAGCTGTTGTACGTTTCGACTTTTTCAGGTGATTGGAATTTCTAATTGTTTATGATCAGAGGAGTGATTATAAAAATATTCAAGTAAAAGAAGAAGGTTTTATAATAAAAAATCTATGAAGAACCGAGCCAGCCTAGATCCTAAAACTATATATATTCATATATAAGGGAACAAGTCTCGTGGATTGACCGTTAGAATTTTGAAGAAAGTGGTGTGAGTAGTTAATATGGTTGATTAATTACCCACTTTCTTCAAAATTCTAACGGTCAATCCACGAGTCTACATTCACACACACACAAACACACACACACACACACACACACATATATATATATATATATATATATATATATATATATAGAAAAAACTACTACAAAGTTGTAAGTTAAAATGTATTTTTTGACAGTATTTATTTATTTCTATTGTTATATATATATATATTTGATATTCCAGACTGGCCTCGGCCTTTCATCAGAAACAAATGATTTTAAAATTTAAACTAGAAGCGTCCGCGTCGCGAGAAGCTCTTCGTCGCGTGAAGTGTACATCGCGTGATGTAGAAAGCAATAGAGTTTGAATATCATTAAACGTAAACCTAACTGTAATAATAAATGTTTTAAAGAAAAAACTTTTAAGTGTATCTAAAAAATGTTTAACTATTGAAATATTTATAAAGATTCAAAATACCTAAGTCCCTATTTAACCCTAGCCTATATATATTTAATTTTAAAATCCAGTATTTTTCTTTCTTTCTGCGTGAGTATGTGGAACTAAAATCGGAATCTATCAGTAAACATTTGAAGTTTTCTAATGTGTGTCCTGGTTGATTGAAGTGTTGATTGAAGTGTTCATGGGGTAATAAGGGTTGTTTTGGCGTAATTTAATGTTTGCGATGAATAACCTATCGTCTAAATTAGGCAAAAATGAAAATAACACTGACATTTCAGTTTAACAAATGTATTTACCGAAATTATATAAGTATAATTTGAAATACTTAGTGAGAAAATATATTCAGTAAAACAAGGCAACTTCAGTCCCGTCTTCCAGGCGACTTAGGAATATCCAGTAACTCTTCTGGACGGCCTCTTTGTTTAAGTTAGTAAATGCTGTCATAATTTTTGCCTCAGTTCATATTTGGGGTTACAAGGAGTTTTCTTGATTTCACGCTCATCTGCAGCCCACGCATAATAATCCAGGGGTTTGCAGTCTGAAAAAATTAGATGACCAGATGTAAGGGGGTTGTAGAAACTGTTTGACATTTATTTGACTGGGTTCTCCTACTTGCTCGGCATGGCTATGAGTCTTGTTTCAGTTATAGGGTCTTGCAGCAGCCACCCTCTTGACTTAGGGCAGTATTGCCCGCTCAAAGCAGTTGATTTAAGATTCCGTGTTGAGTCTGATGCCCTATGGGAAGATGAATGAAGGCATAACTTTGCCATCACATAATCACCATTAAACTCATCCATTTCTTTTCGAATCTGCTGCACTAACCTTACACTGACATCCAAATTTTCTGACATGCTTGTATTGGAGTTTTCGGCACGAATTTCAATAGTACAGTATGACCTTTCTAAATTTCTGTCAGAGGGAAATGAGTCATGGTTCTCTTTTTTTCTTTTCTTTTTTTTTGACAAAATAAAAAAAACAAGCAAACAACTCGCATGCGCAAAATTAATAATTTAAAAGGGCGACCATTTACCCATTGCACCCTGTACAAAATATAATTGATTTTTCAAGGTTTAGCTACAGTTGATTATTTGTTAAAGCCTTCAGTATTTAAAAAAAACACATTTAACGGAGAGAACTGTTCCTAAGTTGACTTGTTTCTCTTTTTTCTTGTTTTTTTTTCTTTTATTATAAACACTGGAAAACTACAATCACATGACTGCACATTTTAGAGTGTTTTCCAGTCTTATTTGTATGTGTTTACATTCGCAATATTAACTGTATTTCTTACGAGTCAATGTACGTTTTTAGCTTCTTACCATTTTAGTTTTCTCAAATCTCTTTTTCGACAGACTTAAAACAATTCTTTTCTTGTTTGTTTTGCCAGTTTTCAAATTATTTTTTGATGTAAGATCATTATGTTAACATCACGCAATTACTTTACATTTGTGATACAAATTTCGTCAATTCGTTTTTCTTGTTTTTAAATTTTTCTAAATCTCTTTTGTGACAGTCGTAAAGCTAGTTATTTTGTTGTACTTTTCTTGAAAATAATTCCAATCTATCTCTTGATAATTCATTGATTTCTGCTCAACCTTCTCCCAGAACATTGTTCCCTAACTATACAATGCCTTGTTATTCACTAGCATTGATAACATCCTTCAGACTCATTGCAATTTTTATGTATATGCGACTTTAAAAATAAATATCAATAACAATACAGTTACTTAGACGAAGACGCTGTTCAAATCATAGAAGAAAAGAGTGTTCTAATAACAAAGGAAGAGCGTCACATACAGTAATGTCCCTCCACTAGCATCCGGTTAATAGCGATTTGTTCTAGTTTCCCATTTCTATTGTTTACTATATTGTTTTAGTTACCTTTCTGAGTCAATATTAAATCATTATTATTGTGTTGTTTAGAGTAATTCCGCAGATAATGATTCCTGGTACGTTTTCTTAGGATCGTCTGACTGTATAGCTTAAATAAATCCGGTAAGCAAATGTATCCTTATCTAAGTATAATATCGAGCATGATACCAACATGTAATTTATAGTTAACTATTAAACTGATATTTAAAGCTGAAATTCAGAGTTTATCACACCATCGTTTGGTTAAAAATATTTTTACTGGGAGAATATTGACATGTCAAGTAAAATTCTTACAAAGGCTGTCTTTATCTATTATCCATTTCTCATCGCTGTATTGTGTTATTTCGCGGAATTTTTTACTCTCTTTTCTAATCAATTGCTTTGTTTTTTATTCAAGAAAGAAACACAGATACATTCAGAAAATATATACATTAGAATTACGCTTTTCGGCAAAAGCAAGTGACCTTACAAAGAGAAAATGAAACAATAATGTCTTCACGAAATTTCGAAGTCAGCATGTCTTAAACAATACTGATCAATACTTTATGACAAAAACTGCTCAACTCAAACTCAGAAAAAATCCGTTCCTTATTAACAGCAGAGGAAGGAATACAAAATTCCAATCCACGGGATAGAACAGAAAGCTCAATGCCAGTGAGATTAATCACCAGATGGTTTGGTTCTGTGTCAGGTGATCTACACCGACACATTTTCAATTATTCCAATATTAATCTCACTGGCATTGAGCTTTCTGTTCTATCCCGTGGATTGTAATTTTGTATTCCTCCCTCTGCTGTTAATAAGGAACGGATTTTTTCTGAGTTTCAGTTGTTAGACTCTCAAATCATCCATCATGTTCCTAAGTCCGTCGAGAAGTGTTCTGAGGTTAAAACTAGGTTGTTTGAGTTTGCCACTGAATACTCTGCGCTAGGTTGCGAGAAAGATTCTCTCAACTGGCGCAGTATCCATTTTCAAACGATTAGAGCTTTACGCTCGCGGAGTGACATTTATATCACCAAGCCAGACAAGGGTGCCGGTGTCGTGATTTTGAATAGATCGGATTATATTGCAAAGATGCATAATATATTGGATGATCCATCTAAATTTACAGTTATCGGTCCAGCCGATACTCACGATAACACTGGCAAAATAGAAGCCAAACTTCAACGTTGGCTGTTGTCCAAGTATAAGGACAAATTAATTTCTAAGCACATCTATAGTAGGATCAGACCCGTGGGCTCACAACGCCCTAGAATGTATGGCCTTCCAAAAGTTCATAAAGACGGAATCCCACTCAGACCTATTTTGTCTATGGTGGGCTTCGCACAACATGAGTTGGCTAAGTGGTTGGCTGAGATTCTCCAACCTGTGTTTCTTGTTCTGTCTGCGTACAATGTCATCGACTCCTTCAGATTTTCTAGTTTCATTAGAAACTTAGATTTTTCATCTAGGGATAAATTTATGGTCTCCTTTGACATTGTCAGTTTGTACACAAATGTTCCATTAAACGACACTATTAACATTTGTGTAGACATGTTATATAGAGGGAGTTTAGGTGCCGCAGCAATTCCCGAGGAGTTATTCCTGGAATGTATGCGATTGGCAACTGAGGGGGTCGAATTTAGCTTTGACGGGACAATGTTTGCGCAGACGGACGGTGTTGCTATGGGTAGTCATTTGGTTCTTGTCCTTGCGAATATTTTCGTGGGATTTCATGAGCGTCTGCTATTTGAAAGGCTAGCTGAACCTTTGATATATCAGCGATATGTTGATGATACCTTCTCTTTATTTGACAGCGCTATTGATGCTGAACATTTTTTAGTTCAGCTAAATTCTTTACATCCTTCTCTTCAGCTTACCATGGAGATTAAAAGGGATGGATGTCTCCCATTTTTAGATGTCCTTGTTCAGCGGCGGGACGGTGCTTTCGTGACTTCTGTTTTTCGCAAACCAACTTTCACAGGTTTGTATACTAATTGGAAATCGTTTGTCCCTAAGTCTCGTAAACTGGGTCTGATAGAAACCTTGGTTCACCGTGCCTTGAATATTTGTTCTCCTGAATGTTTAGAAAGCGAATTAATTCGCTTGTAGGAGATTTTCGAAGGCAACGGGTACCCGGTTAATGTGGTGAAACGGGTAATTGATCGCAATATCAAACGTTATAAAGAACCTAAGGTTGAAGGACCTAGCCGCTGTCCCTTGTATCTGAAAATACCCTGGCTTGGTAGAAGATGTCAAACTGTAGCCGACAAAGTTTCGGCATGTGTTTCGTCCTGTTATTTTGCGGTGCAGTTACGTGTTGTTTTTCAGACTAGACCTGTTTCCTTCCTTCAGTAAAGATAGGTTCCATTGTTTGCAAATTTAAATGCTGTTGTGATGCAGCATACATAAGACGTATCGATCTGAGGTTGGAGACGCGGGTTTCACAACACGTCCCCACTAATATACGTTCCAGTGGCTCTCTCAGACCTATAAGAACAACACAATCTGTTCTGGATTCCGCTATTGGCCGACATCTTTTGGACAATCAAGTGTGTGCCTCGGCATATGAGGACAGCTGGTTTACTGTCTTGCACAGCGCTCGGTCTACACATCATCTACGTATTTTGGAAGCAATTTGCTTGAAAATTCAACAGCCGAGCATGTACAGACAGAAAGAGCGGTTTTTTTGCTCCTTACAATCGCTGGTGAGTCTGTGAGTGTAACATTTTTTCACTTTTAAACACTCTTGTGGAATTAAATGTGTACACCCCCTTACATTTTATGTGTTTTTTTTTTTCAATAAATTTATTTTTAAACGAGTTCCATCATCTCCCAGCATTGTAAGTAATTTAATTTATTTTGCCTTGTCCTTTTCCTTAATTCCCTTAAAATTAAAGCCAACGAGAACCCTTGATAAGAGTTGGCCGAAAGGTTCCTCGGGTTTAAATAATATGACATCTGTTCTTTTTAAAGCCATTCGTAATTTCTGTGGGTACAAATCGTTATTTATATATATATATATATATATATATATATATATATGTATATATATCCGCTCTCAGACCCTGATTGAGCACTCTGGAAGAATGGTTGACTTTGTAAAACGGTAGCTACTCTGGCGCGTACGCATCGCTCATTCAGTAAAATGAATTATAGCACTCTAGCTATTGGGCGCGTATAATGATAATATATGCTCTAAAAGGTCTGCCTTCTTCCACCGAACGCCCATAGCCCAGGGGTAGAATCGCCGACTGACGCCAATTCGGTCGGGTTTCAATCCTGGGTTAAAAAGCAATCGGAGTCTAACCGGACTGATGAGCTGTTATACAGCGAAACAGATCTGTCTGTGGATGACTATATATATATATATATATATATATATAAATGCTATTATAGAATGAATGTTTTTTATATTAAGCTAAGTATTTTTCATATCCCTCCTCCCGCTCAACTATGTGTGTGTGTGTATTGATTGTATAGCAAGCTAACTAGCTGTACAAGATATCTATCTATCTTTTTTAATCATTTCACTCCAAGCAAAACATTCAACTTCCACTATAGCGCAGGGGGTTACATAGAGCGATTGGATATAAGAAATGTCAGAAGGAGGGTGATAGACGAGTTAGGAGGTACATAGGAAGAGTGTTTGAGAGAATGGGTGCGAGTTAGTGTGTTAGGAGGTGTCTATTGACCTTACATTTAAACTACTGGCGATTGTAGCCGTCGGGAGAGCAATCAGGCGGAAGGGAATTCCACAGGCGGGTAGTGCGAGAAAAGAAGCTGTTGGAGTAGAAATTGCGGTTACATTTCATCAGTTTCACTGTAAGATGGTGGGACCTAGTTGCTAATCTAGTATTTCGTACAAATTCGTACCTAGGGGGAACCATTTATCTAAGTTTACCGGAGCAGAAGCCATAAAAGTCTAGAAGAGGCACAGGGAAGCCACGCCACGCCGGTGAGAGAGTGACTGCTGGCAGTCAGCCAAGTCGGTATCGATCACATTGCAGATTCTCCGTTGTATTTTCTCAAGAACCCCGAGGATAGATAGATAGATAGAT
This sequence comes from Ascarosepion bandense, assembly GCA_037127315.1. NCBI lineage: Eukaryota > Metazoa > Mollusca > Cephalopoda > Sepiida > Sepiidae > Ascarosepion > Ascarosepion bandense. The sequence continues at coordinate 925,293 of JBBBDQ010001211.1, forward strand.
AGATAGATAGATAGATAGATCTAAAGTTCGATTTTTATTTTTAGTGCAGATGTGTCGCCTCTGAACTAACAAATCCAACTGATTGCAAAGAAAGTATTGCAGATGAATTATTTCAATAGGTTTAGAGTTCAGATTCATACTTCAAACGACACTTTTAATGTAAAATAGAGTGCTTTAAAACGTACAGATGTAAATTTAGTTTATGTGTATTGAAAGTTCGTTCCTTCGACGAGCTTGATATAAGAGTAACTTGAAACCGATGGTCAAAGAATAAGAAAAATGCGTATGATCAATGGCAAAAGAGTTAAGTAAAACCACTTGAAGATTCACATATTACCATGACTACAAGTAGATAATGCTACGATATAATGGATAACCGTCCACTTACGAGCAAACTGGGAAATGCATGAATCATCTTCTCTCTTAAGATGCCAGCTAAATAGTAGAGTTTGTATCTGAAAAAAAAAAGCTTTTTTATTTGAAAATTAATGCAATATTTAATCACAAAAATACTGCAGCTTCAAATGACCCACAAATAGTTGATAATCCACAAGAAAAATCAATCAACCATGACTGCAAAGGAAATTTCCTTAACCAAGGTGTCAGTGATTACATGAATTAGGAATATTTTCAGCTTTTCAATTGCAGGAGTGGTACAGAATATATATCTAAATCATTTAGATTAAAAAACTAAAAAAAAATAATTCACAATCATAAAGGTTTATAATGATAACGAAAAAGATCGCTCACTTAAAAATATATATTATACACCCCGATCAAAAATTTAAGACCACTTAAAAATCTTTAAAAAGAAATGTTTTTACGGATAGATTTTAAACTCCTCCCACTTAGGGTTACCAATACTACAATCTAAAAGGTTATGGAAACAAAAAGTTACGTTCCAAGCAGTTTATTTAGAAATTTGTTAGTCGTCTCCCCCTTTCGGGGCTTGGTCACCGGACCAATGGAATCTCTCTCGATCTTATGACGTCATCTCCCCATACCCCTTTTCTGGGCTGGACTTAACCGAATTTTCTCCCTAAAAATTTTCTTGTTCTCACGAAACAATTTCGGGGATTTTTGTTTTTTCTTAAAACAATAGGCATTAACCTTTTTGAACTGTCTTCGCCCAAAACAAGTTGACAAGGGTCCATTAACATCGTTACCCAAATAATAATTTCTACGCACCTGTTTTTAATATCCATTCTCTGAGTCACCTATATTTTCAAGTGACAAGAATGCCTTATCAGTTTTACCCTGATGTCAGTGAAAATACCTTTTCTCTAAGTACTTGACTCAGAATCAAAACATTCGTTATCTTTCAAGAGAGTCACCCCAGCCAGACATTCAGACCCAAAAATGAAATTCCCCTTTACCAAGAAACAATAACAAATAAATTTATCTTTCCATTATGTTTAGATGGGTGGACGAAACCGATATCTATTGTTGCTGTGGCTTGAAAACAAATTTAGTCTTTTCTTTCTTTCTCTTCTTTCTCTGGTCTTCCTTTTCTATTCTTTTGCCAGCCAAAAAAGAAAAATAACAATTGAATCTATCTTTTAGGTTCAACTATGACACCTGTCTGTATGGGTGGGCGAAAATTGAAAACAATCCATTTCTCTTTTCTTTCTCTTTCCGGGTTTACAATAATAGAGAAATACCAGATGTTATTTCTCGTCTCTGCTTTCTTTTGAAAGATAAAGATTTTCCAGCTACAGTTAATAATTAGTTAATAAAATTAATCACTTCCGTTTTCCTTTGCTCATATTCAGAGGATAAAGAAAATTTCTCTTAGTATGTTCTCTTATGACCTATAATAGTAATTTGAAGATTTTCCGGTTATTGTTATTAATTAATAAAATTAACTAATTCCGGTCCGCTACAAAATATTGTTTTACCATTACATTGCAGATAATTCTCTAGATTTGTCAAGAACCTCGAGATGAATAGCAGGAACACCTAATCAGATGTGGCAACAGTATTCAATGAACGGACTATTGGTAAATTTATGAATATGCAAGATGCACCCTGGCGAGAAAAATTTCTGGCAGACACAGTGAGAAAACTTTCTTAGCAATAGATGCAACTATTGATTCGATGAAGTCATTCCAATTCAGGTCGACTAAAATGTGAGGCAGGCAGGAGAGATTGTCTATGATGGTTAAGAGAGAGCAGCTTTGTTTTGGAGGCATTAACATTTACAATCCATTTCCTGTCCCAGTTAACCACTGATTGAAGGTCCTTTTCAATAATAGCAGCCAGGATTACTTTGTCAACCGTTATAGACGTCTTATTGATATAGGAGTAAATGATGGTGACATTTCCACCCCTATTTAGGAACAGATGACATCAATAAGATCATTGATGAAGATTAAAAACAGCGGTGGACTAAGGATATACCCTTGAGTGACACCCGTGTTCGTGTAACAAGATCTGCCTGTTCAAATCGACGTAAATCAAACAATTATCCTGTGATACTGTAGCCCATGAGTTTGCGCAGAAAGCAGACATGCCAAACCCTGTGAAAATCCTTCGAGATATGTAGAGCCTAGGTTTGAGCTTTGCAATTATTATCAAGAGTCTTGTATGCACAATCAGTGAGGGTTGTTAGTACATCAGCGGTAGACCTGGCAAAGCAGAAGCTATATTGTTTGTTAGAGAGTTGATGAGATGCTTTACCACGATAAGAGCCTGGAATACCTTACCAAAAAGCGGTATAAGCTGAATAAGGCGATAGTTAGAAAAGTTAGCGGGTTCACCAGAGTTTTTACAAGCAGGAACTACAAATGAGGACGTCCAACAAGCTGGAAAACCGGAAGCAGAAAGGCAATATTTGAAGAGGACTACAGCCAACTCAGAATCACATCTCTTTGGGACGATGACTGGGATTTTATCACTTCTGCTTGTCTTACTGGAGTCTAATTTAGAAAATTATATCCGAAACTAGAGACGAGGTTATGCATATATCACGTCACTAAGCCTCTGTTCTAGGTGGAAAAACAAGTATACGTACTCCAGACGAGTCAAATGTTGAGATGCAAGAGTATTTGCAAGTAAAGCATTCAACGTTGTCTACTGTAGATGTGAGGATTTCGAATTGATTGAATAGAGGAGGGCTCGAAGTTTTAATGTTGTTCAACACACTTATAAACAGCTTCCACCAATCTCTGAAATTGAACTTGCAAGATGCTATGCATTGTTTCCGTTTATCAGCAAACAATAACTTAGCTTTATTTAGGACACACTTCCGTTCATTACGAGCAGAGATAAAGAGGCGTCTGTTGTAATAAGACGTCTCATGTCGGTACAGGCGGAAGATGCGATTCCTGTGTGCAATAGCATCCGAGTATGCAGCTGGGAACCAAGTACATGAATGAGATTTAACTTGGAATTTCCTTGCTAGAATGAAAACATTGATGCTGGATTTCACTCAGGAAGAGATCTCAGGAGGCGCATTTTTGAACAAAGAGTCTAAAAAATGCGTTTTCTTCTTTTTTTGTTTTTTGGGGTTTTTTTTAGTGAAGGTAATCATGGAACGAGTCTCAATTCTCACGTTAACAACAAAAAGATATTCTATTAGTAGTAGGTTCTTGGTTTGTGAGAGATTTAAAAGGTATGTTTACAGACACTACCGCGTGATCAGAGTTACCAAAGCATGACATGAGTCAAGCATACAAGTTGGAAGAGACCTAGAAGAGAAGCGTGTGCTTCAAGGTTTCCATCACTTTCACGAAAAATTAAGTAATTTAAAAGTTCAAATTTTGGATGCCAGCAATGTCAGGGACAGAGTGTTTAAGCTACTTAGCATGATGGGCATGAATTCACCGAACACAACTATATTAAAAAACAGATGTACAGACATGTCTGTCTTATAAGAAATACCGTCTAGAACGAAACAGTCATAAGAGTAAGAAGAGTGGTAGAGAAACAAGAGATATCTGAGTGAGATTAGTAGAGAGATGGAAACACATGTAAGAATGATCTGGAAATTCTAGAGAGAGTTATCTAGCAAGCGGACATAAAATCTCATTTAATGTGGACATTAGTGTCATTTCTAAAAGCAGGAAGGTCGCCAGTAATTAAAAAATCAGAAGATGGGATGATATTATTAACATTAATTTTACAGAGAGCTAGGATATCCGTCGACTTTTGAAAGAGGAACGATTTCACACTGCAAAGGTTAGTACGAATACAAGGAAAGTTGGAAAAAATGTTGAGGAGTTTAGGTGTTTTCTCTTTGGACTGGTTTCATTTTATATCTTTGCTTGCTTATAAGCATTTGTAGTTATTTTGGTTAGGGAAGGCCTAGAGTAGTAGTAGCAGTATATCATCAAATAAAACATGTGCGGGAAGGAAACTGGCGCAGACTTCAGTATAGTGTGGCCTCATAGCAGGCTCCCTAGACGTTATGTTAGAGTTCAGACTCCTAAGCACCTGTCGTGTAGCAGCAACCTGAGAACTTCTAACCAAGCATCCTCAGTATAAAAATTTTTTGCCACCATCAACACATATCACAAAAAAACTCGTGACAACACCAGTACTAAGACTTCTGGGGAAGAAAGGAACCGGTAATTTCTCCTTAAACAAGAAACATGAGATGCTCAAGGAAAGGATGAAGCGTATGAACCGGGCAATAGCAGAACCTATCTACTTTTAAAAATTTAACTTAGTAAAAGTTGATATATTCTTGACATTACAGATTAAACAAAAAGTTAATAATAGCAGTTTTATGGCAGATCAATACATCTGAAAAATCTTCAAAACATAAAAGCAATCGGTTTCACCATCAGTTAAGTTAATATCTTCGGATGTTTTATCAAAATAATTTATTTGGCAGTTGAATCGGCTACCAAAAAAACTTTTTGACTATGCGACGTTTAACATTCTGCTATATTAAGATAGAGGGTAGAGCATAGGTCGACCCCCAAGATGCAAGCATGAAAGAGTAAGAAAAATGATGCTAAAACAAAAAATACGTATAGAGATTGGGATATGAAATGAAGACGCAAAAAATGCTCCGGAGAAACAATGAGCGGAAGATTGAGAGAAATTTGAGATGAAAACCCGTAAATGTTTGTTTTATAAAAATCCCTTATTGAGAGCCAAACATGATATTGTATCAATATACAGTATCATGTCAAAATTAATATAATATTAACTTTGATGTTCTTATATACAATATCATGGTGCTTTTCCCAGACCCGTTGCTAAATGAGGCTAGGGAAACTATTCTGTTTTATTATAAGCTGCGACTGAAACTAGAAAAATTTTTCCATGGGTACTTGTGCAAAAGTGAACGCAACGAATTCCGTTTAATTTGAACACAGCACACCGATTCCACATTTGCATTCATAACCACTACACGGGGAAATGGGGTTAGCGCTTTTTTTATCATTAAGTGCACATAAATAAAATTATGTTTTAATAATTTTACATTTAATCTAGCAAGTAATGGTGCAATAAAAAATATTACAATAATTTAAACATGGGCTTTGAATTTTAAATTTCAGCTTTAATTACAAGTAAGAGAAAAAATTGTAAAGTACAATTGATTTTCGTACATAAAACATGTTTTCAATTTATTTCTTAGTCATCTTAAACTGCTTCGAATATTCCATGCTAAACTAAAGAAGTAATGTTATTATTTTGTTAACTCTATTCCATGCATGTTAATGACATAATCTTTGTGCGTTGTAAAAGAAATATTTACTATTGAAACTTTCAGTTTATTGGATTTTTACACTTTATATTTCCTAAATATTAAGAGAGTTTTAAAAGTTTCCAAAGAAAAATAGTAATAACTTATTTTAAAACATGAAATAAAATTTTCATCTCAGATTTTTGGTTTCCGAATTTTTCAGTTCAAGATTTAAATGATTTAATTTTTTTCCAGATACTTATATTTAAACAAAAATTCTCATATCCAAAATATACTTTATCAAGATTTCATTAATTGAATTAATATTTCCGCGGCCTTTTCTTTCAAAATAGCTTTTTCATAAGTAAATTCATCAACTATTATTTCTTTACTTAAATAGTTTTGGAAATTATATCATTTTAATCAATCTTTTAACATCTTTCTTTTATTTTTATTAAATTATCCGCCTTAAATAACTTTATTGTGAAAATTATTATGTCACATTGTACAGTTAAAAATGCAAATATCGTTACCGTATATTTCGATGAACTAGACTCATTTTTACCCATAAAATTGGTATTAAAATATATTTGCCTCCTGTACACCGAGGAGGAAGAATAAAATCTAAGCAGAAAAGTTTAGAGCTGAAACCATAACTAGCTATTATAGTCGTTGCTCTAAAATGTAAACTGCAAATTCTTCATCGTTCTATTAACAAATAACTTATTTAATACTTTATTAATTGAGGAATGTATCAACTGAGTACAACATAAAGATTATGCTAACATTTCTAACAACTGAAGATAAACAAACAACGCTTACTTAGGTGTGTGTGAGGGTTAAAAATTTGTGGGGAATATAATATAGTTATTCAGTCATTTAAGAAATATATTATCAATACTGATTATAATCTGTATCCGTGAAGGGGACTGAGGATGACATTGTATTTTCTCATAATATTGGATGCAATAATAAAATAAATGATTCCTTTCTAAGTGATAATGAGATCAATAAGAATTTTGGAGGTTTTGAACTAAATGAATTAACTTTAAATCTATTTTCTTTCCTGCTTTTAAGGGCTTTGATATTCTCTTATTTGGGTGTTTTGCACTCTGCTTTGGTTATAACAAAATATACTAATTCTTCAAATATCTGATTGAATGTTTATTCAATAAAATCTTTCAACTACGACTACAGAATTTTTCCCAGATTTTTTATTAAAAGAATTATGCCTCTGTTAAACCGATACGTTTAACATTCCGATTTTTAATCTAACATTTCTTTTTACTAATGATATAATTAAATTTTATATAAGTTTTGTACATTTTCTTTCCCCTTGCATAATGTCTATTCGTCAAAAGTCCGAGGAGGTAAATGTACATATTGAAAAAAACGCTATTTCTATCGCTACATTAACTTTAGCTCCCGACGAATTTCAGTGTAATCTAAAGATGCATACTTGAGCCAACGTTTTATTGATTTTAAAATGGTTTTATGGTCGCAAAGAACAATAGAGGTAAAATAAATAATAAAAACGGGGAGCATAAACGAAACGAATGGCATAGAAGAAGTAAGTTGTGGAAAAGTGAAAACTGAAAGAAAGAAAGAAAGAAAGAAAGAAAGAAAATAAAAAAGACAAATAAATGCAAATGGAGGAAAAGTTTAGTCGGTAATCAGCACGCAGACAAATACGGGTATTGTTGTCTTTCTACATGTATTGAAATAGATTTTTGTCCGTTTTCATCTCCGTCTGTGCTTTGCCAGTTGACTTGCATATGGAATAGTAAGTGTGAGTATTTTCCTCTGTGTGCATTTATGCTTCTGACTCATTAAAATACGATAAGAAACCAAGTGTGTATAGGTGCATAAGTATTTCCTCTTTTCCCTTAGATTATTTTTTATTTATTGTTTTGTACATACTTACACGTCTTCGACGTTTTGTAATATAAAATACCATATACAACGCGGATTTTCTGTCTTATATGAGTAAATAACAAGTTAGGCCCAAAAATAATTTCTCTTTTTCTCAGGGTTCAGTAATATCTATATGAAATAAGAAAAAATTTAAATGATGTTAGAAAGAAGTTATAAATTATATTAGAAAGTCGTTCTTAATCACGAAAAGATTTATTAAGATATTTCAAGGTGATATACAATCATCAAATTCTCTTATTCCAATGCCAAATGGTCTTATATATATATATATATATATATATATATATATATATATATATATATAGGCAGCATTTTTTCATTGATGCATGTTTCGTTGAATAATATAAACAAGTTTTGTCGATTATGATAAGCTTAATAGCATTATCGTTGAAAGAGGAAAGAAAATGACAATATTGATAGATGTTTTTATTTAATCCTTACTGAGCTTTCGGCTTACATCAGCCATTATCAAAGATGAAAATATATCCCAATGGCTTTCCATACTTAATACTTCTCGCCCCCATTCACGTGTGGTCATGTGAGACGCCACAAGCTGTACTGTGATTTTCCCTTTCAGCGTGCAAGCACGTGTTTGCTAATCCTCCATACAAACAAAATAGATGACTACTACTATCGCCCGTCCGCGAACTGATCGTTACAAACAACACTATTTTCATCTTTGATAATGGTTTATGTAAGTCGAAAGCTCAGAAAGGATTAACTCATGTACCAATATTGTTCTTTTCTTTCCTCTTTCAACGATAGTGCTATTAAGCTTATCAGACCATATGAAAAAATACCTTCACAAATATACGAGGTATTCGCAGTAACTTTAATAGTGTAGAATCTTTCCTTCTAACTAACTCACCCGATATCTTAGCTATATGTGAGAAACCTTGACCCTTCTATCCCCTCTTCAGAGCTGTTCGTTCCTGGTTACCTTCCTCTCTTCAGGAAGGACTCCAATGTCCATATGCATGGGCTTGGTGTATATGTCAGCAAACAAATCCCCTTAGCCAGGGTCACATCTCTTGAATCCCTTGATCATTCCTTCATGTGCTTCCGTCTCTCACTTCTAAGCTCGGTTAGCTATCTTTTCTTCCTCTACCGCTCCCCCTCCTCCTCTGACTGTACGGTACTTGATTGCATCTCTACTAATATCGACAGGGCCATTTCTTCTCACCCATCTGCCCATATATTTGTTTGGCGATTTTAACGCCCACCACACCAAGTGGTTTGAAAACTCAGCCACCGACCTTGCTGGGATCCGCACCATGCACTTTTCAATAGCCCAAGCTCTAACGCAAGTGGTGGACTTCCCCACGCGTTTCTCTAAAAACCCTAACGGAAGGGACTCTTTACTCGACCTTTGCTTTACCTCCATCCCAGACTTCTGCACTACCAGGCTACTCTGCCCCCTCGGAAACTCTGACCACGCCGTAGTCTCCGTAAACATATCAATCCGCACTAACTCTACCCAAGAAAACCAGACCAGCAGAATATCATACTGCTACCAAAGAGCCGACTGGGACTCGTTCAGGGACTTCCTCTGCGACGTCCCCTGGAACAACGTCTTCGATCTTCCTGTCGAAGACTGTGCCTCCGAAGTCTCCTCTTGGGTTAAGGCTGGCATCGATGCTTTTATCCCGGCCAGGAAATTCCAACTAAAACCAAATTCGTCCCCCTGGTTCTCACCCGCTTGCTCGGCTGCCATTGCCCACCGGAACCATTTCTTCCGGTTCTATCGAATCTGCTCGTCGAACCAAAACAGGCGCCTTTTCACCTCAGCACGGAACAAGTGTAAAAAAGTACTGAACGAAGCCAAGAGGGCGTTTGCTACCAGAATTAGGCAACGCGTAGCATCCTCTAAGTTTGGCTCCAAAGATTACTGGCGTCTCTGCAAAAGCGTGCTCAGCAGGAACAAGACTTCAATACCCACACTAATCAATGAATTTGAAGTTCTCACCTCCCCAGCCGACAAGGCTGAATGCTTTGCCCGTAGATTCTCAACCAATTCGACACTGGACTCGTTAGGAATACCTACACCAGACTTCTCACCCAGAACTAAGGCTCAACTAAATAACGTCCACATTACACCCTCGCTGATCGCCAAGATAATTGCACAACTTCACCCACACAAAGCGAGCGGCGGTGACGGAATCCCAGTCATAGTACTGAAGAAATGTGCCCCTGAACTCTCCTCTGTCCTCTCTAAACTCTATAACCTCTGCCTATCTGCTTCCTGCTTTCCTGCCTGTTGGAAGTCCTCCTGCGTAGTTCCTATATTTAAGAATTCTGGAGAACCCTCAGACCCCGCCAATTACCGTCCTATTAGTCTCCTTCCAATCTTTGGCGAAGTTTTCGAAGCCATTATCAATGCCGAGGTGATTCAGCATCTTATGACCAACGGGCTTCTCTCTGACAAACAGTACGGGTTTCACTTCACCAGGTCTACTGCTGATATGCTAACGACCATTACCGAGTACATATACCAGGCACTCGACAAGAATGGTGAAGTCCGAACCGTTGCCTTGGATATCTCCAAAGCATTCGACAGGGTCTGGCATGCTGGCCTCCTGTGCAAACTGCGGAGCTATGGGATAACTGGACATCTGTTTGACCTCATCCAGTCTTTCCTCTCTAACTGCACATTGAAGGTGGTATTAAATGGGCATGCCTCCCAAAACTACCATATGAACGCGGGCGTCCCTCAAGGTTCATCCTAGGTCCCACGCTCTTTCTGATCTACATTAATGATCTCCCCGACACCATTAGATCCCAAGTTGGCATGTATGCCGACGACACAACAATCTACTCTCGCATCGATCAGAAACCAGGTCTGGACGACAAAGTGAACCTCGCTGCCGTACTTGAAAGGGACCTCCAATCCGTAGTGGCCTGGGGTAGGAAATGGTTGGTAAATTTCAATGCCTCTAAAACAAAGCTGTTATCAACTAACCACCATAGACAATCGCATCTACCTCCCATTAGCATGGGACAGGCTAGCCTCCCAGAGAGTAAAATACTACTTGGCGGACCTCAAATGGAATGACTATATTGAATCCATTGCCAAATCTGTTGCTATGAAAGTCGGCTCCCTGTGCAGGGCCCGGAATTTTTTCCCACCTGAATCTATTCTGCACATATACAAATCTACCATCCGCCCGTGTATTGAATATTGCTGCCATATCTGGTCGGGTACCCCTGCTGCTCTCCTTGGGCTTCTTGACAAAATACAAAGGAGGATCTGTAACGTGGTTGATACTGACTTGGCAGACCGGCTGCAGCCGCTCTCTCACCGGCGTGATGTGGCTTCCCTGTGCCTCTTCTACAAGTACTTTCATGGCTTCTGCTCCGATGAGCTTAGATCACTGGTGCCGCCTAAGCACGAATTTACACGAGATACTGGATTAGCAACTAGGTCCCACCCTTTTACAGTTAAACAGATAAGATGTAACCGTAAATTCTACTCCAACAGCTTCTTTTCTCGCGCTTCCTGCCTGTGGAACTCCCTTCCACAAGTCTGCTTTCCCGACAGTTACAATCTCCAGATGTTTAAATGTAGGGTCAATAGACACCTCCTATCACACTAACTCCCAACTATTCTCAGAACACTCTCATCTACCCAACCCTCATTCTCGGTATCCTTACCCGCCTATCACCCACCCTCTGACATTTCCTATATTTAATCAGCCTTTCTCCACTCTACGTAGCCCCCTGCGCAGTAGTGGCAGTGACATGCCTTGCTCGGGTGAAACGCTTATAAAAAAAAATAAAAAAACTTGTTTATATTATTTAATGAAACATGCATCAATATATATATATATATATATGAATGTATATCGATTTGTTTAGCGTAACTTAGATGTGATAAAAAGGCCGTCAATTTATCACAATAAAATTGACATTGAAGAACTATATCTTCGCCTCTATCTTCTCATTGTTTTTGGTGTTTTCACACATACAGAAGTTTACGGAGTCTAGACCCTTACCTTACCTTACTTCAGCTCTGCAACATAATTAATCTCTCCTTCACAATTATATATGTTTATATATATATATATATATATATATATATATGTGTGTGTGTGTGTGTGTGTGTGTGTGTGTGTGTGTGTGTGTGCAATTTTTAATTTTTCTACTAATGATTTACAACTGATATGGATGTCACTGGGAATTTTATAAAGTTGAACTCAAGACGACGTTTGACATTTTTTGGGAAAATATAAGCATTTCTTAAATATTATTTCCTTTTGAACAAACGAATTAATAACTGCTGATGAAGGGTTTTTGCTTAGCAATATATCAAATACTATTTGACTGGGTTATTTAATGTCGACATTTAAATATTTGTGTACCCAAGGTCTTATTTTTGTTGATAACAATCGTTTTAGTGATACAAATCATAATAATTAACATAGAGCTCTTTTCCTAAGGGTAATTTAGCACAAGTGAATATAACGAACCCAGCTGGAATCCCGAGCTTGTGTTCATTATACTAGTCAGAGATACAAGATTTTTATACTAGTCAGAGATACAAGATTTACTGTTCCCAAGCGGTCATCACATCTAGGTAATGACACGTCGTTGCTTAACTTTGTTGATTGTACAAGAGCCAACGTTTCAACGTGAGGTGACCATAAGCTTGCTGATAAAGGATTTTCTCCCAATATCAAACACCGGTAATTAAGTTTTATTTTCTGATAGTAAAAATTATTGTGTACATCACTCAAGGACAGGGTTCTCAGATTGTTCAATAACGTTTTCAGATACATTCAAATGTCCAGCGCGACTAAATTTTGAACTCACATTCCGTTCGGAAGTATCGATCTTAGCTGAAAAGACATCAGTTGTACTTTTGATTGCCAAATTCAAATAGTGAGTCGTCTTAAATGAATGGTAAGAATAAACAGAAAATCTAATAAACGGTGAGTTTTTAATAAATGGGATAGCTGAAAAAATATTAAAAACAAGTCTTTCAACCTCTATCACTTCGAATAAATAAAACCTAAAAGTCAATATTTATAGTTGAGTTCAAGGAAGCGTGACATTGTTTGAAAAGTAAGCAAAGTTTTTCCTTCGTGTAAGTTATAATATCCACCTACTAGCAGTATAGCACGGCGTTGCTCGGGTGTAATGAAAACTTTAAACTAATCTATGGTCCTGGAGCTCAGACTCTTTGGACGTTAGCACGAAAGACTAAAAAGCAATAGTTGTTTCCAGTTAAAGCGAAACCGTAGACTGAAAGAAGAATTGATGGATGTAAGTCAAATTTTGATTTCCTGGTATCGATATCAAATAAGTTTTTTTCGTCGTAAACTGAATTTTGAAGGCTAAATAAGTCCTCTGAGTAAATGGTATCATGGCTGAGACTAAGAACTACAATTATACCTACTTAGAGCCAAACCTGAAGCAAAAACTAAAATAAAAGGGCTGAAAAATAGAGACATACAGGCAGATAAACAAACACACACAAACATCTTGCCTTTTATATATATATATATATATATATATATATATATATATCGATATTCTGCACTATTGTAAAAACATCAACCTTGAAACTTCTGAATATCGTTTCTAATGTCTTTGTCTATGAGTGTATCAAATTTGATTAAAATCGGACTACTTTTATAACCCGATTTTTTCGATTATCGATTTTCGATATTTATCGGGGGTCCCTCGACACAAAAAGTACCTAGCTAAGTACACTCGCAGACGCTTATAGTACAACTGTGTAAATTTTCAAGAAAATCGGTTCAGCCGTTTCGGAGTCTATAGGTAACGGACACACACACACATACACAGACAGACAAAGTTCCATTTATAAATAAGTTTAGATATGAATTCTCATTCGTGCCTTTTGAATGTTATGTTTATAAAGTTTATAGTTCCAGCGAGTCGAAAACATAATATAATCCACTAAAAATTATTCGCAGTGCAATGGTTTTCCAGTACAATTTATTTTTTAAAAGAAATAATCTATTGATTAGGGTGATTTTGTATCGTTAGAGATTATGTATTGATTTATTTTTCATTGGTTATGTAAATTTTCTGAGAATCATGTTTTGGATTTTAAAAAATTATTTTTGGCTAGTGAATGTTGCATTAACAACATTTTAAGACATATCAATAATTTATCTAGATACAAGTCCTTCTATTTAACCCATAACTAGGAGAAATGATGCATTCATCCTTTTCTCAAGAATATATGCACGTAAGTGAATGTAACGAACACGTCTGAAATTTGAATTCGGCTTTCAGGTCTCACCAGCCGCACATCCTCGTCAATGATTATTAAACTGAAAACCTTTATAATCACCAAAAATTAATAATAGTGTCTTTGTACCAGTGTATAGGGAAATTCTTTTTTTTTAGATAAAAGTTTAAAAAAGAACGTGCTCAAAAAAAGTTTTTTTAATTCCAAAAATTCAAATCTTATTTTTCCAGATTTATATTTATTTTTTTTTATTTTTTTCACTTAAAAAGCCGCCTACTACATAAGAGATGGAAAATTTACGTGTAGACGTATCAACGTGAATCTTCAGAAAAAATATGTTGCGGAAGTAAATAAAGATTGTGATGTGGCAGAATCAAACATGTTTGTGTACTATTAAATACTGATTATTAACAAAGAACCCCACCGAAAGGTATAACTTCTTTATTAAATCTCGATTAGTTAGTCCTGTAGACGTCAATTACATTGTTTAATAAAAAATAAGATATCTACAAAATATAACGTATATTTACCCTATTCTGATTCAGCATCTCCATCTTTTAGTTTCTTAATTATTACGTATGTTACGCCCTGCAAAAAATTCAAATAAGAGACTATTCTGTTTTGATAGAGTGGAAAGACAGGAAAGATACATCAAAGATGCTACATGGTTTCAGGGAATAAATTATTAAAGAACAAAAGAAAAAGAAGCGAAGAAAACTATATATGACCGGATGCATCTGTCAATTACACGTGGCGGTCAATTGTTTTTCAAGCCAGTTGTGACTTTCTTCGTTGAAGTTTGATATTATCTACGGTCGGATATATTTTCACCTTTTAAAGCAAATAAAAAGAAAAACGGCGAAATTTCGACGAGTTACATACGTTTAAAGTATAAATGCATATATATATATATATATATATATATATATATATATATATAAAGAATACCTAGTGAGCCAGGCAGACCTACCTAGGATTGTCAGAGAAAGCTGGCTAACGAGGAAAGAAACAAACGACATGTATAAAGGAAATTCATTCAACCCACGTGGCCAAGAAAAAAGACACCAAACACAAATAGGGGAGAACTTTATTATAGAAAGCAAATGTAATTTATAATTTCATATGTTTCAAAAGTTTTTTAGAGATTAGTGAATGCAAAGACGAAAACAAAAAAACAAAAATGATACAAATCCACCATAAGCAAACTTAATACAAAACCCAACGCTTTCTGTGCCTAAATGTATTTAATATTTCAGTTTTGGAATTCTATAAATTATTAAAATTTTAATATTAATTAGGATCGGCTTTTGGGAATTTACCTGCTTTTTCCGCTTGGATTAAAGTATCTCAATATATATATATATATATATATATATATATATATGTGTGTGTGTGTGTGTGTGTGTGTGTGTGTGTGTGTGTGTGTGTGTAGATACATAAATGTAGATGCATAAATAAATGTATAGATATATATATTTAAACTATGTGTTATATAAATATATGTATATATATACTATATCTACATAATCTCTATGTGTACAGATATATGTATATATAATATATATATGTATGTGTGTGTGTATGTATATTATCTATATCACTACATATATATGCAAATGAAAAGTACACAGTATGCATTTAAATGTAATGATACATATATATACATAAACACAAAATATATATGCAGATATAATATACCCACAAAGATAATATCTATATATGCCATCTTATAAGTATAAGTTTTATGCATAAATACACACACAATTTATATATATATACATCTGTGTGTATTTGTTTTTTTGTTTGTTGTTTTTGTTTTTATGTGTGTGTGTGTGTGTATGTGTATGTGTGTGTGTGTGTGTGTGTGTGTGTGTAAAAGTATATTCAATTATTTTCCGTGATTAAGAACAGTATGGTTAAATAAAAAATACATGTAGCCAAATAAAATATAGTTTTTCTCTTGTCTTCTTTATTTAACCATATATATGTGTTTGTGTGTGTGTGTTTTTGTGTGTGTGTTTTTGTGTGTGTGTATGTGTGTATGTGTGTGTGTTTGTGTGCTACAAATATTTTAGTATTCACAATCTTGATTGCTTGTATGTTTCCTTGCGCATCTCTATGTGAATCTGATCAGTGGTATGCCTATCATTGTATTTAGATATGTCACTTTTAAAAAGGGTGTTTATTTGTATGAGTGTTTGAGCTTAACATGTACATATTTTTCTCTATGTGTGTTTGAGAGTAGGTGTGAGTGTGTCTATAGGTGTGTGCCTGTGCGTGTGCGTAATGTGAATTCCACGAGAGGCTAAAACTTGGCAAAAACATCGACCGGTAATTGTGACCGACTTCTGGAAGTGCAGTGTTCCACTGGCCCCAAGCCTTCACTTAGTAACCAAAGATGTGATTGTGTCCGAGGTAACTGGTTGTAAAAAATAGCCAAATGTCCGAGAGTGCGCTGGGTCGTAGGATCTGGATAGGGTCGAGTCTACTCGGCGCGATGAAGGATTCTTGGCAAATTGTGCTTACCTGATGTAAAATCCGTTGTTTCTAAATACATTCTCTCGTCAACCGGAACGCTATAACTTCTTTAACTTTGCCTCATGATTGCATAACACATAAAATCCGAATCGTACCATCGACGTATATACATACGCATTCATACCATAAAAATAAGTATATATATAATGTAATTTGACATCTTTGAAAATGGCTTATGTAAGCCGAAAGCTTAGATTGGAATATAAAAAAATTACGTATCAATATTTTAATTTTCTATCTTCATTTTATAATAATGCTGTTAAGTTTATCAGACAATATCAAAAAATGTACATAAGAATAAAAACTTGTCTATATTATTTAATAAAACATGCATCAATGAAAATATGATGCCTAAATACACACAATGTAAATTATATATATATATATATATATATATATATATATATATATATATATAAGAAAATATTTAGGCAGACACGTTATTTTATGGTAAATCAGATGTGTGGGTCTATTTTCAGGCGAACCATCATCAGCTTCTGTTTTTATGGTACAGAAGATCTTACACAAATGAAATTCACAAACAAAACCCCCAAAAAATCGAAATAAAAATAAAGAATGCCCCCTTAAAAGAGAAAATTTAAGATAAAATACATTATTACATCAGTTTGTATGTACAGGATACTCCTTTGGATTGTTCTATATCTACACCGAATGCTTATATATATATATATATATGCAATCATAGTTTAAATATATGCAACTTGTCGAAATTTCTACGTTTTTTCTTTTAATTTTTGCTTTTTTAAAGGACTTCTTGATCCGATCGAAATTTTTACGTTCCCAAATGTATGTATATATAGAAACATACACAGAAGATATACACACACACACACACACACACACACATATATATATATATATAGTGTTTATATATGTATATATATATATATATATATATATATATATATATATATATTATTCTGTTTGTATATATAAATATATATATATATATATATAGTGTTTGTATATATATATATATATATATATATATATATATATATAGATATAGATATATTATCATGGAAACACAACATTTCTATCTGTGGCAGAATATTGCTTAAAGAATTTCTACGTTGTTATTGTTATTGTACAACTAGTGGTACATTTAGTTTTCAATTAGTAGATGTAATATTTAAATTAAAGGCCGTCAACTAGCAATGCATTACTTTTTTTACCTAACCAAAGTAATTTCTAGGAAACGAAAGTACGAAAGGGAATTTATAAGCTGACGTAAAAATTTAACTTTTCGCTGAACCTATGTACTATGAACCTAAGATGTTGTTCGAGGTCACCAGAGGGTGTCAAATATCTTGCAAGTGTTAGAGTCACTCATAAAACATGCATATTTATGCATACATAGCCAAAAGTCAGCTTTCTAGCACATATATGTGTGTGTGTGTGTGTGTGTGTGTGTGTGTGTGTGTGTGTGTGTGTGTGTGTGTGTGTGCACAAAGAGGTTTTGAAACGTTTTCGGCTCGAATATAATATTTTCTAAAATAATGTTATTGATTATTCGGACAGATTGTGATAAATGACTTTTCTTCCGAACTATTACGTCTACTTCAGGAAATGTTAGCAATAAACCATTCGCGTCAGGGGTCACCTGCACACTTATATATCTTCCGTTCATCCATTTATCGAATACTGTTGTCATATTTGGTTTGTGTTCCTGCTATGCATTTCACGATTCTTGACAAAAATTCAAAGATAGATTTGGAAATGTAATCGATCCTAACTTGGCATCTCGACTTCATTTCTACAAATATTTTCATGGCAATTGCTTTGTTGAGCATTTTTCTCCTGTGTTCTAACTAAAAGAATTTATGCATAGAACAAAATGTCAAATAGATCTCACCGTTTTACTGTTAAATTAGCTAGATGCAACCACTAATTCTATCTAACAGGTTGTTTTCCCTTACTGAATTCCTTTCCTATTTCTTGCTTCCCTGACAACTACAATCTTCGAAAGTCTAAATGCAATGCGATGCTTCAAGCAAAAACAAAATATTTTTGGTTGCAAATATGCATATGGAAGTAAGTTAGGAGGAAATGATGATAGGTGATTCAGGCCTTCACGTTTGCAAAAGTCATCAGTTTCAGTTAGAAGCAAAAGAGATATCTTACAAAATAACACACTCAATGCATTAATCTTTAACTGTAATGAGATTAATCATAACTTATTTAAAACATGCTACATTAATTAAAGGAGAAAGCAATGTACTATGGCGAATATGTTTAGAAAGTGTTTCAACAACTTGAATCACCTAAGGTATATTTGCGCCAAGTTTCTTACGAAAGTTCTCCTTCATTTGCAGATTTTTGTTATCTTAAAAACAAAAGTGATAAAATAAAACCAAAGCGTAACTAAACTTAACGAGATTAGAGAGTATATATGCCCAGACACGTAAAAAAATAAGTAATTTTAGTGCTCACACATCTCCAACATTTCTCGCGTTTTTACATATATATATATATATATATATATATATATATATATATAACCCAACCAATAAAAATATTACATTAGTCCGATGAAGTCCTTCTAGAGGACGATACGCTTTGTACAAAATATTTTCATTTATATAGACGCTCATTTGAAATTCGACAGATCTTCACCAGTTGCATAAAAGTGCTAAATCATGTAAGCTGAATAAATCACTACTAATATTAGAAGAATTAAACATAAAATTAAGTAGGAATGTTTATGTTATATTCAAATATAAAGTACGACAAGAAAAATATTCAGGTGAACGCACAGAAACGCGATAAATGAAAATGAAGTAACATCGACTAAGTAGAGAACCCCAAGAAACTTTGATGATAACTAATGATAGCTGAAAGTACAATTTTTTATGCAAATATGTACCGTGTGCCAAGAAAATGATTCGATATGAAGAATGTTGATGAAAAGTCGTTAACAAAGAACACTCTTTCATCTTAATTACAAATATACCCTATATGTATCTATCTACCTATCTGTCTCTCTCTCTCTATATATATATATATATATATATATAGGAAAAATTATTAAAAAGTTGTGAGTTTAAAAATGTATTTTTTGACAGTATTTGTTTATTTCTATTATTATATTTTATATTTCAGACCGTCTTCGGTCCTTCATCAGAAACAAATGATTTTAAAATTCAAATTAGAAACGTATTTTGCGAGAGCGTCTGTGGTGTGAGCTTGTTTACATCACGTGACGTGTTTGTTTATATCACGTGACGCGTCTGTGGAGAGGGTTTGTTTACATCAAGTGACGCAGAAAGCGACAGATTTTTTTTAATATTTGTAAACATAAACATATATATATATATATATATATATATATATATATATATATATATATATATATATATAAATTAGATCCAAAGTAAATGTACCAGTAGCACCGAATTAATCACGAATGCGGTAAATTGTTTGTCTCTTTCGGGCTTGAGTACCAAATGTTTTAACCTATTTTGTTCTCACGGTTTCAGCATTTTCAGATTTTTAATAAACTTTTAACACCCATTTTCTTTCATCAGTTTTTAAATTTTTTTCCATTATGGGTTGTCTGAATTATCTGAAAAGAAAAACAGATTTAATTTAGATAAATTTAGTGTAAACCTATTTTCATATAGCAGGCATTAATTTTAAGTGATTATCAAAATGAGAAAAAATTTCTCTAAAATTGGAGAGTACAATTATTTTTGCCGGAAAATGTACCAGAAATGTTAACAAGTGAAAAAAAAAAACTGGTACGAAGTTTACTGAGTACAAAATTATTTTTAAGCAATTTCATCACTGTGGTTCCAGACAAAATAGCTGTCAGTGGGTTTTGACGATAAGTGACCCTAGGTTGAAGTGAGGCCTTGACTGTGTACTGTGTACTGGGTTACCAGGACAGTTAAAAAGAGTAGTCAGACAAATAGAGAGTGTGTGTTAAATGTAATTGTTTTCATTTCGAGTTGGCAAAAGTTATACAGGGAGGGAGCTGGAAACCCTACCCACCACTTTCCAACACCAGTTGAAATGCTGTTTAACATAATCAGAATGCAGGACGACATTTAGTGAGTCGGCTTCAGTGTCTTGAGAAAAGAGGTTGAAAGAAAGATTTGAAATACGGTCAACCTGAAAACTCGCCTGCTGCTAAAAATAGAGGAAGAAGACAGGAGAGAGAAATATTGCAAAATTAGCCAACTGATCGTCGAGTAGAAAAAATATAACACGAATATTTTCGTAAGTTAAATGCCAGCCAATTAATATTTATTTTTTGTCACTTATTTTGACTTATTTATAAATCTGTAATTATTCTATATATATGAATATTTATAAATCTACACCGTGTCGTTGAGGTCTAAAATCTGGTTTTCATCACATACCAATCCCTCGCAAGTTTGGATCATCCTCATCAAGTGGTAATAAGCGGTCCTGCTTTAGCTAATCTGAGATCAACAGCACAGCGTGAACAGAATCGGGCAAAGGTCAGTGAGGTTGACTGGGCGCATCCAGGGGTCGTGTTATATAGTTATAAAATTTAAAATAATATACCACAAATATCATAGTTATAATAAATACCATTATGATAATATAGTTCACACAACTTCTACGTTCACCTACATTAGAGAACGATGTATATATATATATATATATGTGTGTGTGTGTGTGTGTGTGTGTGTGTGTGTGTGTAAGGATAGATTTGTGTGTGAGAGAGAGCTAGAAAGAGAGAGAGAGATAGACAGAGAGAGAGAGAGAGAGAGAGAGAGAGAGTGTGTGTGTGTGTGTGTGTGTGTGTGTGTGTGTGTGTGTGTGTGTGTTTTAAAATTGATAGTTTCGTTTTACGGCTGAAATTCGAACGTATTCCTATATAGAAAATATTGCATTACCTTCAATTCTATCTAATAATTTACTTCTTCTTCTATGTGCCCTGTCCCTTCATGACGTAGGCAATCGTGGCTTTCCACGTTTCCCTATCACTGGTGCCTCTATCTGACTTGTTAGTATCAAATTCTGCAAGCCTTCCTCTTCCCAATTGCGTGTCCTAGGAACTGCAGCTGTCTCGTCCTGATGCTCAGTATTAATTTCATTTTTGTTTCCATCATTTTCAAGACCTCATCATTGCTCACATGCTCGATCCATGATATTCGCAGCATCCTTCTGTAGAACCACATTTCAGATGCTTCAAGTTTTTCCTTCATCTTTGATGATATTGTCCAGTATTCACTCCCATATTGAAGGACAGACATCACGTAGCAATCCAGTACTCTCTTCCGAAATTGTCCTGTTTGTTAATATCTTACTCAACTTCATGCCAATTCTCCTTCGGATCTCTGTGTCGCACTTTCCGTCTTCTGTTATAACACTTCCCAAGTAGTTAAATTTTTGTACCTGCTTGATTTTAGTGTCCCCAACCTGTATTTGGCATATTGGGCTGCCCTTTTTAATGATGACCATGCATTCAGTTTTCTTGCAGTTTATTTCTAGTCCTTTCTTGTTACTTTCGTCAGCTACCTTCTGTAGGAGATCTTGTAGTTTCCTTTCCGTGTCTGCTATCAGCACTGTATCATCTGCGTTCCTTAGGTTGTTTAAATTGTGGCCTCCGATTACGAATCCAGACATAACTTCTAGGGTTCTCAAAATATTCTCGCTGTACAAGTTGAACAGATCCTGTGAAAAGACACATCCTTGTCTTACGCCCCTTTCTATCTTTGTATATCTACTCAATTTGTTACCTGTCTGTATGCAAGCGGTTTGATGCCAGCAAAGATTCTTGATTACTCTCAAGTCTTTCTCAAATATGTCCAGGCTGCCGAGCATCTCCATCAATTCTTTGTGGCGTATTTTGTCAAACGCCTTCGCATAATCAATAAAGCACAGATATAAGTCCTTCTTCATTTGTATTGTCCTTTCGGAGAGCATCCTAATCATAAATATGGCATTCCTTGTTCCAGTGTCTTTAACGAAACCACACTGTTATTGTCCTATCTCTGGCCCGATTCTGCTTCTCGGTTTATTCATCAGGATTTAGACGATCAGTTTTGTTATATGACTCATTAAACTGATGGTTCTGTGGAGTTCGCACTCGTTTGCTGCTGGCTTCTTATGTAGTGCTATGAAGATAAACTCACTGAGGTCATCTGGTTTAACCCCACTATTATCATTTTCATTTATTATTTCAGTAGTTTTTCCTATACCAAATTCTTCCAGGGCTATCATCAGCTCTCTGACTATGTCGTCTGGTCCCGCTGTTTTGTTTCTATTCAGTTTGCCTACTACAGATTCCACTTCACACTTTAATATTTCCGGTCCGTCCTCATCTTTGCGTATTGTTGGTTGCTCTCTCTTGTTGTGAAAAGATCTTTTATATATTCTTCCCATCGTTGGAGTATTTCCTCTTTCTCCAAAATGATTGTTCCATCCTTAGATTTTAGACATCCTGTTGAAGAGGTTTTTTTAACACATGCTAAAAGTTATATGTTCATCAGAGATTTATTTATTTATTTATTTAATTGTGTGTATTTTCACAGATGTATGCCTGCACACACTGATATACACGCATACATATTTGCATATATTTATGTGAGATCACATTTATATCAACACATTTACAAATCGTTCTATGCAAACGAATATCGAAATATGCCTCAATATACGGATTACACACACACACACACACATTACACACACTCACATATATATATATATATATATATATATATATATATATATATAATCCGTGTATAAGAGAGGCACTATATATCAAACAATGTTCTCCTACCATCTATCCTTCATTAGTTACCAGTCAAAATGAAGTTTTTAAAGTTTTTAAACAGACAGCCGATCACGCATGTCCAGCCTCACTGTTCACGTGATAGATTTAATGAACTTTCCTTTTCAAAAACATAAATACACAAAAAGTTATATTACAGTAAAACATGAGGACTTATTAACAACACCAGAAAAATAACATCCTTGAAAATGCTCTGTGAAAATGCTGAAATCGCTTGAAAATCGAAAATTAGGGAATATCCCGCGACCTGCGTTAAAGAATATCTGGCCTAGTTTGGGCTGGAATAAAAGGACCCAGAATGACTGGAGGATAGCGCACGGGTACTAGAATTGGCGGTCACGATGGAGTAAGGTAAATTGCGGTGGAGGCGAGGAAGCGTGGTTCCTACCCCCCTCGGTGTCGTTACGCGATGAAAAGTAATCTCTCTTTGTGGGAGGCTTGTTAGGCACTTCCCAGTGTTTGGTTGGCTCCGTATGGCCTGCGGAATGCTCAAGACGAGAGCAAGTTTGGTGACGCAGCGTATGGTGTCTAAGCCCGTGGATTCTGTGCAGCGGGACGATCCGGTCCGTGTGAATTGGTACGATGACAGATCTCTGGAAATCGGAGAGGAATTACAGAGCCATGAAGCAGTGCTGGAAGATACTTGCTGGCTGTTACCTAAAAACGACGCTCAAAATATCAATCTGGCCGAACAGGATACCGTGTTGAAAGGCGTCAATTTGGCACTCTACTGAAGAGCAAGACGCCACACGTGAAAACAGATTCCGTTGCGTGTACCACTGGGTGTCAAATACTCTGACTAGGAGAGCGTGAGTGCACACCAAGGTGGAAAACGAAATGCTCATCAGGAGACGGCTGAAAACTCTCAAGAAGCTCGTGGAATACTATCAGCTGACCGTGGACGTGACACTAGTCCATCGGCTTTGAATATAGCTGATCGATTGACGAAAGTACCGCAGCGATGATTTGACGCAGTGAAGAAAGGCAATAGACCCGAGCAATCCATGTGGACATAGTGGACGCAGACCAAATCATGTCCATCCACGGTAACAGCGGTCACCCAGGAGTGCGGCGCACTACCTACTTCGTCAGGAGAGACTGCCCGTCAACGACAAAAGCAGCCGTCAGATATACGGACGTGCGAAGAATGCCAGCCCCAAGAGCTTCTCACAGACAACGATCCAGCCCTCTGCAGAAGGGAATTCAGAGCTTTGCGCGCGAATGGGCAGTTAACTTGCGGTTCCGTTGCGCATATGCCCCAGCTGGGAATAAGATAGCAGAGCGATGCCACCGCACAGTAAAATTAATCGCGACAAAGATGCGCTGTCCAGGAAGCAATTTGCTGGTTAATATCACACCAAAAGACAATACATCACCCCAGATTGCGCCCACCAACATGATTCACCGCTACGAACTGAAGGTGAAAGTGGTTGACGCCCCGTCGATGTCGTTAGCTCCAGGGAACGGCTCTTACCATGTCGGAGATCACGTGTGGGTCAAGGCGCCAAGAGTTGGTGTATCGCCAAGTTCAACAGGGGTCGGCTGACGAAAATGATCAGCACACAGTCATTTCTGGTGGACGGAACAGCCCGAAGAAGCACACGTCGAAAACGCCCGTCGCTGGGCTGCCACCTTTGTGGTCATGAGATCAGGGAGGGATGTGACGAAAGACATGACTTAGCTAGGAATTCGAAACGAGCGCGAACATGTCTTGCTTGCAAAATAATAGGAAAAAAGAAATATGGCGGCTATTGAAGACAATTTATGCGTGCCGATCTTGTTTATAACTAGACGATATTCGCATATATGCAAATTATGGCCGTCTTGGAATGGCATAACAAGCGGTGTGCCAGCAACAGTAGTAGTTTTGAGTATTTTTTGGCGAATTGCGTGTGTCAAAGTTACGGATTGACAGTCAGACTGACAAAAGGAAATAGAAGTGGCTTAGTTGGTGTCTGTTTCACAACTGCCCTGTGTAATGGGCGAGAAAGGGAAACCTGGAATCCATTTCCTAGTGGCGACCAAATAAAGAAAAACATCTAGCCTGCTGGCGAGCGTCGCACTGCACTTTTTGACCCCCCTCATCGTCATTTATATATTTTTTGCAACAAGATTACAATCTAAATTACACCCCTAATCTCTGAAAGGACTCTACTGATACCATTATGTGTTAGGCTTTACACTGCAGAGAGTTCTTCTGCATCTGAACACTGTTCTGATGCGGCATGGACCGGAGATCTGCTGAATCATTTCTGATATGCCCTTAACGTAAGGTAGATAGACTGTGGCAACTTTCTTGTCATCCGCCTTTTCTCTTTTGTTCCTTTTTTTGATGTCACGTTTTCATTGTAGTTGTTATTCTTAAGGGCATAATTGATGCATTTCATTCCATTTGTTATTTAATTTAGACCGTCAATCTCCGTTCTGTGTCAATATACATTACCACTTTGTAAGTTTAGCTATTTATTTAGTCCGCAAGTCAACAATTCAATAATCACTGCATTCATTTTCATTTAAAGAGTGAGTAAAACTTGGGGTGATTATATATATATATATATATATATATATATATTAAAAAAGGATTAATTCAAAGATGTTGAATGGCCATTTCGATATGAAGATCCCCACGGGGAACGACACATCACCTCAGCAACAGAAAAAAACCTCTGTTGCTGAGGTGATGTGTCGTTCCCCGTGGGGATCTTCATATCGAAATGGCCATTCAACATCTTTGAATTAATCCTTTTTTAATATATATTTGCTCTGTAATATTTTATTACATGGAGCTCTCTTCCTGTATCATTTTTTAATATTAAAATAAACTTTTAATATTAATTAGGATCGGTTTTTGGGAATTTACCTTCCTGCTTTTTTCCCTTGGATTGAAGTATCTGAATTAAAATATATATATATATATATATACCAGTTGACGTACTTACTATGAAAGAAGGAAGTGAATAATTCAATAATTATCCATTATCGCTCTCAGATTTGATGCCTTTTGGAAAGATGACTTCGTGAGGATAATCTTTTCGTACATTTCACGGTTTGTTTTTTTTTTTTCAATTTCTTCTGAAATGTATTATCTTAACTTCTCTACTAGCTTTGAAGATGGTTTCTAGCCACTTTTTCTTTTTGAATTAGTCGAAGAGATTATGGGTGACAGCTATGTCGATTCAACGACGTCGCTTCCTTGAGCTTTAAAGAAATAAATTTCTTAATGCAACCTTTTGATTAAAGTTAAGCGAAGTCTTTAACACTAAAAAGATATCGGCAATAATTTAGTCTTAACAGTCATTTTAGGGTTTTTAGGATTTTTCTGCTTTTCTTTTTCTTTTCTTTGAGATTCTCATTATTTATGTGCAAATGTTCTGGTTACCTTATTTTGTCTTAGATTAAAATGTTTATGTCATTTCGTATTATCCTCCAATATAAACAAGTGGGAAGTTTCGTTTAACCTTGCCTTTCACGAAGATCTCTTTTTCTTTTTAGTTATTTGATAGAGTGATTAACGTACTTTCAAAGCATACATTAGATTTGTAGTCACTTTTTTCTGTTTGGAACATTCACAACAAAGTTTTCTTGGATATTTTTAATTTTGTATTTCCTCTTTCAATAGATTTAAGGAAACATTACTTTTTAGCGCTAGTCTATGTACGTTTGCTTATTTCAATATATTTTTTATTTTTGGTAACTTTTTTCTTTTTCTTTTTCTCATTATCATATATTCGCTTTTTGTGTTTGTTTTTTTTTGTCTAAAATCATTAAACCTTTCAAGTTTCTGATTAAATGTATTTTTTCATTTGTTGAAAAATTAATTGCATTTTGTTTTCGAATGTTGTTTTTCGCTGAACAATCCTTGTTAAAGCTTGTATTATTCGTCTTGTTAATTTCGCATTATCTGCTTTCTAATAAAAATATATTTACAGTCGGAAAATGATTATTTAAAACACTAAAATCACGTTCTCGAAAATCTTTCAAATCTGAAGGAACGGGTTCAATTTACACTAAATATTTCATGGATTTTCTTATTTAAACTATTGTCAATATTGAAGTTAGGATGATTTTGTATTTCATGAACTAAATTTCATGTGGACTCCTATTTGTATGTAATTAATGAACGTTTTGATGTTTCTGTTTGCTTAATGAACGTTTTCACATCTATGTTAATTTTGGTTATTCTATAAATAACTAAGTCAAAAATTACACTGTAATTAATTCCATTAATAAACCTTGTTTTAAAATGAGATGTGTTTTACTCTATTAAGACAATGAAACAAATAAATAATCAAGCAGGTATGCAAAAATTCATATATATATAAAGCAACATCTTTGCTGACAAATGCCTAAATTTCATTAATTACGATAAACCTGATTAGCATTGTCGTATACTGTAGGTCGGAAACACAAACTAAATGATTTCCTGCGAATTTATTAAAAGAATCTGCCAGATTCTTAATATTTTGTATCAAACAATGGAGCCGACAGTTATATTATTCGTACAAACATCGTAAAATACACAAGCGCAGAAAAAGAGGCAGTTGATAGGCAAGCGCTATTAGAAGCAAACATTAACCAGTTTTACAATAAACACAGGCATAGACACACTCAGTCATCTTCTATTAATTATATATATATATTTATAATTATCTCAGCTTTCTATCTACTCTCTCGCTCTCTCTCTCTCTCTCTCTCTCTCTCTCTCTCTCTCTCTCTCTCTCTAAAGATTCAGAAAATTATATTTTTTAAAGTTTTTTTTAATCATAATTACATTTACGCTAATCAAATCATTCAGTATAAAAGTGCTTCCAGTCAATTTAAATTAATTTTTGAAATGCAGCAAAGCATTTTGCTTATAAAAAATATTAATTTTAATGTATTAGCTTGAAATTGTAAGTAAAATAAAATTTTCAAGAAAGATTTTCATTTTTAAAAATTCATTTTAAATCATAAATCTCAGGGTTTTTTGTATGTTTTTTTTTTTGTTTTTTTGCGTTTTGTGTCAGTCCCTAATATTTGTATAGATGCATATACATATGCAATTTCTAAGCATGTGATGATTTTTAAAATTTTTTATTAACCTGACAGATTTTTATTATATTATTATGTTATTTTTAGTGTATGCCTATATTTAAGTAGACACTGCGATTATTTATTAAACAGTACATTTATTTTGTCTACGGGACTGAATATTCAAGAAATTTTAAAGAAAAATTTGCCCTCTCCAGAAGTATCAACATCCGTACAATCGTCTTTAGATCCAAAAATAAAATCATTCTGCTGCATAATTTTTTTAATTACTTTTTCTACGTTAGGATTCGAAACTGAGCAGATGTGGATGTTTTGATAGTTAGGGAAATGTTTTTATTTAATGGTACTATTCACCTTTGCTTAATCATCGACGTACTTCGTGGTCGAGTGGTCTAAAACACGTTGAATATAACGATACTATTAAAACATACCCACACACACACATATATATATATATATATATATATATATATATATATATATATTGTTGTGTATGTGTTTAGAATTATTTAACGTGTACCTCACCATATATATATATATATATATATATATATATATATATATATATATATATCATAGAAGTGATGAATTCTAACCTTAAAAAGTTAATTTTGTCAAAGTAGTTCAAGTACCTTTACAAGAGAATGGAAAACTAGATACAAACTATAGAGGTAAAATTTGAGAATAAAAATAAATAGCATAAAAATAAGCATCATAGAAGTGATGAATTCTTACCTTTAAAATATATATATAAAGAGATGTTAATCATTCTAAGATTGCTGAAATGCATAAAACTCAGACGTGCGTAAGACATAAGATATTAGATAGATAGATAGATAGATAGATAGATAGATAGATAGATAGATAGATAGATAGATAGATAGATAGAATGAATTTGAAAACTGCATTTTCAGTTCACACCAGTGAGCTAGGTTGTTTCCTAGGTCAATCCTTGCCTCAAACGCCTGTTACGTATATTTCTGTCTGTTCATCAATCACAGAGCCAACTACTGCAACTACACTGAATCTTAGTTACAGTTTTTGGGAGAGATAGCACATAATCTGTCACGATCAACAGTTTAAACAACGCCAGTACACTCAAAATATCGGTCACGATGACATGTGACTTCGTGATATAGCAACTATCGGCGGCTACCGAAAATTTCTGTCTACCTGATTTCGTTTACAAGGCTTTGCTCAACTTGCGGTATTGTTATCCAAATGAGACGCATGCAGAATTCTTGTTTTCAGCCTGTTAACTTCAAGAAGGACAACACTAATCATTTCTCAGCCAAGTGTTCTAATAGTTTTATTTACTTATAATAATAGGTAGATTTTTAAAAAAGTGGTATAACTTAATTGGTTTAATACATATCTATGTAAATACCAAGAAGCAAAAGCTTAAATTCTAAACTTTTGTCTCGTGTTTATTATTTGATCTTAAATAAAAAAAAAACTTCAGTGAGCAACAAAAAATGAAGAAATTGGCATAGCTGTTCCAATACTCTTAGAGAGCACTACACATACATACATACACACACACAGACACGCACACACACACACACACACACACACACATATATATATATATGACCTCGCATAATTAAATGCAAGCATGCATATACTATAATTCTTGTAAATATTTTAGCAAACCAGTATATTTTATTTGATAACATTAGTTTGATAGTTATAAGTAGAAACATTACGCAAAATGAAGCAAATTTTATTGAAAAAACTTAACAAGGTATGTAATTAGTCACGCTTTTGTCAATCTGAACTCTAAATAACTAGATAATTTTAAACCATACCATAAGGTGATAAGTCTACTTAGACGGGAGTAGTTAGCGAGAGTGGAAGGAAATAAAAAAAATCTAAGTGAGAAAAAAAGTCAATAAAAGCAAATGATGGAGAAGTGAAATAAGAAATTTATGAGAATAGAAAATACGTTTTTATCTAGCTCTTTCAACAAAGAAATAATGAGGCTTATATGCTAATCTAATACTAAGCTTACATTCATGAGGTAGTGATGTCTAAGCACAACTCTCATTAGCACAGCAGCCATGAAAATATATATAGCCCTAGCATAAATGTATTACTTTGTTAAACCATGTCATATATATGGAACTTTGTCTCTGTGTGTGTCTGTGTGTGTGTGTGTGTCCGTTGCCTATAGACTCCGAAACCGCTGAACCGATTTTCTTGAAAATTTACACAGTTGTACTATAAGCGTCTGCGAGTGTTCTTAGCTAGGTTTTGTGTCGAGATACCCCCAATAAATATCGAAAATCGATAATCGAAAAAATCGGGTTATAGAAGGAGTGGTTCGATTTTAATCAAATTTGATACACTCATAGACAAAGACATAAGAAACGATATTTAGAAGTTTCAAGGTTGTAGTTTTTGCAGTTGTGCAGAAAATCGATAATATATATATATATAAAAGGCAAGATGTTTGTATGTCTGTCTGTTCATCTGCCTGTATGTCTGTATTTTTTCAGCCCTTTTACTTTAGTTTTTGCTTCGGGTTTGGCTCTAATTATGTATAATTGTAGTTCTTAGTCTCAGCCATGATACCATTTACTCATAGGACTTATTTAGCCTTCAAAATTCAGTTTCCAACGAAAAAACTTATTTGATATCGATACCAAGAAATCAAAATTTGACTTGCATCCATCCATTTTTACTTTCAGCCTACGGTTTCGCTTTAACTGGAAACAACTATTGCTTTTTAGTCTTTCGTGCCAACGACCAAAGATTTTGAGCTCCAGAACCATGGATTAGTTTTAAAGCTTTCCTTACACCCGAACAACGCCGGGCTATACTGCTAATATATATATATATATATATATATATATATATATTTGTGAAACCGATAAAATGCAGCCGTAACTTCTACTCCAACAGTTTCTTTCCTCGCACTTCCCGACTGTGGAATTCTCTTCCAAACGATTGCTTCCCCGACGGCTACAATCTCCAGGAGTTTAAATGTAATGTCAATAGACACCTCCTAACACACTAACCTGCTCCCATTCTATCAAACACTCTTCCCATCTGCCCAACCCTCATCCTCGCTATCCTTACTCATTTGTCACCTTCCTTCTGACATTCCCTATGTCTAACCACTCCTTCTCTTTACCTTCCCCTCTGTAGCCCCATGCGCAATAGTGGCAGTGGAATGCCTTGCTTGGGGTGAGATGATTAAAAAAAATATATATATATATTATTATTATTACATTTCATTCACTTCTTTTCAAAAGGCTGATTCCAACTAGTAGCAAAGGTTTATCAGGAATATATAGATTAAACTGTTAAACGTATTTTATACAAGTTAAACACACACACACACACATATATATGTGTGTATATATATATATATATATATATATATATATGGGTGTTTGTGTGCGTTAGTTCATAATGCTATCTAATACATAGAAACATCAGTATGACACTGGTTTTTGTATATCATCTCAACTTCTGCTAAACATGAACAACGAAAAGAAAACAAAACAAAACAAAAATTACTAGAACTGTAAAGATATCTGTAATGTTTCTGCCTAGTTTTCAACTGTTTCGATGCTCAACGACAAGACATACTATATATTATTGAATCCTGCTGTATATAATGCAACATAGGTGTTTTCCGATCAATATCAAATACCAACTTATTATAGCGTTTCTATTTTGAGGTTTTAAATATAAGATAAAATTACTTTTACCAGCTGCATTAAAAGCGCCACGTTTTGAGTTTGTACTCTGATATTCTTATAGTATTTTCGGAGCTCACATTAGACGATGTTGGTATAAATATCGCTGTCTGTCCTTCAGTGACGTCAGATGCAGTGTTGGGCTGATGATATGACATATGAGACGGGGTTGGAGATCTGCTATTCAAGAAGTGGATTTTCTATACTGCTCAAGATAATGAATGGCCCAATTTCTAGGACCGCACATACTCGTTAACTGATACACTAAAATATAAATGTTATATATGAGAGGTTTTGTTACGAACTGTTCTTAATCGACACGACGGTCTGGCTGTTTATTTAATGAATGCAGAAACCGATGCGCAAATGAAATTTTGATTGTTCATGAGATCCTAGAAAATACAGTTATAAGTCAGACAAAGCCTTTTTAGAATTTGCCGTTATTAACCTAAAGAAAGATTTAAATATATCATAGCTTATATTTTCGACCCGAATATTTTTCAATCTAATAGTAGAAGTAGAACGTATTAGTTCCTTTCTACCAGTTTTCTGTATTTGTTACGTTTAACCTAAGAAATATCAGATCTCTGAAGTATACGACAGTTAAAAAGCTATAGTAAATGCAGGAAAAAGAAACTGATATAAAAGAATCAATATTTCCACTTCTTCTTCCGACTCCTCCTTGCTAGAGAGTGTCTCTGACAATATATATAAGATTATTTCCTCTCACCCGTTTTCTAACATTTTTGTATGGAGATTTTAATGTCCACCATACCAAGAATTTAATTGGAGTTGAAACTCGGCTCTCTGAATAACAATTCCAAATCATTATTCATTACATCACCTTCTTTTCTAAAACAGTCACCCGTCTAGGTACTGACCAGGATCAACGTTGCGTCTGAATTAGCTCCCTTCCAGCACATGAAGCAATCAATGACCGTCCTTCACCTCTACTTGAGGTCTCTCCTTTCCAAACAACACAAAAGTAAACCATCGCATTTCAAGAAACAATGCTAAACCAACAAAAAAAAATCACCTAAAATACGCAACATTTCCTTCACAAACATCTGTGGTATGCGTACCAGCTTCTGTAGCGTGGAATCTTTTGTCCACGAAAAGTCACCTGACATCCTAGTGCTTCGCGAAACCAAACTTTAACCGCTCAATTTTCTCCTTTGATTTCTCGATTCCTCGCTACCTTCCCCTCTTAAAGACTGGATGTTTATGTCAATTGAAACCACCCTCTCGCTAGAGTGAGTTCATTTGAACCCCCTGGTCACTCATACATGTGTCTCCGTCTTTTACTTCTAAAATTGGTTAGCTATCTTTTCTTTCTATGCCGTTCCTCTTCTTCTTCCGACTGCTCCATGCTAGAGAGTGTCTCTGACAATATAGATATGACTATTTCCTCTCACCCGTTTTCTAACATATTTTTGCATGGAGATGTTAATGCCCACCATACCAAGTGGTTGAAAGACTCTGTCACTGATCCTACTGGCATCCATGCCATGTACTTTGCAATTACTTAATCTCTCACGCAAGTGGTAGATTTACCCACGCGCTTTCCCAGTATTCGTACAGGACCCGCTTTTCTGTTAGATCTCTGCTTTACTTCTATTCCTGACTCCTGACAAACCATTCAACTTTGCCTTTCTGGAAACTCTAATCATGCTGTAGTTCTCATTAATATCACTCTTCACTCTCACTCCCCCCAGAAACCTCCTACTTACAGAATTCATGACTGCTAGTAAAGAGCAGACTGGGATTCCTTTCTATGTGACGTCTCTTTGAAAAAAGTGTTTAGAATCTTCGTTGAGAACTTCGACCTTGAGGTATCCTCCTGGGTGAAAGCTGGAATCGAACTCTGCAGAATCATCAGACCCCTCTACCTATCGCCCTGTCAGGCTACTACCAATTTTCAGCAAAGTGTTCAAGACTATCATCAACGCTGAAATAGTTAAATATCCCAGAGCCTATACCCTTTGCTCCGACAAACAGTACAGCTTTTGCTTCGCCAGGTCTTTTGCTGATATTTTAATGCTCATCACTGAGTACATATACTGAGCTCTCGATAAGAACGGCGAAGCTCGAGTTGTTTCCCTGAATATCTCCAAAGCATTTGATAACGTCTGTCACGCTGGCCTTCTGCGCAAGCTACAAGGCTATGGTATCACTGGACGTTCCTCTTAAACCACGAAATGAATGGCTTTTTGAACGGGCATGCCTCCAGATCCTATCACACGAACGTAGTTGTTCCACAGGGCTCTATCCTAGGTTCGACGCTTATTTTTATTTTCATCAACGATCTCCCTAATGTAATAAACTCTCAAGTTGGCATTTACGCTAACAACACAACCAGTAAGAAATCTGCCAAGCGGACAAAGATAACCTCGCTGCTGATCTGTGGTGGACTAGGGTAAGAAATGGCTCGTAAATTTTAATGCGTCTAAAACGAAGCTGCTATCTGTTAACTGCTACTGACCGTCCCTCCTGTCCCCCATCAGCATGGATCAAGCTAGTCTTCCCAAAATCAGTACACTGTGCCTCCTCGACCTCATTCTCTCAGCCAACCTCAAGTGGAACGACTACATTGAATCAATAGCTAAATCTA
This sequence comes from Ascarosepion bandense, assembly GCA_037127315.1. NCBI lineage: Eukaryota > Metazoa > Mollusca > Cephalopoda > Sepiida > Sepiidae > Ascarosepion > Ascarosepion bandense. Next base: position 959,766 of record JBBBDQ010001211.1, read on the forward strand.
CTCCTAGAGAGGTTTTGTCACAGTGTCTGACCAGGAAGTTTTCCTCGACTGAATCCATCCAAATCAACCATCGACCTATGCATTGAATACTGTTATCTTGGGGTTCTCTACAGGATCCAGAAGAGAATTTGTATGTAATTGATCCCTACCTGGCAGCCCCACTCCAGTCACTTTTTACCGACGGAATGTAACTTCTCTTGTCTTTTCTTCCAACATATTTTATGACTTTTGTTTCGCCGAGCTTAGCTCCCTCATGCCCACTTTACATGAATTTACTCGAGCAACCAGACAAGCAATAATGTATCACACTTTTACAGTCAAAACAACTAAATGCAGCCGCCAATTCTACTCTACTATTTTCTATTTTTTCTATTTCCCGCCTATGGGGCTTCCTTCCGTATACTTGTTTCCCTGATAGCGACAATCTCCAAGAGTTTAAATGCAACCTCTATTGCCATCTCTTCTCCCCTCACATTTTTCTCTTATCCTTTCCCCAACACCTCCCCCTGTATCTTCTTCTTCTTGCGCTTCATTCTACTCTCACGCAACACTCTTCACGCCAATATTCCCATCCTTCTCTTAACCATTCTCTGACACCCGCTGTTACTGAATCTTTTCCTCCTCGCTCTCCTGTTATGTAACCTTTCACTCTCTTCTTATGTAGCCTCCATTGCACAAGTAGCAGTACTGCCTTGCTTGGGGTAAAACGATTTAAAAAAAAACCAAGAAATTAAAATATATAAAACATGTATTTTAAAAGAGGCCTATCGAGTGGGAATTGACACAAGCTCAAGTTAATGTGGCTCAGTAGTACATAAACTCGGGACATTATTTTCTTAACCAACTTACTTTGCAGCCACCTCAGGCGTCAGGTGGATGTTATAAGTGGCGCCAGGAAATATTTAAACTGTCTTCTCACATCTATGGCCAAAAATGGTTCCGAGAGAATGAAGCGTGTAGGCTTCAGCGAGGATCTCCAAACCTCTTTGATTGGTGTTATAGAATCACAAACAAAATCTATACCAGATAACAAAAATTCCATCAATTGTAGATTTTCAGCAGCTGCAACAGATAAAACGTGTAGCAGACGTAACTGGAAGAGAGAATAATGAAAATAAATACGCTAATATTCCATTTACCACAAACAATCGACAAGAAAGGAAGTTCCCATCAAAAATGAAAATCGCATTAACAGAGACTGAATTGAGACAATTATTTTCCTGAGAAATTGTTTTGTGAGAATTATTTTATAAATTCCAATCGACCACAAGCCTTAATGCTCCGTCGATATATGTCAGACGGTTTCTTATAACGAGATGACTAATATTATTATTACCATTATATTACTAAAATAACTCTTTTTTTACAATAAACTGTCTCCTTTTAAGGGTTCTTTTCTAACGGTTCGTGATAATCATATTGTTTAAATTAAATTTTGGCTAATAGTAACCTGAAACTAAAACTAAAATTAAACCACCTTACTTTGATTGGCCAATTATAACAAAAGTTATTGTTATGAGTTTAACTTTCATATGTAATATTTACTTACATTCTCCTTTGTTAAATGTTCGTTTCATTGTACAACTCTAGAAAGTACCTGGACGATTTAATTTTTCTGTCCTTGTGTAGTCACTTAAAGTCTGTAACTGAGTCTGGATGACATTCATACCAGTTTCTTACAATTTACTTCTCAGTAAAGTTGCACGCTTTCCATTGCAAATATTGGCCTAATCTCTCATGTCGTATTTTATATTCAGTGGGTGCTAACAAAGGGCAACTTGAAACGAGGTAGTCAATTGTTTCTGGTTATTTATCACAGAATCTTTATTTCGGGTGAACACATTTTTTCTGTATGTATGCCTGGTTATTTCTGCTATCCAACCATTAGTCCTGTGCATCAATAATAAAATTTTTGGTTTCAGTTTTAACCCTGCACTATGTAACAACTGAGGGTATGGGGTTCGTCTACATCAGCTTTTTGGGTTATGGGCAGAGAATTGACCATGAAAAATACTCGTTTCTGCATTTCGTACTTTGCATTTTGCTTTCATTTTAGTTTGTTTGACCTTTCAGTAGATGTATTATAGTTTATTAGCATTTCACTTACTTGAAAGTCCCTTTGGCTTCCGTTATTACTGAATAAAGTTTCTTATTTCTTTTATATTCTTTGAGAAACAGATCGTCAACAAGTCTTCTGTCGTTTCTAGGTATCTTTGAAGATCGCTTGTTGTGGTTTTGTAAGAAAACTATAGTTGAACTAATCTCCTGTCCCTTTTGAATCTGAACACATAGAGGATCGCCTTCAGCCTTAGGATGATGCATGCAGTGGAAAGTGACAAGCTTTCTCGTTTTGACATCCATTCGCTTAATGTAAGCTATGGTCTAATTAAGGATGTTGAAAGTGTATTGCACTAGAGTGACAGCCAAAGTGTTTATGACTAATATTCTGTTTTGTGACTTCAACTCAGCATTTAACACTAGATGCACACGCCTTTAGTATTCCTTTCTTACTTTTTCCTTCATTTTAATATGTTGTGTTTCATCTCCTTTGCTGACTTCTAGTTATGCATCGGCTTCTGATTGTTCCAGTTCCCTAATCTTTGTAATAAAATCGAGATCTAGTGAGTGAGTTTAGGTATTTTTCCCTTTCATGAATGTTACTTTTACATATTTATCTAACCTGAAATTCATATCGATATCATCAAAGAAACATTTTTCATTAAGGAAGATCTCCTTTAACTTATTGTCATCTTTGAGAAAGATTTTGATATTATCCATGTAAAATAGGTAATTAAGCACTTTATTTTTTCTTTGTATACATAGTTATTACCATTTAGTTCATATAAAAGGAGAATATGATTATGAAGGACGGAAGGAGTGACATGAAGTCTCCTTGAAATATTCCTCGTTATTCAAACAATTGAATGTGTCTGTCCCTTTGTTGTGATTTAGCTATAATGCGGGTTTCCACTGTTCCATGCTATAATTTAATGATATTTACTAACACCAAGCAGACATTGTATATTTCATAAGTCTTAGGAATCCAACAGTGTGGCACATTATCAAAAGGTTTGCGGTCATCTATCCAAACTATACTGAGCTTCCTGCAATTTTCCAGGAGTATTTTATTGATTAGTAACTGACCTTTGCAATCCTAGAGAACTTCATCGAAACCTCTTCCTTAGCAGGAAAAGAATGTGGTTTTCATTGAGAAAAGAGCCATTACTGTTCGTTAATGTAGACTTTTTTAATTTATATGTAGTGAACAGATATATTAAGAGCCTATAATTTTTTGGATCATGTATTTGCATCCGTTTTTTTGGATTATGTATTTTTCCTGTATTTGCTGTAATGCCTTTTGTGATCCATTCTGGAATTTCATTGCGGTTATTCATTAGCATTGATAAACTTTGCGAAAGGTTTGTATGAATCGATGATTGATGATAGAGCCAAAATTTGTACCTTGTTTCCTGGGTTTCTATTTTAGGAATTTTGTTAGAACTTGTCTAAAATTATTCTTGGTTATGTTTTTCCATTTTTGCACAGGTGTGTACTTCATTCTTCCTTGTTCTCGTTTGATTCACTCTGCATTGGGTTTATATATTGGGGAGTTGCCCCAAATATTCTCCCCAAATTGTTACATTTCTTCAATAGATGGTCGCTTTTTGTATTCTATAACAACATTTAATAAATAGGTAATACCCAAAAACTTCTTTACCTTCCTTTATTTTACTCAACGCATTGTGACAGCCTTCAAGACAAAAACCATATATATATATATATATATATATATATATATCTTCTCGGGAATTTATTCCACAATGTAGAAGGAAACTGTCTGGATGAAATATTCTTCTTCCCAATAGACTATGAAGGTGATGAGAAAGTCTCGACCATGTGTACGTGGCATGATGAGTATCCGTCTTAATAGCGTGGAACTAAGGAATATAACGTGCAGAGCATTATTTCACAGAAATAGCGTGCGCGTATTGTTGAATATCTCAAGAAAAAATGATATATGCTCACGGCTGTCGTGCTGATTTTTGTATAGATATTTAACTGCATATTTATTGATGCAAACACAAATTTAATATTATAAGTATGTACGTTTTCTTTCTATTTTCAGGTTTCAAACTATTTGTAAACCATCTGGTAAGTGTTTTTGTCGCCATTTTGAGTATAATGCTGTATATTAAGTATGGTAAAATAAAGAATCATTTTGCTAATGTGTGTGTGTGTGTGTGTGTGTGTGTGTGTGTGTGTGTGTGTGTGTGTGTGTGTGTGTGTGTTCTCAATCAAATAAATTTTTATTGCTTTTTAGTTCTTTTCTTATTTTCTATTGTTATATTTCTCCTAAAAATGTAGCTCAGGATAGGACAAAGAAAATATGAACGAACACAGACAGCAAATCCATTATAGAAAATCTATTGTTTAATAATATTTGCGAGGAATGTCTAGATAACTTTATTACTCAAACGTGGAGGAAAAGAAGTCAGGTGTTTGTCAATAATTTCACTCATGATTACAAATGGCAGAGAGGCTATAGATAACTACATATATAGGAACATTTTCATCGATTTTAGAAAATGATTAGATAAAAGAGTTGTTTGATTTAATCCAGCCATTCAGTTCAAATCGCGTAATGAAGGTAGCATTCAACGTACATGCCTCCCGATACTATCATACGGACGCAGTTGTCTCTGAAGGATCTATTCTAGGTCCTACGCTTTTCTTGATTTTCATCAACGATCTTCCCGATGTAATCAGATCACAAGTAGCCATCTACGCTGACGACACCACCATTTACTCTCGCCTCAATCGGAAATCCGCTGAGGCTGAAAAAGCAAACCTCGCTGCTCAACTTGGAAAGGGCCTCCAATCTGTGGTGAACTGGGGTAAGTAATGGCTCGTGAATTTTAATGCTTTCAAAACTAAGCTGCTATCTGTTAACCACCAGACAATCGCGTCTACTCATCCCCATTTTCATGGATCAGGCTGGTCTCCCTGAAAGCAAAACACTGTTTCTCCTCGGCCTTTCCTCTCAGCAGACCTCAAATGGAATTTTTACATCAAATCCATAGCTGCTAGAAAGGTTGGTTCCCTTATAGGGCTAGGAATGTTTTCCCGTCTGAATCCATCCTGCACATATATAAATCTACCATCCGCCCCTGAATTGAATATTGCTGTCAAATGTGCTCGGGTGCCCCTGCTATTCACCTCGGTATTCTTGCCAAAATCCAACGGAGAATCTGCAAAGTAACAGATCCCGACTTGGTAGCTCAGCTGCAGTCACTTTCCTCTGTGATTCTACAAATAATGTTACGGCTTCTGCTCCGACGAGCTTAGCTGCCTGGTGACCCCTGTGTATGAATTTACTCGAGCTACTAGATTAGCAACTAGATCCCACTCTTTTACTGTGAAACCAATAAAATATAACCCCAACTTCTACTCCCCAGCTTCTTTTCTTGCACCTTCTGCCTGTGGAATTCCCTTTCGTATATTTGCTTTCCTGACAGCTACAATCTCCAAGAATTTAAGTGTAAGGTCAATGACCATCTCCTTTTCTCTAATTTGCATCTTTTCCTCCATGTTACTTTCTCCGTCTACTCTACTCTCTTCAGCTCTCTTCAAACCAGTATTCTCATCCTTCTCTTACCTATTCTCAGACACCTCCTATAACTTTTTTCTCTTTGTCATCACTCTCCTCCTATGTAACACCCTGCACACCAGTAATAGTAAAACTGTCTTGTTAGGGGTGAAATGATTATAATACAAAATATGCAAATAAATGCATAAATCGATCTCTGTAAACCCGATTAAGAAAGAACTCTAAAAAAAAGATGGTATCTGTTAATTTGATCAAATTTTAAGAAAGGTCATGTCGCAAATTTTTGATCGTCACCTTCTAAACAAATGTGTGTTTATATTCAGTCAGTCAGTTAAGTGCTATACGTGATACACGCTTGGGCGAGCATCTCTCTGTCAAGACATGACTGACTGAGTAGAAGATTATCCCACAGTAGGTTGCCATTATTTTCGGCCGTAGACTGGTTGACAGCTAAGAGAGATTGAACCTAATCCTTTGTCTTATTTAACCCATAACTGGAGGGAAGAGACGGATTAATACCTTTCCCAAGGGTATTTGCGCCTAAAGAAATGCAACGAATTCAACTGGAATTCGAACTCGGCTCCGCGATTTCTCGTTCCGAGCCGATATTCACTGCGCCACAATGCACATTATAATATAATGTTATGAAAATGCAGCCGTTTGTCTCTCTTGAAAGTTATCATTCGGACTCATGGCAAATTTTTGGCTAAGATATTAGACATTGTTTAGATAACTCGGTAGAAACATTTTGAACTTTTAAAATAAGTGAAATCGACGAACTAGTATAAATACAAATGATGAAAAATAGATTAATAGATTGATAAAAATAAATGAAGACAGCACAGATAGATATGAGTAGGCTCAGTTTTTTCTTTATTTTTTTACAATGATGTCCACCATGTACAAGGCCTAAGAATAACCCGAGGTAGACATTTACAGAGTAAGAGGCACAGTTTTTTTTATATGAACTAATTAAGATTGTAGCGATCAGAGAGTCGTTTACGCAAAACAGTCGTTTGTGTGAACTAAGCTGTTCGATTGGAACTTACATGTCACATGTGGAATACGTATGTAATTAGGGTACTTCGATGCCATATACGTGATGTGACGATATTAGCCTTGACGGGTATAAATGGTTGAACTAAAGAATATAGTTCATCTGGACATTTTCCATCAAAATGGCGGTAGAACAGCGAGAGACTTGCGACGTTTCGTCTATGAGAAAGGAATTTCAGGGTAAAAAAAATTCGTTAACCACAATGTTGCAGAGATGCATTTGCACTCTAACAACTGAAAAGTGAAAACTGAACACAGATTGTCAATTTAATACAGCAGTACACCATTTTGGGCCTGAGTTGTAAACGTAGAGGATAGATAGAAAAGTCAGAGGAAACCAACAGTAGAGGAAACCAACCATTATTTCGGTATCATTAGCGATGGATCATATATACAAGATCTACCTAAGGTCTGGGATAGGTTTAAATCCCAGTAGGCGTTCAATGCACACAGGCTATGCCTGAGAGAATACACGTTCATCGCGATAGGTATAAACACACAAATAAAATCAGGTAGACAGAAGCATTGAAATTCATCGATGGTTGTGCAAACATGAAGTCACAATTGATCGTGATCAATGGTTTGAGCATGCAACTCTTTTTCAAACATCATACCAAATTATGTACTCACTCTCAGAAACTGTAAATAAGATCAGCTCTCTATAGGTGCAGTCTCAATCATGAGTGGTCTCTGTAGATTAAACAAGCGGCTGTTACGGGTTTGCCTTGATGCCCTGGAACTTGTGTACCCGAATACGTGTAAATCTCGGCTATTATGTTTTTTAGTCAAAAATGCAGTCATTGCAACATGGCTGAAGAAGTTCATTCACCAAAATTTCGAGAGAAGAAAGCCTCTATATTTATTACCGCCTGTAGATCTCTCTTCCATTTACTTGGTTTTCTGATTTAAATGCGACATCAATCGCTATCATCTATCTAATTGAACCGTATCCATCTTTTATCCTTTCTTCGATACCCCATGTACCAACTCTTTTTTCTCGCTGTCACCCCTGCGTACTAGTTGCCGTCCCGCCTTGCATGGGGTGAAATTTAAAAGAAAATACCCTACATGGATGCTACTTCGACCATCTCATCACACGCACAACAATAGCTTTCTTCCATGAAGCTTAGATTTTGTTCTCCGTTGTGTACATTTACTATAGTCAATCTGCTATTTTTTATGTTGAATATTATCGTATTTTTCAATCTCCTGTTATGATATATTTAAAGAACGGTTAGTTAAAATGATACATTCGTTATTAGATTTCTCAAAAGCGATTAAGTTCGATGCCTCGTATATAAAAACATATAACGTAATTGTTAACAAATACATAACTAAGGAAACAGTCTTTATAAATAGCAGTTAATATACTTGAAATTGAAAAACTAATTTATTTAGAATAATGACGAACGCTGATTTTATAATATTGCCTTTTAATGTGAACTGAAATGTCTTGTATTCTCCTCGATTTAACAATTTTAACGTAGACATGAACAAATGATTTGCTGCGATGTACTTCCTGTTCTTCACTTTAGTTAATGTTAACAGCATTACGCTAACAAAATCTCTCTACGTTGTGCTACTTTAGATGTATTCCGTTAACTGAACCATAGATAAAAATAACATATGAAAGACGCTTCGAAAGTAATGTCTTCTGTTTATTTCTACATTAACTACAGATAAACAGGGGTAGTAAAATAACACCGTTGAATTGGGCAATTTTCAACTATAATGAAACATTTTAGCACATAATCATGACCATTAGTTCTGCTAGTGGTGAACAAGAGCCGGTATGATGTGAGGAAAAAATGCACCAGCGCGGTGATTCACATATTCGCTGTCATGCTTGCTAACTCTATTCACATCCACTCTCTGGTTTCCTAAACATTCAGTGTATATCAATCCAAGCGAAATATTTTTCCTGCATTGAAGATGCTAATGCTTTCCTTCTTATACTCTCTTCCGTACCAAACGTTTTTTCTCAGACTGTCGTTCAGCCGCTGTCAGTAATATGATAAAATAATAATTACTGTTTTTTTAGTAAAAAGGTTCAAGTTTTACTGCCACACTAGTCAAATTTTACTACGACATTGAAAACCACAGTTGTAGCAGATAATTAATTATATTCAGAGCACAAATTCTATTTAAAATTCTGCAGCCCCACATGTTGATATTGGCTGAAATGTAAAATTTTCAATGTGTAATTTTCGACCTATATGATTAATATGGAAGTGTCAACTTAAGTATATTAACAAAGAAAATTATTTAAAAAAAAAAGGAATTTATGTCAAATAACCAATTAGCTTATTGATGTATCTAGTTATGATTAATTGCAACAAATTCTCTGTGTGTGCATAGTGTATGTGTATGTGTGCTCTCTCGTTTGATTTGAAAAAAAAACTGAAAATATTGTATTGCGTTCTCGAGAAGTTCAGGCCGATTTTTAGTCTTTCATGTGTTCCAACAAGTTAGAACACGTCAAATTTATTTATTACATTTGCAATTAGAGCACACTTCAAACTATCTATTGAGAAAAAAGTTTAAAACTAATTGATTCGTGTGAATTTTGAATTCCTATGAAAATGAAAAATTAAAAATTGCATTTTAGGCACTTAATGCTTTTTTAACTTAAGGGCAAAAATGCCTCACAAGCAACAAAACCGATGTGTGCTGTGTACGGTGAAAGATCTTTAGCTGAAAAAAGTATACAGAAATGGTTTGTTAAATTTAAAGTTGGTGATTATATCTTTATTGATGTAGAACACTCAAACAGATCTCCAGCTACAGGTGACGAACAGATCAAGTGATTGAATGCAAAGAACCCGCATTACACAACTCAGGAATTGAGTGGCATACTAGATTTATCAAAATCTACCATCCATGAACACTTACTGGAGTTTGGATACGCAACTCGTTATGATGTTGGGTACCACATGATCTGAGTAAATAGAATTTACTCAATCACATTTCTATCTGTGATTTGCTGTATGAACAGAAGGAAATACACCCTTCTTGAAGCAAATTGTCAGGTGATAAGAAACGGGTTGTTTACATCAATGTTTAGCAAAAACGGTCCTGTGGTAAGTGATATGAGCCAACTTTAGCGATCCAAAAAGCAGGACGTCTTTCTAAAAAAGTAATGCTGTGCATCTGGCGAGATTGAAAAGGTATACTGTACTTTGAACTTTGTCCAAGTTACCAGCTAACTGACCCTAAAATGTGTTGCTCAGAACCTGACAAATTAAAGGTATCAATTGAAGAAAAACGCCCAGAATTGTTGAACAGGAAATGTACTGATTTTTATCAGAATATACCAGATCAAACGTTTTTTAGCGCCTGGACAAAACATTTTGCAGCCTTGCTGAGATGTGTTGCCCTCCAGCAATATTCACCAGATATTGCATATTTGGATTTTTATTCATTCAGGTGTTTGCAAAATAATCTCAGTGGTAATAATTGTATTTTATTAGATATCATAAAATCACCTTAATGAGTTTCTTGTCGAGAAACCACCGAAATTCTGGGAAGGCAAAATCTTTAAGTTGAAGGTAAAATAGCAAAAATTGTGCAACAAACTTTTTAAGGTATAATTTTTTTGTGTTTCAAATTAATCTAATAGTTGGCATGAAGTTTTCGGGCAACCTAATATTTAGCTGTCGTAATAAATGTCAATGTAAGTCTGATTAAATAATTGAGGAACTAAGTGAAAATAAATTCATATATTTTTCTTTCTTTTTTAGATGTTTACGTCTGGCTTACTATCGTACGTTCTAACAAATTGCTTCGTGTGTCCTAATATAATAATACGATGATGTGAAATCCTCATTTATTTAATTTTTCAATTGATTTTTACCAGCCACTCTTTTTTATCTATATAGATGTATCGCCTCAAGCATAAACAAAACTTTTTATCAATATTTGTGCATTTTAATCCTCACTTCAGACCCACAAACTCATACCTGCTTTTAATATATGCTTTGTTAACGTGTCTTTTTCAGGACGTAGTCGATCACAACTCTCCCCAAAATTCTATTCTTTTATTAATAAAAAACGTTTACCTTATTATGCCAAGATCACAGTTTCGGCATCCATTTACATAAACTCGTTAGCTAGGTAACAAATTGTTCCTCTTTGTCTCACTTACCAGTCTGGCCTGTGAGTGTCAAATTCTCAATGACTTTTTTCTTCTTCGTCTTACAAATTTTATCTGTCTTTTTCTGCGTGTAAACATATTTTATTTCCCATTATAAAATTTTACTTTTTCTGTGATATCCAAGTTGATAAAAAATCTTATCATTCTTTAATTGCAAGGAAAGTTTATTTCTCTCATCAAAGGACTTATATAAATATAGAATTCAAAAATAGCGCTGCTCCCTTATAACATTTCTGGCAATTAAAAAAGATGATGACATTTCGTTTATTACCTCGGACATCATTGCAAAAGCCAAAACTTATAACGGGAAAGGAAACAGATGTAATTAATACCTCATTAAAATGTTATTTTAAAACATTTAAATATCCCGATACTATTAAACAAAAGAATAGAAATGATGATTAAATGTAGGCATAAAAATAAAAATTTACTTAAATTAGATGATATAAATTAAGTTTTAATATAATTTGTTTAATATAGATTTTTTTATTATAGAATAATTTTTTATATAAATTATGGTTGATATTTTGTTTTTTAAAATAACCTTCCTCTAAATATTATAATCATATAAATTTTAATTATAATATAAAATTATTATTCACAAATCTAAATATATACTTTTTTCATATATACAAACAGTTTTTATTTTAATTATCAAATGTATATTTTTTAATTAAAAGTTTAATCCCAGTATAATATAAAACAACACCAACATTGTGGTAACCATAAATTTAAGTTACATAACAGTCAGTCTTTACTCGGCACCTTAAGATTGCATTGTATCTGAAGCTCCAAGTAGCGCTGCTGGCGATAAATAATATATATATACTTATTAATATATACTTAATAGCCCTGTTGTATTACATAGGGTACTGTTTCCTTTATATATTTATATATATATATATATATATATATATATATATATATTAGTGTATATTTGGGCAGCAACCTTTGTTCTTTCATTAAATACGATGACAAAGAAGATTAAGTTCATTCTTATTAAATTTTTCCAGCTTCTTAACGTTTTTTCGTTTTGGTGAAGTTAAGAAATAGTCATGTATTTACTGAAAAAGTGAGCAATTATGAACATTTCCATGCTTCTCTGCTTGCATGACTGCTAAGAATAATCAGGGTCAATATGGTAAGGAATGATTAACTCATTCAAATGAAAAGATCAATGCAGAACGTGATAACCTGGCTAATACTGGCTCATCCTATCAATTTTAATGAACCCAATCTGAGCCTTCACTTATATTAATGTACAGAATGTATATGAATCGTCGATGTTGGCTTCGTCAACTTCAAAATTCCTATATGTGATTAAAGCTTTGTGCAAAATTTCCAAATTCGGCGTCTTCAACATTGTCTCCAAACACAAAACCTTCTGTTTACTCTTGCGATAATATTTGAAAATGCGCCAGTTCATTGAGAGATAATTACATGGATTTGTCTAAGTTATGCCTTTAACAAACTTACAAATGGGTGATCTATGAACAATTCGGTCATAAACAGACTAATTCAGTATGTATGTCAACATCTTTTTAGGAATGATTCTGATACAGTTATTTTGGCATGTCGTCAGTAAAGTAGCTTTTAAAATAGCCACCTAAAAACAGTATCGATTCATTAATTTTGTTATTAGCTAGTACGAATTTGATCAGTGTGATCATTAAGCATCTAATTTATTTGTTACATCTTCTCTCCATTGAAAATCTGAATTCGAAATCTAGTTCCATTATTTGTGTTTAAAAACCAGTGGATAATTGAATGAGGAAGCAAATCATATGTTCCCTGTATTTCTGCTTCTTATTATAGAATATTATTCTCAAAATGTTGTTTTCTTTGGATAATTTTGTTTTACTATCTACTTAGTACTAATGACTTTGAGAATAGCGTCTATTCGAAATCGTGTAATGAAGTGTTTTTTTGGATTAATTCTAACACTGAAATTGGATATTTCATTCCTTTTAATATAATGGCTATTCTGTTGTGCGAACACCGCCGTTGAACACTTTCCACTTCTGCCCCCACCACACAGGCAGACCTCCGGCCCTGATATTCTCTGTCATGTGGAAGATTGTTCAATAATCACTGAGGTAATAGTTTATTTATCAGTCTTTCAAACATTCTTTTTCTCACATTTGCAACACTAGATGCAGGCATGACGTTAGGTGTGACAGAAAGTAACCTAATTATAACTAAACAAATTGGCTTCTTTAAAGGTCTAGTGAGACATTTACGTACAACACTCTTTAAAGGTCTAGTGAGACATTTAAGTACAACACTCTTTTCTATTAACCAAAACCAAAATCGCATCAACAGAATATTATAGTGACTGTCTGGTGACCCGATATTGATCTTATCTATTACAGATTTTCTGGAATCAACTAGCGCCTCACTTCTGTAACTTATGATTGAAAGGTATATTCAATGAAGTAAAATGTAATCGGCACTGGTTATCGACGAAACCCAATTCTGTTCCATGGCAATGCCCGGAAAGATGACGCTGCAGAAGCAGACCGAGTTGCCATACATAACCTTACTACAACCCCCATATTAATCTAATACCACCCCAACTGACTGCCGTTTTTTCAAGCGTATTGACTTCTTTTATAAGTAAGAAAAAAAATTGGCTGTAAAGCTGATGTGGAAACTGTATTAAAATATTTATTATTATTATTTTTAAAGTTTTTTCGTAAATGTATACATAAAATTGTAAATCGATTTCTAGGTTCCTATTTTCTAGATTCCTATTTTCATAGATTTAAACACTTTTTCGAGACATTAATTCAGGCATAAAAGTTGATTCTAATGTTGGACATCATTTTCCGAGAAACTTTATATATTTTCCTTAATTATTTACAGTCTTGTTAAGTTATCTACTAATACAAACTCCTATGCATTAATTAAATGTAATCAACCATTTATTCAATGATTTTGTTATTTTTTCTACTTTTGGGAAGATGTTGCCTGTTATTCACTTTATTAGTCTCTTTGAAAATAGTTTTTACAAGTTACAAACGTCAGATTTGGAGAATGCAAAGTATCATTTTCAGCTTAGTTCTTCTTGGTAATCTCCATCCCAATAACCTCCAACCCAATCATCAGGAAAATAAATGCAATGCTGGTTTACTAAAAATGAATTTAGTTTAAATGTCTATGCATGTTTTCTCCAAACACTCATGTTTCATTTGTGATGTTTACTGAAGGGTGGTAAATTGGTTAATGATATGAAAAGCAACCAACCATTTTAATGTCCTTAATGCATCCTCTCACTGCATTTAAGCAGTTTGTTCAAATATTTCTTCCTTGTCGGCTATTCTTTTAATTGCACCATTTTTAAACCAATTTTTTCTTGTTCTTATATTGACAATGTTAATCCTTTTTTCTATTGTGTGGTGATCTCTGTTCAACATCTTCGCAATTTCTAACGCCCTGTTCTCACACTTCATAACATTGCAATAGCTTCTTTCCCATTTAAAATTATTCCTGGTTTTACACAGGTCGACATCTTTTTTCACCCAAATTCTGTTGAGCAATGTACACATGTTTCTAGACTATTATTTCATGCTGATTCTGAAAGCCAAGTTCATTTTTCTTAACATATGATGACTGTTTTGGTCAAAATAGGCCAAAATGTTTAATTTCACTGCAAAGTTCCAGAACATAATAATGTAGGGGAAACACTTGAAACGTTTTATTTTAGAATCACATTGCTTATCATACAAGGAAAAGCATTCTAATAGCCACTTGATGTATAGGTGAAGATGTTTTAGCTGAAACAACTGTACGCAAGTCATTTTCTAAGTTTAGAGTTGTTGATAAAGAACGCTCACGCAGATCCCACACTACAATTGACGACCAAATCAGGATGTTGACTGCGACTCACCCACATTTCACAACGTGGAAATCGGGAGAAACACTAAATTTATCAAAATCCACAATCCATGCGCATTTAGTAATGCTTGCGTAATTCAATCACTAGATTTGGGGTATCACATTATCTGAGTGAAAATAATGTTTGGGTTGCATTTCTATTTGTCATTTGCTATACAAACGCAATGTAAATGCCTAATTTTTTAACCAATTTGTGACGATGAGAAATTGATCGTTTACAAAAATGTTTAGCTAGAAAGATCCTGCGGTTAGCAACATGAGCCAACTTTAGCCACGCGAATGGAGATTTACATCCAAAGAAGTTCATGCTGTGCATCTGGTAGAATTGAAAAGGAATCCTGTTCTATAAGCCTCTGCCATGTAACCAGTCTATTGATTTTGAAATTTACTGCTTGCAACTGTACAGTTTAAAAGCAGAAATTTTAAGAAAAACGCCTAGAATTGTCGACCAGGAATAGTGTTGTTTTCCATCAGGATGCTATCAGAACTCAGACTTCTATGGTGAGCTGACAAATATTTAAGTTGCTTGCCTGGTATGCGATACCATTCCCGCCATATTTACCAGACATTACACTTTCGGATTTTTATTTATTAAGGTACTTTCAAAATAATCTCAGGGAAACAAATTGTAATTCTTTAGATAGCATAAAAACACCTTAAGGAGTTACTTGCCGAGAAATCGCCGAAATTAAGGCAAGACTGAATCTTTAACTTGATGTAAAATTAGAGAAAATTTTTGCAACAAAATCGTTGGTATTGAGCTGAATAAATATTCAATAGCATAAATTTGTTTTGTTTTGTGATTTCCTTTTAAAAAATAGACATGAAAACCTGTTTTATATATATATATATATGTGTGTGTGTGTGTGTGTGTGTGTGTGTGTGTGTGTGTGTGTGTGTGTGTGTGTGTGTGTGTTTCGTAGAAGTAAAAACATGCAAGTATTTTGCATGCACAAGTCAAACTGAGTATATTTTTTCTGCTCGTCTTTGTGAGTATCCAATGAAAAAATAACATGCAAGAAACTATTTTAACACGGAAGGATGTAACTCGCAGTGCAGCTAATTTTGGGGTTGAAATAATTTAAACTGTGCGTAGAACTTTCATGTATATTTACTAACATTTAATAAAAAACAAATAAAACATCATCACAAGACGTCAAATACAAATTCTATTTTTATATAACGATGCAGTGTAAACGTTCGCTCGTCAATTGTATAATTGTTCAAAACTAAAGAATAACTCACAATCCTTTATTTACCTGAAATATGTAAACATGTAAATGGGAAAATTATTCTAAATGAACATATCGAAACCAATATTTTCTTTGTTAAACCAAACATTCTGTCTTTGCCTAGATAAAACTTTTATATTAGGTTAATGAATTACATTTAATGAGGATTGCCTTCATTTTGAGAGAAAGACGAAAATATGTCTCTTTAATAATAAAAAAGTGAACAAATTGCGTTTAGTATCAAAGAAAGAAAGAAAGTTTTTACTCGGAATCACATGCAAGTATATATGTACAATCAAAGAAGAATGAATTAAAATTACATTAGAATCAATGAATAAATGAACGGATTTAAAGCATTTCAATTAGAATAAAAATTTAAATGAATCAAGAAACATTCATCTTGAATAAGAAAAAGAATAAACAATCTGCCATTTAGAATAAGAAAAGGAATAAGGTAAAACAGAAAGTGAATTTACATTTAGAATAACAGAAAGATAAAAGTATGAGGGTGGAATAAAGATAAGACGTAGAATGAATGATAAATTTCCCTTTAAAAATAAAGACAAAGGTTCTGCCCTATATTAAACGAAGGGGTTTCGTAGATCATAGTCCCTTAAATATACATTCGTCTGAATAAATAACAATCAGTTCTCAGTATATATATGTATATGTATATATATATATGTGTGTGTGTATATATATATATATATATATATATATATATATATATATATATATCATCTGTAGACAGATCTGTTTCGCTGTATCACAGCTCATCAGTACGGTTAGACACCCTATTGCTTTTTACCCAGGATTGAAACTCGACCGAATTGGCGTCAGTCGGCGATTCTATCTCTGTGCTATGGGCGCTCAGTACCATAACTTAACAGTAACTTTTAGCGTGTGATATACCATGTATTCATACGCCAGTAGTGAAAGTGTTCTAATTCATTACTGAATGAACGATGACATATAATAAAATATTCAACTAAAAAAAAAGGAATATACAAACAAGCACTAAGAAACAGCGGATACTCAAACTAACTCGAATACATAAAATAAAATAAATCAAACAAAACAATAGAAAAAGAAATACAATCTGGTTCAGTCCACATTACAAAAAACACTATAAAAAAAACTAGGGAAAATATTTTCAGTATAATAGAAAAAAATCCTCAAACACAACAATTTATCAGTAGTCATCACCAAAATCACAGTTAAATTCAATTACAGCTGCATGAAGAACATCGGGAAAATAATAACTAAGCACAATAAGCAAGTACTTAACAAAATCAATAACAACAACCAACAAGACATCCGAACCAATGTAAATGCCGAAAGAAAGGGAATTGCCCAGTTAATAATAAATGTCTAACCGACAACATAATATATAAAGCCACCGTGAAAAATAACATAAACACAAGCGAAAAGGTTTACACAGGGAAAACAGAAAAATCTTCAATATAAGATTCAGCAATCACAAAACGCAGAAAGACACAAAACAACACAACACTATAAAATACATATGACACCAAAAGAAAATAACATTAACACTAAACTTTAATGGGAACTTGTAAAAAGAGCAATGTACACCACAGAATTATCAGAAACTGCAACTTATATTTATAGAAAAATCAAACACTAATTAGCTTCCAAAACTAATATAAAATACTAAACAAAATATGAAATAAATACAAAGTTTGGTCATTCAAACAAATATCTATTTCTACACAAATAAAAACAAAAACAAGCATAAATAATACAAAATGAAAACACAAAATTACCACATATAAATATGTAAACAGTCAATCACAGCAAAAAATAGAGGATAATATAACAAAAACCAAAGAGAAAAATTACACATAAAGCCCACACACAAGAACACATTCACTTAATTATGACCTGAAAATCATTCAGTCAGTTAAGTGCCATACGTGATACACGCTTGGGCGATCATGTCTCGAAAGAGACACGACTGACTGGGCAGAAGATTATCCCGCAGTAGGTTGCCATTGCTTTCTGCGGTAGACTGGTTGCCGACCAAGGCTATAGAACCCAATCTGTCCTGCTATTTAACCCATAACTGGAAGGAAGAGACGGATTAGTACCTTTCCCAAGGGTATTTGCGAGTAAATGAATACAACAGATTCAACTGGAATTCGAACGCGGCTCCCCGGTTTCTAGTTCCGAGCCGATATCCACTGTACCACAACGCACATCCTAAAAATCATTAAATGGGTTAAATATAAGAACTCGGTAATAAAAAGTTCGAGCCAACACAATAAAAAAGGTCAACCTAAATGACAAAAAGAAACCAACTCATTATAAAGCAATAAAATGGACACACATTCACGTTCACTAAAATTAAATTAAAACAATAAAAATAAAATTATACAACATTAAAAAGAATTCAACAATACAAAAGCAATCAAAAGCAATTAACCACCTGTAAAACTACTGATATATCAAAATATTAAAGTAAATCATGTTCCATATAGATAAGACAAAACCCAGGAAACAACAGTATATTGAAATTAAGGTTTGATGTGTTAGAATATTATAATGATGCCTTCAGGAAATTTCGAAGTTGGTATAGCTTCTCCACATTAATAATATATATTGTCATGGGTCCTTACCTGTAACTCCAGAATGAACCCTTCCTGACACTATATATACTCTCAAGAGAGAGGCGTAGTATATATATATATATATATATATATATATATATATAGAGAGAGAGAGAGAGAGAAAGAGAGAGAGAAAGGTAGAGAGAGCGAGAGAGCCAAATTGGTAGTAGTTCACTCCAAACCAGACTGACAATCACAGTAACACCTTCCACATTTTTTATTTTTATTTTTGTAATATATATATATATTTTTATTTCTACCGTTGTGGTCGTGTTGTTCTTTTCGGACCTTAACCTGAACCATAACATATATATATATATATATATATATATATATATATATATATATATATATATATATATATATATATATAATTACTTAGGTTTAGGTCATTTAGGTCACAATTAAATTAGACCAGTACACAGTTGTATTTAAAAGTGTTCAATACAATTATATTGTAGAACTTTTGAATATTTTCATTAGTAATCTAGTTATTACGCAACCTAGGTTTCTAGCATCTGGTGTCGTCAGGCGATTTTCAATAATTGATTTTAACGCTTTATTAAGAACGCTCACATAACGTGGATTTTGTATGAATACGCAATTTTTAAAATTAGAACGGATTTTCTGCGGGATATCCTGCGGGATAATATTCTGTCCGGTCAGTTATGTCTCGAACGAAACATGATCGCCTAAGCGTGTATCACGTATGGCACTGACTGACTGACAAATATACAGAAAAAACCTTTAATATATAAAGATAAATATGGCAGTGATTATAGCGCCCCATATATCAAAAGAAAATATACAAATTGTAGGTACGTTTTAAAAACATATCTTCACATATACAAATACTTAAGACAATTATAGAGCCATACATATAAATCCTAAGTATATAATAAAAAACGGCACAGCGCATTAAATACATATTGTGACCAGGTATGGTAAGGTATTAATAATACACTAGACGTACATACGAATAAATAAAAACTAACCTATTCGAGTTAGTGAATATACAGTCAGTCAAGTGTCATACGTGATACGCGATTATTGGGCAACCATGTCTCAAAAGAGACATGACTGACTGAGCAGACGATTTACCCGCAGTAGATTACCATTGTTTTCTGCGGTAGACTGGTTGCCAACCAATGCTATAGAACCTAATCTGTGCTGCTATCTGACACATAGCTGAAGGAAGAAGCAATGGACTAATACCTTTCCCGAGGGTATGTGCGTAAGTGATAGCAACGAATTCAGCTAAAATTCAATCTCGAGTCTCCGACTTCTCGTTTTGTTTTTGGTACCGCAACACATATTTAAAATATTTAACGTAAAGATAAAGTAACAAACTGAATTAAAAGAAAAGAAAAAAAAATACGGTATAGGTCTGAATTGAAATCAATCTGGTTCAACATACCTCGACAGATATTTTATATTTTTTGTTTATTTTTGCTTTTTGTTTTTGTTTCTTGTTTTTTCTTTGCCTACATGTAACCATTAATTAATTTTTGTTGTTTAATAAATTAGAATTATTTCAGTTTTTCAAATGTTAAATTTCTGTAATGCATAGATTACATCTTTCAAGTTTACCATTGTAAGACTTAGATTTTGCGATTATATTCCACGTAATCATGGGTCTATTGCCACCATCCTTTAATTACTCGTAATATTTAGAGTGAGCGGCGTTATTTTTGTATTTCCCTTACATAAACTTAGCTTATATATGTTGAACTGAATTTTCCAAAAATTTTCAGTTCAACATTTTTTTTTATAAGTGTTTCACCCCTTGCAAGGCATGTCACTGCCACTACTGCACAGGGGGCGACATAGAGTGGAGAAAGGATGATTAAATATAGGAAATGTCAGAGGGTGAGTGATAGGCGGGTAAGGATACAGAGAATGAGGGTTGGGTAGATGAGAGCGTTCTGAGAATAATTGGGAGTGTGATAGAAGGTGTCTATTGACCCTACATTTAAACACCTGGATATTGTAGCTGTCGGGAAAGCAGACTTGTGGAAGGGAGTTCCACAGGCGGGAAGCGCGAGTAAAGAAGCTGTTGGAGTAGAATTTAAGGTTACATCTTATTTGTTTAACTGTAAAAGGGTGGGACCTAGTTGCTAATCTAGTATCTCGTGTAAATTCATGCTTAGGCGGCACCAGTGATCTAAGCTCATCAGAGCAGAAGCCGTGAAAGTACTTGTAAAAGAGGCACAGAGAAGCCACATCACGCCGGTGAGAGAGTGGTTGGAGCCGGTCTGCCAAGTCAGTATCAACCACGTTCCTCCTTTGTATTTTGTCAAGAAGCCCAAGGAGAGCAGCAGGTGCACCCGACCAGATATGGCAGCAATATTCAATACACGGGCGGCAACTAATTTAAAACTTAAAATTTTCATCAGTTTATTTGATAGCTGTATATACTGTATTTTTAGTCAAACAATGGCCGTTTAAGGGACATATCGTATTGTTTCAATATGAGTTACAATAAATTTGTCCTCGTAATTTTACACCGAGTGTGATCTCGGTGAAGACTGAAAGTATTTGATTAGGAAAAATGTACATCGCCTTGATGAATTTCATCTTAACACCAAGAAACTGATTAAAGATTTGCAAAGGATCATTATAAAGTAGACATAATGTCTATAATATTCAATGTATACGTCGTGTAAATAGGTAAATATTACCTTCGTGGCTTAGAAGGCATTCGATAACGTGAGTAGATAGGGTGCTTTGAAAATACTATGCAAATTTGGCCACCATCAAAATTGCTTAATATGATATTCCGAATGCATTAAGTGCATTTCAAGACAATCAGGATCACAAGACCCTTTCCCGATCGAAAGCAGCATGAAACAAACTTGCTTCTCATGTCCGACACTGTACTTAATATTCTTCAGTACGATATTGAGGCTAGCCTCAGATGAGATAAATAATGAAATAAAAAGCTCTTACGCACTAGCACTCTCAACTGGTAACAGGTTCAACCTGAACCAGCTATCGCCCTATAATATTACAAAAACTAATTTATAAATGTAGCCCCAGTTCACAGACGACACGGATATACTTTGGAGCTAATCTTGTAAAAAAGTAACATCTATTCCCATGCCACCGGCAAGTGGACTAACAAGGCTATGAATCGGTTTTGAATGAAGGCAGTAATTACTTGTATGTTTCCTGTTCCACAAAATTTACTCGTACTAGAAAGCTAAGTCTTTAACAACCCACTTAAACATAACTGCTATTATAACTAAGGACTGAGACTAAAATAGATAGTTTTATAAATAGTCAGTTTAGAATTTAGATCAGTACCGAAGTTGCTTAGTCTTTTTGTAAGCTTAATTACTCAAGTTGCTAGAATTGTTGCTTTATTGTTAATGGCTAGGTCTTAGAAATCACATTTTAGTCTAACTAAACTTGTAAAATTAGTAGAATGATTTAAAATAGTAAAAAAACATTTAGATTTTTAGTTGCTTAGTTCGTATTAACCTAAGTAGCAGAGTTTATTATGATTTCCTTAAACGTGAACACTGTTGATTATAAAGGTATGATTTAAAACAGTCGTGTAATGGCCTGTTTATAGTGATAAATCTTGGGTCATTTACTGACAAAACTTTAGGTTCTGAATGCTTGAAGCAGTGCTGCCTTGAAGCAGTATCGATAGCTTTAACATTAGAGGTAATGCTGTCATAATACATAATGCCAAGATATGCAGGCTTAAAATCAAGAGTGGAAGATGATCGAATACCAAAGACCACTCGCTGAGCTGAACTCCAGTGAAGGTATAGGTAATGTACTACCAAAGAATGACTTTAAGGACCGCCTTAGAAAATCGACTACCGCACATAAATGCTGACATAATAATATGTAGCAGCAAAGAATTAAATAAAATTCCAGAATCAAATGGGAAGAAAATCCGTAAAATACTTTTTACTCAAATCACCATTTTCTTTTATAACCCATGCAGAACAAAAATGTTTTTCTTGTTTTTGTGGCATGAATGATATCTGTTACAAAAATTTATTTTATTGGCTAAACCGTGATTGCATATATATATATATATATATATATATATATATATTGTATATAAATTATTATTATTATTGATTATTGCGTTAGAACATAAGACTACAAACATCTACAAAATTGTACATTTTGTTTCAACATTGAAAGAACAATTTACGTTTTTATATGTTCTAACCTAAAAATTATTAATAAATATTCGTTGCTCTATTTTTGTATTGAGCATTGGTTAAATTAAGGTTTTGAAGGTTCCAATTATTTTTTTGTTTGTATTCATTTGGATATATATATATATAGATAGATAGATAGATAGATAGATAGATAGATAGATAGATAATACAAAATTGGCTAACCATGTCTGGAAATTTAAATCAAAATATGAAAAATACCCAGACATAACGTAAAGCATTGAAAAGACAGCCAAACCTTACAACGGTTATCAAATATGTAGACTGTGCCAAAAAGAAAAATTAGAAATTATGACATACCCAAATAAAGAATAACTGTTAAATGATAGAACAGAAATTATGACTAAATGCATCCACACTAAGAAATACCTCTTAGGTTTATACAACCATGGATGAAAACGTCATAATCAGTTTTAGTTTGCACAATGCGCATTCATAAATTTCCATGTCACGTGAATGTTCAACGAAAACAACGTTACAAGAGCGTTCTTAAAAAGAAAAACGGTAAAAGGTAAAATCACTTATTAAAAATCGCTTGAAACACCACTCATTGTAGAAACCTGGGTAGCGAAATAAGTCGTTTATGAATGGAAAATATTCAAAAGACAGATCTGTTTTGCTGTATCACAGCTCATCAGTACGGTTAAACATCCGATTGCTTTTACCCATGATTGAAACCCGATAGAATTGGCGTCAGTCGGTGATTCTACCTCTGAGCTTTGGGCACTCGGTAGAAGGAGACAGACTTTTAGTGTGTAATGTATCATACGCCAATAGCTAAAGTGCTCTAATTCATTACTGAATGACCGATGTATATATATATATATATATATATATATATATATATATATATATATGCGAGTGACTATAATGTAGAATAGTATCCAAACAAAAGTGGAGGAGAGAATCAACCATTAACGGTCTTCGAAAAGGAAACATCTGACCTGAAGACACTAAACTAGCATATGGTGAAAATACGTTTCATAAAAAAGCTTTTCCGCCTCGTCTCATATATATATATATATATATATATATGATAACAATTACAGTAGCTGTACGGTGGTTAGTGCATTGTTCACTCATATATATATATATATATATATATATATATATATGAAGAGAGAGAGAGAAATTTAATTATTCTATCACATTTATTAAAGCGTTAAAGTGAAAACATCTTTTTAAATATTGAGCTTTCTTCCGACATTCTTTGCAATCTCGGGAAGGTTGTGAATAATTTTTATATGATTTGTCACATGTGTACATGAAATTAAGAAGATTGTATAGTACCTTCACAAACAAGAAACCTTCATTTGCATACATTTTGTATAGGCAATTTTGAAATCGCATTCTAGCGACAATTTACCAATCGCTTGATTTTTACAAAAACTTGCAACTTGATTGGTCAACTCTATCCAATAGAAATGTCAGCACGAGACACAAAGTTTTCCCGCTCAGCCGAGTTGATCCTCTTTGACAGTATTTAAACTTCAGATCTCGTCTCTTCAATTTGTTGTCCCGGAAGCGTATGCCAATTCTCATTTGCCATGTAACAGACAACAACCGCCCACTTCGTTCGACATGTGGCGCAAACCCGAATTCATGACAGTCCAAGATTAACCTCATCAACGCTCCAGTTCACCTACTGAGACTTCCAAGTTAAACTTCAGACTTTACATTCATTCACGCACGCAATATTCCTAAACAAACTTTCCTTCACACAGATTATTTTCTTACGAACTCTTAAATATCTAAGACATTCACTCAGCAAAATAATTCAATCAAACCTAGGACACTTAACAAAAATAAATCTTTTTAAAACATTTTCTTATCAGTTGAAACTTTACAGTCTTAGCGAGGCAACTCCTTGGGCGCCTCAGCGTAATGTAATTGTTAGCGAACTTGTCTCGCTAAAACCACTTACAACTGCGTAGTGAATTCGATCCTTACTGGGTACCCGATACTTTCGGCCTTCTTCCGAATCTAAGCTTCGAAAATCGCCCAAGCCAGACAAATCCTTATTTTACCTTGACTCAAGCTTAAACGTTGCTATTTACGAATATTAATTTCACCTTTCATAACCAACCACTGACCTATTCTTATTTTAATATCTTTATTGGAACACAATTTTAAGGTTTTATTATAACATGTCGTTTGTTTTGTCGATCGTTTGTAATTTATAAAATTTCAAAATAAGTGCGGAGATAAGTTTGCCAGTTTACGCCACATTTTAATGTTGAACCCAACTAAAATAGGTGACCGCCACAAGATCAAGAGAAAAAACGAATTTCTTTTGTTTTCTTTCCATTACAAATAATTGATTTTATGAGCTAATATTTCTTTTTTGGTAAGAGCAATGATGATATTTGATTTATGTTTTGTTTCAGCGTGTTATTTTTCCCTTTCCGTAAATTGTATATTTTTTGTGTTTAGCGATGAAAGCTAGAAGGGGTTAAAGCTTTAAATATTTTTTTCGATTTTGATATTTCCAAATATCATCCACAACAAATTGATTACACTTTTGCAGGTATTTACTCCTCGGAATTCTTTCATGGGTACAAATCGCTATTTCCTCTTTCCTGGGTATTATCTATATCTATCTATTTGTATATATATATATATATATATATATATATATATATATATATATATATATATATATATATATCGTAATATTAATTATAGTAATAATACCAATAGCAACAGAACTAATTCTGTCAAGATTATCAATAATTAAACTACAAATGAGATAGTCTTGAAACCCACCGGGAACTAACCCGGAGGGAAAATAAGGGTAAGAAAAAAAAGAAACCAACAAAATACCTGAACAAAAAGCCAAGCATTCATCAGAAATAAAAACAAAACTTAACAATAAAGAGCTCAATACAAAAGCAGAGTACACAAAGCACTCAAAGCGAAAGTAGAGCAAACAAAATCGATTATATATATATATATATATATATATATATATATATATATATATATATACAATACAAGAAAACTAGAAGTGAGCCACCATCTACCGCGGTTTCACACAAACGGTTCTTCAGTGTAAGGGGAGCCTCTTACCTTGAAGAACCGTTTGTGTGAAACCGCGGTAGGTGGTGGCTCACTTCTAGATTTCTTGTATTGTATTCTTACTCTACTTTCGTATTTTCGTACTTTCGTATCGAGCACTGTGTTGTTAAGGTTTCGTCTTGGGTTTTTTTTCTTTCAAACGGGCACTAGACGTATTGTTCTTGTGCGCTGTTTGTTTCTTTTATCTCCCCCTTTATTTAACCCACGAGGTTGTTCTCGCCGGGTGATATTACTGTTAAGTTAGCATTATTTTCGGATGTTTAGTCTGTTATTATTAGTGTTGCCTTACTGTCATATATATATATATATATATATATATATATATATGTGGTCGTGTTATATATATTTGTTTAAAAACTTTACATTTAACATGGTTTCTAAATTGAGAAATATATAAAATCTTTCTCGTCCTGTATTATTCCTAATCAAAACACTAATCCAAATGACTAATGTAAGCAAAATAAAAATTCAAGTTACAAATAGTGAGTGAAAAACGAGAGGAGTTTAAAAAAAACGATGATAAAATGCTTGCAGATGATTATACATTACAGATTGGCGTGAAAGGAAATTTGGCTGGATAAAGAAAATAAAAATAGAAGAAATACAATAATTAATGTGCGTGGAGGAAAAAGCGGCATTGATAAGAACTGAGATTAATAAAAAAAAAATAATAGAAAAATGGGGTACCATTAAAGGAGGAAATTAAGAAAGAATAAACTGGAAAAAATACAATGAATACAATCGATAAAAAGATAATAAAATAAATTATGCTATTCGCCATCCACTAAAAGAGAATGAGATAGAAAAATAACCTGTATAATTAAGGGAAATCCTTCAATATGTTCAATGAAAGAAAACAAAAGAAGCTAACAATGTTGTAAAAAATTAATTATATTCAAATGGAGAAAAGAAAGATAATAAAATCTATATTCTGCAAGTTTTGTGTCTCTGCAGAAGATTTTTATCTATGTCCAACCTTAAAAGTATGACTCAGAATCGATAAGAATATTTTGGAAGAGAAAGTAAATAACGAGAAGTCATGCAAATACATTTCGATCAATTTCTCTTGTCTTGAATCCGATTCATACTCAAAATCACTGTTCAGCGTGTATCCTTTTAATATGTTGAATATATTTTCAAATCTAAGGTCAACTGTTATGTATATACATCATGCTTGTAATCATCATTGCTGGCAACATTCACTTTCCTTCATATTCTTTACTTCATTTAAAGGTACATTTCTAACTTGATGGGTTCTAAAAACTTGCACTTGGCTAATCTTAGTATGTGTACAGTTACGTCATAATATAAAAATACGAAATTAATAAATATAGGCGCTTCCCATCATTTTAACCGGTCTCCTAATGAAACTTAATCATATTGAATTGGTTCGAGTTCAAGTTCCCTAACGCAGAAATTTACTGTGAACCGCAGAAGTTATTATAGTCTAAACAGTTTATTTTTGAATAACCATAACTTAGAAGAAACAGAATCAGGAAATTCTTCGTGCGCCTTGTTTTTCACTCACTCATTAACCCACTTTTTATTCCGTGCGCATAGTTTCTTCTGTGGGAGTGAACATGAATCTCCACAGCTTTCTGGTTTTATTGTTTTCACCAATACTTTTGCGTTTGCAACATTTCTCTGTCTGTGTGGTATTTTTCGTACATCTATTTAATAAAACATCTCATTTAGTTTCTTCGTTGCTTGTCTCTGCTTCTCTTGTTTTCGACAAGCCTTGTGAGTGCAAAATCTTCTAAGCGTTCTTTCCTTATTAGTTGCTTCAATAATTTCTGCTATCTCTTTTCAATTCTTAGCAATGATTTCTTTATGTGCATGAGCAGGAGTCTGCAACGGAAAGTAACTAGACAAATTGGTAGACGTGCATATTGGGAAGCAAGCAAGTAGTTATTATGATAGTTGATAGATTAGTAAATGTTTGTATTCACTTTTGGGGCATTCTACTGGAGAATGCTGCCCAAAGAAAGAAAAAAGTAAAAATGATAGAAAAATATCAAAATGGTGAGATCCTGAAGTGGAAATAGAAAAAAATGTGAATATAAAAACAGCAATAATTCCAATTGTGGTGGAGTCCTCGGTTTGACTGGAACGGTTTATAGTAGACTAACGCGCAAATACCCTTGGGAAAGGTATTAATCCGTCTGTTCCCTTCAGTTATGGGTTAAATAATAGGACAGATTGGGTTCTGTAGCCTTGGTCGGCAACCAGTCTACCGCAGAAAGCAATGGCAACCTACTGCGGGATAATCTTCTGCACGGTCAGGCATATCTCTTTCGAGACATGATCGCCCAAAGCGTGTATCACGTATGGCACTTAACTGACTGAATTAAAGGGATCCCTAGCAGTTCATGTCTTAAAGTGATAAAAAAAGATTTAAACAAGTATTGCTCAGGGCATACAAAGGGCCTTATTAATGAAAATGCATGTTATTTTTTATACAAATGGGAAATGGAAAATGTAATGATGCAACGAAGGAAATGAGTATATACAACATAAATCAGAGGAAATCATAATAATAATAATAATAATATTAATAATAATAATGCGGTTGAAATTACAACGAGGATAAAGTGTTTTACAAAGGTCGTGAAAATGTAAAGTTTTGGGGGGTTTTTTCTTCTTTTAAAACGTAAATATGAAATATTATTTTTATTACTATTTTAACGTAAATACGATTTTTTTAAATTTTTCTGTTTCTTTTTTAATTATCCTGTTTGATTAATCAACATAGCTTTCTTATCTGTGTTATTCATATACTGGTGGTCATGTGATATCAAGAATGGCGGCAAAATATCTATATCGATATATCCAAAATGACGGTAACATATATATTGATGTACCTACTATTGAGTATCTTAAATTAAAACATGAAAAAAATATAATAAAAACAACTGAGCATGACAAGAGGGAAATACACACACACACACAGACACACACACACACACACACACACACACACACACACACACATATATATATATATATATATATATAAACCACTAATACTATCGTTAGTGCGCTGTTTAATAACACTCAATAATTGTCATCTTTGATAATGGCTGATGTAAGCCGAAAGCTCAGAAGGGATTAAATTAAAAACATGTATTAATATTGTGATTTTCTTTCTTCTTTTAACAATATTGCTATTAAGCTTTTCAGAATAAGGTTCAGTGTCAGCTTATAGGGTAATACTTGTGTCTGGGGTTTACTAACCTTAACTGTAGTTTTTAGAACACTTGAGTGTCCCAAATGCTATCTAATAAGCCCTTGTATATATTTCAGTTAGAAGTATAGTAGTATTACACTATTAGATAGCCGCGTCTTAATTGACAGGATGTGCCGGCGCGGAAGAGCCAAACCAAGGACAACATAGCTACAGTTAGTTCTTGGTTGAATGCAACATATAGTTAATAAATGTCATAGAAACTTCCATTTTCAGGTAGGCCGAAAAATTTATGTCAGTCACGTGAAATAAATTATTCTTATAAGAACAAAAGTGTTTTTAGTCAAAAACTTTAAAATAGAAGTATTGAATTTTTCCAATTTATTGCCAAAAGTCAGATTAACAAATTAGTTTTTTACAGTAATATGCTAATTTTAGTATTAAAGTTCACTTTTTGCATTGTCATCTACCTTACTACTGCTAGAGCGTCAAAAATGACTTAAATAACATTGAAAATGACAGACAATCAAAAAAGAGAAAACATTTACTATAGTTCTTATGCTCACAATGATTGTATTTATTGCGTTATAGCTAACCAAGAAAATGTAAAGTCATTTTCACATTCAGCTCCCTCAAGTTAGTTTTGAAAAAAAGATGTTTTATGTCTGGACACCATATGATTTTTTCTTAACAGTTTTATTCTTCATTTTTTTCTTTTTTGCAATATGTTTTGCCAAAAGAGCCTGTCGTCATTTAATACCGGCTATATCATCTTGGTTTTAAATAATTACCATTTTGTAAATCCCTAAATGGATTTTTCTAACTTAAAAATATGTATTTCGGTCTATAAATTGTGAAAATAGCATTATTCCATCAAAATTTAGCTAAGACACAGATTCATACCACGTCAAGTGGCGGCCAACTTGAAAAATAGCGGCCATTTTGTTTGTTAATGTAGGTAACGTATTTTCTGAAAGAATAAAATCTGGAGCACATATATACCAAATTTAGTGCTTGCATAACCAAGAGAAAGACTATTTCAGTAATCTGCTGCACAATTAGCGATGGTAGCAACAACAATATATTTTTTAATTGAGTAACAACTCATCTGATCAAGAGTAAATTAATTACCATCTCTCTCTCTCTCTCTCTCTCTCTCTCTCTCTCTCTCTCTCTCTCTCTTCTTTATAAAAAACATAATACTCTAGTATAATAATGTTTTGTTTCGTTGAATAGCTATATTTGCAATGTTTTTGCTTTTTTAACACCGTCTTTCTCTTGGAATTTCAATTGTATCCCCCTCACCTGTCGCTTGGCAACCAAGTTAGGAGAAGAAAAACTCCGAACAACAACACGCAACTCAAGGTGTTAATCATACCGAGGAGTGAATGGCTTCAGCGTTATAAGTTCGCGAACGATCCCCTGCAGGTTTCAGAACGATGTTTGTAAAAGACCGTTATCCAATGTGGCTGACAATTTTGGGTGGAATTTTGGACCCGTGCATCACTCGTGGGAATAATTTGAGATTTAAAAATAAAAACGAAAAGTCCAATATGTATCTTCCAGTGAATGAACAAGGAGCATATCCTTCAAAAGTGAACCTACCTGAGGTCGAAAAATCTGCCATACGAACAAACTCCTACAGAAAAGATGATTTTTTAGGTTTCCGCAACTATAATAATACCAATGATGGCCGTGCAAATTCTTCCACTGGATCCATAACTGTACATTTTAAAAAAGAAAAAAATCGTCTGTTGAATATTACAAAGTCGTTATCAATGCATACCACAAACCTCATAAAAACATCACTCGCCAGATATATGACATTTGGCCAAAAATGTTTGGACAAAAAATTAGAAAGTACATTGACGAAAATAAACTAGCCACTTTAAGAAGGTACATTATGAGATATAAGCAATCGACAGAGACTGAAATTAAAAGAATAAAAAAGAATTGCAACGAGAACAGACGAATCAACAGAACATGAAAAAGAAGTAACATCGCACAAATCATAGATCATAATGAAGAAACTGAGATAGACAGTAATCAATGTGAAGATAATGCTGAAAGTTTAAAAATGCTGGAAAGATGCAATCTTAGTCATTCACAAGACGGTAATAGAATTAATTCAAAACACAATTAGAATTATTTTACGGAAAATAGGAATTGTCCGAAAAAATTCTCCTGGTTAAACTGAAAGGGAAACCGTTCAACAGAGCAATTGTAGTCATTTATGCACCACCAGCACAAAGCACCGAGGAAGAAATAGAATCTTTTTACTCCACTATAGAGAAAGCCAAGGCTCACTGTAAAAGCCAAGAAATCAGGATTATCATGGGAGATTTGAATGCCGAAGTAGGCAAATAGAGGGAAGGTATGACAACTGGCAACTTTGGTTTAGGAATGCGCAACGAATGAGGCGAAAAATGGCTGCAATGGTGCATGGCAAATGACCAGGTAATAACTAACACCTGGTTTCAAGAACACCCACAACGTCTTTGGACATGGAGAAGCCCAGGAGGTGACACGAAAAACCAGATAGACTACATAGCCATAAACAGCAGATTCAGAAATGCAGTGGTTCAAAGCAAAGCCTATCCACGAGCTGACTGTGGAAGCAACCGCGTCCCAGTCATCTGCAAATTAAAGGTGAAACTCCGGAGATCGAAGAAGCCTAGTGCAACACCAAAACTGATATACAACGCACACATTAATGACCTTAAACTACAAAAAGAATAGACTAACAGCGTGAAAACCAAATACGAAGAACAAACTGGGAAAAGACAGTTAAAATGGGACTCGCTAAAGGAAGCAATACTGACATCAGCAAACAACATTGTCCCAAAAGAAATTAGGCGCAGAAAGAAAAACGAGTGGATGACTGAAGAGATTCTGGACATGATAAAAGGAGGCAGAAAATAATATCAAGACATGGAACTGAGTACAGGGAACTACACAAGGAAATAAGAAGAAAATGTAGACAGGCTAAAGAGAAATTGCTCAATGACAAATGTGCAGAAGTAGAGAGATTGAGCAGGAATAATAGAGCAGACATGCATAA
The DNA here is from genome assembly GCA_037127315.1 of Ascarosepion bandense. Classification (NCBI taxonomy): domain Eukaryota; kingdom Metazoa; phylum Mollusca; class Cephalopoda; order Sepiida; family Sepiidae; genus Ascarosepion; species Ascarosepion bandense. The sequence goes on from JBBBDQ010001211.1 coordinate 991,867, forward strand.
GGAAATAAAAGAACTGACAGGACAAAAAACCTGCTCTTCAACAGGATGTATAAAATCTAAGGATAGAACAATCATTTTGGAGAAAGTGGAAACACTCCAACGGTGGGAAGAATATATAAAAGATCTTTTCCACGACAAGAGAGAACAACCAATAATACGCAAAAATGAGGACGGACCGGAAATATTAAATTCTGAAGTGGAATCTGCAGTAGCTAAACTGAATAGAAACAAAGCAGATCGACCAGACGGCATAGTCATAGATCTGCTGATAGCCCTGGAAGAATTTGGTATAGAGAAAATTACTGAAATAATAAATAAAATTTATAATACTGGGGTAAAACCAGATGACCTCAGCAAGTCTATCTTCATAGCACTACCTAAGAAGACCGGAGCAAACGATTGCGTACTCCACAGAACCATAGTGAGCCATATAACAAAACTGATCGTCCGAATCCTTATGAATAAAGCGAAAAGAAGAATCAAACCAGAGTAGAACAAGAACAGTGTGGTTTCGTTAAAGACGCGGGAACAAGGAATGCCATATTTATGATTAGGATGCTCTCCGAAAAGGCAATAAAAATGAAGAAGGACTTATACCTGTGCTTTATTGATTATGCGAAGGCGTTTGACAAAATACGCCACAAAGAATTGATGGAGATGCTCGGCAGCCTGGACATATTTGGGAAAGACTTAAGAGTAATCAAGAATCTTTACTGGCAGCAAACCGCTTACATACGGACAGGTAATGAATTGAGTAGATATACATAGATAGAAAGGGGCGTAAGACAAGGATGTGTCTTTTCACCGGATCTGTTCAACTTGTACAGCGAGAATATTTTGAGGACCCTAGACGTTATGCCTGGATTCGTAATCGGAGGCCACAATTTAAACAACCTAAGGTACGCAGATGATACAGTGCTGATAGCAGACACAGAAAGGAAAGTACAAGTCCTCCTACAGAAGGTAGCTGAAGAGAATGACAAGAAAGGACTATAAATAAACTGCAAGAAAAACGAATGCATGCTCATCAGTAAAAAGGGCAGCCCAAAATGCTAAATACAGGTCGAGGATACCAGAATCAATCAGGTACAAAAATTTAAATACCTGGGAAGTGTTATAACTGAAGACGGAAAGTGCGACACAGAGATCCAAAGGCAAATTGGCATGTCGAAGGAAGCATTCCAGAAGTTGAGTAAGGTATTAAGAAACAGGATAATTTTGCTAGAAACAATTAAGAGAGTACTGTATTGCTACGTGCTGTCCGTTCTTCAAAATGGCAGTGAATGCTGGACAATATCATCAAAGATGAAGGAAAAGCTTGAAGCAACTGAAATCCTACAGAAGGATGCTGCGAATATCATGGATCAAGCATGTGAGCAATGATGAGGTCTTGGAAATGATGGAAACAAAAAGGAAATTAATACTGAGCATCAGGAAGAGACAGCTGAAGTTCCTGGGACATGCAATGAGGAAGGAGGGCTTGGATAACCTGATACTAACAGGTCAGATAGTGGGGAAAAGAGACAGGAGAAAGCAACGGATAACATATTTGAAGGACCTAATCAGGTGGATGACGGAATGAGGATTGCATGGTGTAACAGGAAAAGGCGTGCTCAGAGCCACCAGGGATAGGGGAGCGTGGAAAGCCATGATAACCTCCGTCCTGAGGGGACAGGGTACATATAAGAAGAAGAAGCAAGAAGACAATGAAGAACACATGAGCCATCCATAAAAGTTATTGAAATAGAACGAGAACAAGCTCCAAAATTGCAACCAACAATGCATAAACTCAAAAGTATTAAACTCTAAAATGTAGCACTTAAATTAATTCTGGCTGAAGAAGACCCCCATTTAAATCTAAATGGACCAATATTTGCATCAGCAAAAGTCACAACAAAAAAATGAACATCAACGTAAAAAAGGCAGTCTCACAGGCATTAAGATCCACCTTGGAAAAAAAAATAGAAAAAGAAATCGAACAACTTAGAAGTGAGCAGTACTCGAGGAACTTGCAAAAGAAATAAATGTACTAGAAAACTAGAAAAGGCAGAAGAGTCGAAAGAAAATACAATATTAGGAATGAAAATGCAGTCCTGTTAACTAAATAAAAGTAAAGAAAACAATACAACTGAAGGCTCAAAGAATATGACGCTATGAAAAAAGTCAAGGTTCTACAGACAGAACAAGATCTTACAAACCAATGCAAAGAAATTTTACAGAAAAATAGATAAACAAAATACTGTAATATCAGTCTCCCCACACACCCAAAAATGGAAGGAGCTATACAATTCTGAGAAGAATATGACCTTGCTTTAAAGAAATAACAAAGAAGCAGATTTGAATGCTCAAGAGAAAGAATGTATGAAAAGTAAACCAGAAAAAAGCATATGCTGTAATCCCAGAAGAGGATGCTCAATGTACACTGAAATAAGGACACAAGTGAAAATCTTGATGAAAAGAATTTTTGGTTATATTATTTAAATACAGTACACAAAAAATAGTCAAGGAACTTCAAGAAATGGTTAATGATCCTTCTAAAATTCAGGCATCGATAACCAAAGAGATTACTTTTTTTCTACCCAATAATTGTGACACACATCTCCCGAAAAACTACAAATTAATTACATGTCTTCCCACGACTTGCAAATTATTGACATCTATTTAAAAAAAGACATATTTGTTTTTTTGTTTTTTGTTTTTTGTTTTTTGTTCTTTGTTTTTGGAAAATATCTTACCGCTTTCAACAAAATGGGTGCAAACCTGGCTCTTACACGCGTAAAGACCAATTCCTTATAAATATGGTGATCTTAGAAAACTGCTTTAATGCAAAGAAAATCTTAGTACTGCCTAGATAGATTATCGTAAGGCATTCGCTAGTATACTACATTTCTGTATCTTAAAATCTTTAAATATATAGAAGTTCTCACCTGTTATCAACTTCGTTAAACAATGTATGTCAATGTAGAAAAAATACTTTACATCAATCATATCAATAGAACTTAAAAGACTGTTGAAATAAACATCAACAGAGAAATATTCCAAATTGATTCTTTGTCTCCCTTACTATTTTGTATATTACTAATAGCATTAACCAGCCAACGTAACAGGACGGAATGCGGTTATCAAATAACTCAAAAAAAATAAGCCATCTATTTTATGTGAATGACTTAAACTTGTATGCTAGGAATGTTTCACTGATAACACTGGAATTAAATTCAGTTTGAATAAATGTGCTAAAGTCACAATTTTACGATGGTCACTCAAACTAACAACATAAGAAATTGAAATAATAGTGCGTACAAAGTAGTACAGAAAGATCCGACTGATATTAATAACTGGATTGAATTCTCAGAATAGAAATATGGCTATTAATATCCTTGCCATCTCAGGGGATTCAATATGAAATACATGCAACTTTTACAAGAAAAAACTGCAAGACATTGGTATGCACTGGATACAATTATAGGACCAGTAATAATTTTATTGTCTATTACAATGCATTAAGAACAATCAGAGCTACTCTTTCAGACATCGTGATCAAATAGCGTAAAAACAGTGTGCTTTCTTATTGACATGGCAGTCTGTGACGTTTGATATGAGTCTTTGAAAATATTCAAAAAGCTATCGAAATACAAGAATCTTGAAGTGGAAATTTTAAAAATGTAGCACATGAGGACATTAATAATTCAAGCTGTAGTTAAAGTCTTCAGATTGATTAGAAATAATTTTAAATCGTATTCACAAGTACAGCTTGCACATTGCAAAAAGCCTTATCCATATAAACTGTGTGTTATCTTTTTCTGTTTTAGAAAAATGATCAGTGGAAACTGTCATAAAGTCATTTCTCCCTTTAGGTCTCTGTGTATACAGAGATGTGTATACAAAAATGTACATGCAACAGAAATCAAAAGAAATAATGATAATCATTATTATTATCTTTGATAGCGGTTGAATATATAACCATTCGATGTCTTCATAAGATCTCCAATCCAATATCCTTAATATATTTCAGTATATCGATGACATAATCTTTAAATCAAATTGCTTGACTGACTTTCTGCAAGCACTTCCATGTCTAATCATAATGTGTTGTATTGGTTTTGTAGTGTTTTTGTTTTATTTTGCAAGTTTTACTGACTTTACCTCATTCAATTTAACAAACTTATTTCCAGATAACAAATGTCAAGCACGTTAGAATAACAAAAATAAGAATATCCTAAAATCAGTAAAAACAACAAAACAAAAGGAATCTTACGTCTAATCGATAAAATTGTACATCGTTTATTTCTTCGTCCCAGTAAAATATTATCAGCTGGTTCTTTTAATTTAGAAGACAGCTAGTTTAGTTTTCTTTCTATATTCTGGATTTTTTTCCGTATTTAAATTGAGAATTACAAAATCCTGAATTTCAAATCATTGTACCAGATATTGTTTTTGAACAAGCTGAACATACTAAATAGGAGTATGTCACGAAAATAGAGTATATAAACCGTACATTTCAACTGTTACACACCCTTCGCTATAAGTAGTTACATGTAGCGCCTTCATTTTATAGATATATTCTATAAGGATGATCGGATGGCATACCTTCAGGGTTAACAAAACAAAAAAAAACACATATATATGTTTGTAGCGTATAAAACCAATTCATTTTTCCCAACCAGAGTAGTGGTTGTAGTAGTGTAAATCATATCATTTTAATTTAGTAATATCAATAATTTTCCAATGGAACATACAATTCTAGTACATCTGTACTTGTGAAATCCTTTTATTTTTTACCACTTTCATGCTTTTGTACTGTTGTTTTCGTTAGGATAGTCCAAGTTTAGTTTTATTTATTCTTTTTCTAGGCCTCTCAATCGATGTAACGTGAGGCTGCATTTTATATGAATTGGAATATCGTCCTAGTCCAAATGTATCGCTATATTCCTTCATGAATATCATTTAACATGTTATCTTCTTTTTCTATGTGCCGTGTGCATTGAACTTTTAGACGATTATGGCTGTCGACAACTTCTTATCCTTTGTAGCTCTTAGCACCTTTTGCCTTTTTGTTACTCACCAATTCCTTGCCGGCCACCTATTCACGCTTCTTAGTTTCTGTATATCCTCGGAACGTAAAATTCTCAAACTTCTCATTCCTCATTATGTGTACCAAAAAGATTATCTGTCTCTTTCTGACCTTAAACACAAGTGTTGTTGTTTTTGTTTTTGTTTTGTTTTGTTTTTCATTATCCTTCGAATTTCCTTGCTTAGAAGCCCCGTCGATGGTGTTCATAAAATTCTTCTGTACAACTACATCAAATTGCATGAAGTTACTTATTCATCTGTGAATAAATTGTCCAGTAATTACTGATATTTGGAAGGTTTGATTTGACATAATATTTTTGCACTATTTTGTTTCTAATGAAATCTTCCTGTTTCTTTTGTGTGGCATTTTTTATGTCATATTTTCAGTCCTCTGCTGTAACTCTTCCTAGATAATTGTATTTCGACATTTAGCAATTGTAACCCTTGGTTTCCTTCTTGAGTTGTTTTTCTTTCAGGTTACGACACATGCAATAACAGAATTTGATGACTCTTGTTTGAGATAGAGAAACCGCAATTCTTCTAAAGTTTCCACCAATCATGAATCTACTTTTTGATTATGAAATTCATACATGGATGATTTCGATTATTAAACATTTATAAATAATTTCGTGTTCCTCTTTGGTAATGTTTTCGTTCGAATAAATTTAGTATAGGAGAAAAGCAAACATAAAATAGACTGCGATTGATGTAATTTTACCTAATGTCACAAACTGCTACAAAGCCAAAGCATTAAACTAACATCTAAAGACAAATTCTTAAATAGCCTTATCAGATTTTCATAAATATGCAGTTCATGGCAGCAAGCTAGTATAAAAAATATCAAAACTATCAGCTAATTACAAATATTTTTATATCACTTTTTAAAATGACTTTAAGCGAATGAAACCTGTAGGTATTAGCAAGGACTATCATTCTGTAGACATTGTAGATTGGCACTACAGAATCATAAACAAAGAGTTGAAAAAATTAACAGAAAGAAACCCTTGAGAACTTCCAACAGCAGTAATAACTAAACTTGCTATCACGTGTAACTCGAAAAGAAAATAACAGAATCAAGATGTTGACGTTCCACGCTTTTTCAAACAAAAGACTTGGAAAAGCTAATGGATTTGATAAACCTATTTTCTTGAAAAATTGTTTTAAGAGAACTATTTTTATAAATTTTAATCGAACGTGACATTAGCTGCCAGATTAGTGAATGCCGAACGTTTCTTTATAAGGAAACGTTTAAGATTATCATAAATCTTGCCTTCCACAAATTTATAATTTCTAAAGCAAAGTTCTGTAACTTTTACAATGTTACGACATTTAATTTTTAATTTTTGTGATTTACTGCAAGACTTATATTCTTTACCTCACAAATCTATTCTCTTTGTTTAAGCTTCCTATAGCGCCAACACTTTTTTATATTCTTTCTGATTCCAATAATGATTTTTTCTGCTTTGTTCCATTTCTTTGCAATTTCATTTTTTTCGTCCTTTTTTTGTGCAGGACGTTTGAAAATATTGCAAGTACTCCGGTATTTAGATTTATCGCCGTCAACTTCACGTGTTATATGACGTAAGTTTTATTCGCATATATATCTACATTTTACCTTATGATAAACCTAATTATTCGACTGTTTAAGTGCGGTTTTGTTTGCAGTTTTTAATAAATCCCTCTTCCTACATTTCTTTACTTTTATCTGCAGTTCTGAATTCACTTGTTTAATTCCGCGTAACTATTTTTCTTCACAGAGGCATCAGTAACTATCCAAGATTTTATATAATTTAACTTGGACATAGTTCATTCATATTTAATTTACTTTCCTTTTCTATATGTACACTAAGCAAACATATCCAATGTATCTTGTTTGAAATGTTGCTTGTTTACAAAATTTATAAAGTTTTATTTTTATATTCCGTACTGTGTCAGGAGTTTGGCAATTATAGCGCTCTACAAGTTTCTTTCTTTTCTTGTCTTAAATGGGTTTTTATCATTTAATATACCTCCTTGTTTTTGTTCTTCTAGTCATTCATACAGACTCGATAAATAGGTTAGTCCCTGTTTTTTCATTCCCACTCAATTATTTTGCTGTCCTTTTTCAGGGCTTTTTCCTTGTTATATGTCCCAGAAATTTCAACTGTTTGTTCTGATTGTTAGAGTTATTTTTTCTCTCGATTTTTAAAAAAATTCCCGGTTGCCCGGATGTTCTTTCTATAGTCTTCTCAACAATAGACGTCTCTGTTTCTTCGTCATCTGTCATGACGCTGCCCATCATTCACATCTATACAGACGATGAGAAACTACATAGCAATTCCGAACTCTTTTATTTTATTTTAACAATATTTTTCTGTAACATAAAACTTTGCTTACTTGTTCGAAGGTATATTCTAATATTTCTATGAACTTTGACATTTATACCTCACATTTTTGTTGTCTCGTACTATATTACCTACAGTTCAAATTTATTAGACAGATTAAATTTTAAGTTCCAAAGAGATAGGTTGTCTATTTTGAAGACAATCATTAAGTATAATTACACGTTCTTTACTATTATTTATTATTGGACTCTTCCTCGACTAATCCTCCCGCACATGCGCAAAGTGTTTAGAGCTATCGTCAATGCTGATATGAAGCATCATCTACCATTTCAGAACATATTCTATGACAAGTAGTATGGCTCCCTCTTAGCCAGGTGTATGGCGGTTGTGCTAACGACTATCACATAATATATATACCAGACTCTTTATAAGAATGGTAAAGCTTGATCTGTTGTCCTGCATATCTCAAAAGAATTTGACAGGGTTTAGCATGCTGGCCTTCTGCGAAAGCTATTGGGTTATGGTATAACTGAGCATGTGTTAAATCAATCTTATCATTCCTATCAAATCACGTAATGAAGATCGTATTGAATTGGCATTCTTTTAGATTTTATCATACAAACAAGGGTGGCCCACAAGGCTCTGTCCTAGTTCGTACGCGTTTTCTGATCTTCATCAATGATCTACTTGATGTAATCAGTTTCCAAGTAAGCATATATGCAGATGACTACTATTTACTCTCGTCTCAATAAGAAATCTACCAAGGCTGACAAATTAAACCTCGCTGCTGATCTTGAAAAGAACCTCCAATCTGTGGCATACTGAAATATGAAATGACTCATAAACGAAGCTGCTCAATCGTCACAGAGAAATATTCCTACCTGGATGACGCTAGTCTCTCAGAAAGCAATACACTGCGCCTTATCGACCTCACTCTCTTAACCGACCTCAAGTGGAACGACTATATCGAATCAATAGCTACATCTACTGCTAAGGAGTTGGAATCACTGTGTCGGGCCAGGAAGTTTTTTTCGTCAGAATGCATATTGCACAATTTCAAATGTCCCTTTCGTCGGTTCATTGAATATTATGGCGATAACTGGTCAATTGCTCCTGCTATTCATCTCGGGGTTCTCGACAAAATCCAAAGGAAGATCTGCAATGTAAATGATGCCGATTTGATAACTCGATTTTAGTCACTTTCTCACGGACGAGAGGTAGCTTCCCTCTGTCTTTTCTACAAACATTTTCACGGCTTCTGCTCTGACAGGCTTATCTCCCTGGTGCTCTGTCTACACGAATTTACTCAAACTTCAATATTGACAATTAGATTCCACCCTTTCACCGTTAAAACAATCAAATTCAACCGCTACTACTACTCCATGAGTTTTTTCTCACACTTCCCTTCCGTATATTTGCTTATCTGATAGCTATAATCTCCATGCAGCGTCAATTACCATCTTGTATCTCCTTAATTCCCATCATTCTCTTATCTTTTTACCGATGCCCCTGTACCTTGTTCTTTTTTCCCTGCTCTTCTCTTACTGTAATCTCCTGCTCACCAGTGGCAGTACTACCCTGCTTGGAGTGTAACGATTATAATATATATATATATATATATATATATATATATATATATATTGTCATCCGCAGGCAGATCTGTTTCGCTGTATCACAGCTCATCAGTACGGTTAGACTCCGATTGCTACACAAACCAGGCTCGAAACCCGACCGATTTGGCGTATGTCGGCGACTCTACCCCTGGGCCACGTGGAAGAAGGCAGTCTTTTTTAGCGCATATCATATTACGCGCCCAATAGCTATATATATATATATATATACATATATATATATATATATATATATATATATATATATATATATAGGATACTAAAATCCGGACACAGACAAAGTTTAAAGATACCAATTTAATAAATGGAAATGTTGCATGAAAGAAGTGGTTTCGCCACGTAAGGCTTCATCAGATCAAAGATGAAAAAGAGAAAAGTATGCTTGTGTCTATTTGTATTTGTTTGGAAAAATAATGAAATTATTACATTTGCCCTAAGCTAGCGTTTCTTATGAAAAAAGAATGAAAAATAGTGACTTTTGAAAAAAGTCTTTAATACATTTCTTTTGATTTGAAATAAGAAATATATTAACAACTTTTTCAAAAGACACTTATTTACAGACGTTCATCGGTCATATATATTTAGTCTACCACAGTTATTTATAGATTTTGATCTGTCATAGTTATTTACAGAGTTTGAACTGTCACATGTGTTTATAAGCTTTTATATGCCACAATAATTTACAGAGTTTGATATGTCATATGTACTTATAAGGTTTATCGGTCCCAGAATTTTACAGAGTTTGATCTCTCATGGATATTTATAAGGTTTATCACATGTATTTTTATTATTGGTGTCACAAGTATTTATAGAATGTTCTATTACGGGTAATTACAGAGTTTCATCTATCATAGATATTTACAGAGTTTGTTGTAGCACGAATATTGGTCATGAATAATTTCCGTTTTTGTTTCTCAGTTTTATTCTTTTGAAAGTATAATATAAATAGAAAGTGTCGTAGAGCTATCTGATAAGTGGCAAGTCATCGAAAATAATGGTAAATATAAAAATTGAAAAATATAAAACTGCAATTCATCTTTTGAAGAATAATGATAAACAAAAAGCAAGAATTGTTAATGACTCAATAAACAGCTAATCGAAAAAAATAAAGATAGGTTTCTTTAGGTAAGGAAAACCAATGACAAAGTGAAAATCATTTCTCGTGTGTTGTGTTTCGTATTTTAAGACTTCATAGGACTAAAGTGATGTTTACGTTAATGTAATTACGCATGGAGAAGCTAAAATTTTCATTTTTTGATATTTTTAAAATGTGTCTCAGTATATAGTCTAGTCAATTTCATTTAGTTTCTTTTCGTCTTTTTATCACTTTTGTTGTTAATTATCTCGTGTTTTGATAATTTGCTGTGGTTGATCTAGCGATTACTTTCTGTACATTACCGCCTTAGTAAATTACTTTCTCTTTTAATTAAAGAAGATTTTTTCGAAATAAAAAATGTGATCAGAATCATTATGGTGGACACAGAGCATATCAAATGTGTTGTTTTAGAAAAAAATTATTTCTGTGTTCATATCATCATTTATTTAAAATTCTACATTATCATCCTGAAAACAAAGATTTCTTTTTGTTTTTTTTTGTAAATCATTTCACCTCAAGCAAGGTGGTAATGCCACTGATGCGCAGGGTGCTACATAGGAGAAAAAGATTAGATAGGAGGAGAAAAAGAGAGAGACGAACCAGAGAATGTAAGAGAAGGGAGCAAGAGAAAGAGTAGAATAGAGGTGTGATGACAGTTGCAAAGGTAGAGAGAAAAGAAAATATATACAGGGTAATGTAGAAAGAACTGGAGTCAAGTGTTTAAGAGATAGATATTGACATTGCATTTAAATTCCTGGAGGTCGTAGCCGTCAGGAAAGCAATAATATAGAAGAGAAGTGCGAGAAAAGAATATAGGCGGGAAGTGCGAGAAAAGAAGCTGATGGAGTAGAGTTGTCGGCTACATTTGGTTAATCTAACTGTGAATGGGTGGGACCCAGTTGTCAGTTTGGTTGCACAAGTAAACTCATGTGGCAGGGGCACCAGTGACTTAAGTTCGTCGGAGCAGAAGCCATGAAAATATTTATAGAACAAACAGAGGGAAGCCACATACCGTCGGTAAGAAAATGACTGGAGTCGAGCCGCCAAGTCGATACCTATCACATCACTGATTCTTCTTTTGAAACCTGTCGAGACCATACACATGAACAGCGGGGGTACCTGACCATATATGACAGCAGTATTCCATGCACGGACGGATGTTTGATTTGATTTTGATGTGCAAGATGGATTCAGACAGAAAAAAAAACATTCTGGCATGACTCAGTGATCCAACGTTCCTAGTAGTGGATTTAGCTATTGACTCAATGTAATGGTTCCACTCGAGATCGTAAGATAGGGTAAGGCCGAAGAGGTGCAGTGTATTGCTTTCAGGGAGACTCACTTGGTTCATGTCTGTGGGAAGCAGAAGGGGTTGCCTGTGATGATTGACATACAGCAGTTTCCGTCTTAGACGCAATGAAATTTACAAGCCACTTCTTTTTCCGTTCAACTACTGAGTGTAGATCCCTTTCCAGATCAGCATCAAGATTATGTTTGTCCGCCTCACCGGATTTTTACCTATGCGAGAGTAAATTGAGGCACTTGATCACGTCTTGGAAATCATTTATGAAAATAAGAAAAAACGTCGAACCTAGGATATATCCCTAAGGGACACCAGCATTTGTACAGTAGGATGTGGAGCCATGCCTATTCAGGACGACCTTCAAGTGATGCTGGAATAAAAATATATAAAGCGAAATGTACCAATCATGGCAACCAGTCTAATATGAGTATACTTCGCACATGCGTAACACCGACTATGCGTAAAAAGGCAACAGATATTGATTAAACCTGCGCATAACCTTGAAATAACCGTATCGAGTACCTCTGTCCGATGAAGTAGTCTTCTTACTGAGTGCATTTTAAAGGGTCGTGAAGTGGCTCCCATGTCGTGTTGGCTTCCTCAGTATTTAAACGGAAATACAATTCTCTCAAAATCTGGCGATGATGCTCTTGAACGGATTTGTCAAAATACGTCACAACCAGAGGAGACTTTCTAAATGAGTTATAATTAAACAAAGTGCAAGTAAATCTGTTTAGTAAATTGTGAATTTGTCAAAACAAAAATGTAAATAATAACACTTCCAATCACTTAACACTATATGCTATTGCGTCACATAATATTATTATTATTATTATTATTATTATTATTATTATTATTATTAGAAAACCCGATAAAAATTTCACGATGTTTCTATTTAAATTATCTGGAATATTATAATTCTTCACTCTTAATGATTAAATAAGCTCATGACGAGTTTTACAAAAACAAAATATCCGTAGATATTCTCCTGTCACATCTTAAACTATTTGAGCTTAAAAACTTTCACAAAATAATGAAATAATAATCCTAATCCCGAATGCTGGTCGTTATTTAAGAAGTGAATAGAAATTAAAATATCTAAATTTGACGATTTTTTCCATTTCATTACAACAGCCGTTAAAAACTTCTATCTTCAATAATTTCTTTCTTTTATTTTTCCCACTGGAATTAAGTAGTCTTTTCGTCTTTCAAGCAATTAAATAGAATAGTCGATTAATGAAAAGGTATTTGTAGGTGTTGTTTAAATCAGTCACTCGACTACACTCATACAGTGTTACACAAAGAGTCTTGTCTGGAGTGTTAATTTTTAAAAGTTTAGTGCACATGAATTAGATATTTTATAGATTATAAGTCTCTGCATTAACAGTTTGGATCATCCTTAATGGCATAAACCCATTTCTGAAGGTTGTCTTTGCAGAGACCACAGTTGTTCGGAGGCAATTCAGGCAGGTATAAAAGAGCCAGGCCTTATTATAGCAAGGGGGCTGGGATTCTGTAGAACTTAAATAGAGCTTGTGTTTCATGTTAAGGTGTCTGCATCACAGAAACAGTAACAATGAGATTTGTAGTTCAGCGATTTGACTGAATATATAAAGTTGCGTTTTGTCTTGAGCCTCTATGTAATTAAAGTGATTTACAGCTTTAGTTTCCAGCAAACACTTCTCAAGTTGGAAGTAGAATTTTCTTCTGATGTAATTGGGATCTATAACCTTAAGCAAAAAGAGAACATATACTTTGATTGGCTTGAGGCACCTACTCATTTATCTGCGAAAGGCGTTTTTAGCATTGTCGATTTTTTGCGTGTGGTCATCTACTCCATTCTGATGAGGCATTTCTGCTATGGAAACGCTAGGGCTGTGGTGCGAATAGTACCAGCATGGGAACTCTATCTGGCGTAATTTAGCTTCTTTGGGATGTTCTTTCTTGATCTGACCTCAGTTTAAATCTTTGCTGCTTTCCTTGTATGCAAAGCACTTATCAAGAGTGACGCCCCAAGTACACTTCAAAGTGTACTATAAGCGTTTACATAACAGTTAATCTTCAGTTGGCTGTTAGGTTTCATGTTCGTAGGTAGAAAGTACTGATCTGGGTGTTGTCAGCGTTTGGTTCTTAGGTCGTTGAAAGCGTGATTATGGGGTGAGTGAGGTCCTAACTACCTCAAAAGATTGCTTCTACGATGCAATGCAGAGACTATCTATATAAATGTTTCTAGTATTTGGATGGGTGGGCTGATCTTTTGTGCAAATATTAAAGAGGGTAAGAGCAAGCACGCTATCTTAGGGGTGATCATTCTTCTATGTCTACCAGCAGCTGCAGTTTCTAACTGCGGTATACAAAGAATCAACTGTTCATTCCTTTCTTTCTAGCCAAATCTTTGTATCACAGACATTTCTCTTAATAATAATTCTAAAATAATTCAGCAGACAATTTTATTTTGTTTAATTTATAATAATTGGATTTTTGACGAATGCCTTACTCGTTTGGTACTTTAGGTCTGAAAAATGAGGTTTTTTCATCCCTTTTCGTTTTTTTTTTTTTTTTTTTGGCCGGAAAGCATGATCAGCTAACACCAGCTGTGACAAGCTAAGACAAGTATAGACAAGCTAAGAAATGTTTAGTACCACGTCAATGCGTATGCCAAATTGGGTATATTTTGACCAGCTGCTTGATTGTACGCGATTAGGTTGCACATTAAAAACTGACCTTGTGATTTGATCAACATTTCCCGCCAAGAAAGCCAATTCATTGATGCATAATTTTTAAGGAATTAAGAGTTACGTTCTCACTAGTATCAAGAGACTAAAAACATACGATAAGGTTCAGTTCTTCTTCTTCTTCTTCTTCTTCTTCTTCTTGTACCGTGTCCTTTTATGACGTAGGCGATCATGGACTTCTACTTGGCCCTGTCTCTTGTCGCTCTCAACATATTTCTTCTTGGTATATCTCCGCCATCCATTTGTCTCCCTTTCCTTCTATTCGTTATGTGAGTATTATATTTTCCAGACCCACCTTCCTTATTACGTACCCCAGGAAGCTCAGCTGTCTCTTCTTTATATTAAGTATGCGTTTTCTTCTCGTTTACATCCTCTCAAACGTCTGGTCGTTGCTCACGTGCTCGGTCCATGATATTCTCATCCTTTTGTAGAACCACCTTTTGTAGAACCACATTTTTGCTGACTTTAGCCTCTTCTTCATCCTTGAAGAGATCGTCTAACATTTACTGCCATATAGAAGGACAGACATCATATAGCAGTCCAGCACTATAACTTTTGTTTCCAATGTGATTTTCCTCTCAGTACTCTGGTTAGCTTTTGAAATGCGCCCTTGGTCGTTGCAATGCGTGTTCGAAACTCAGCTTCGTACTTTAAATCCTTTGTCAGAATGCTCCTCTGGTATTTAGATGTCTTTACATGGTTTATTTTAGTTTCTCCGACCTTTAGTTGGCATTTCGGGTTCTTCTTTTTGCTGATGACGATACATTCAGTTTTCTTAAAGTTTATGATCATTCCTTTCTTCTCGTTTTTCTCACTGCCTTTCGTAGAAGTCCCTGAATTTTCCTTTGCGTGTCTGCTATCACCACTGTGTCATCCACGGATCTTATATTGTCGAGATTATGCCGCCACTCATAAATCCTAGCAATGATTTTATTTTTCTCTGAAGTCTCGTTTTATAAGTTAAATAAATCTGGTGAGAAAACACATTCTTTTCTTAGGCCTCTTTCTATTTATTGTATATCTGCTGAATTAATTCTTTATCTGTACGCAAGCGGTTTGCTACCAATATAGCTTCTTGATTATCCGCATGTCTTTTCCAAAAATGTCACGAAAAATAAAAGAGAAATGCATAGAAAATAAAAAAACAAACAAAATAAAATATATGCTCAGCAAGGGATGTATAAACATCCAAAGACTGAAAGCTCATATTAGAAAAAAAACTTCAGCGATGAGGCGAATATATCAGAGATCTATTCCACCTCAAGAGAGAGCAACCGGCCATACACAGAAATAATGACGAACCAGAAATATTAAACACCGAAGTTGCACCGACTAAATTTACCAGAAACAAGGCATCAAGATCAGATGGTATTGTAACAAATATGCTTACAGCCTTAGACGAATTCGGCGTAGACAGGATTAGAAAAATAATAAATGAAATCTACAGCAGTGGCGATATACCAAAAGACCTAAGCAGATCAACTTTTATAGCACAACCCAAGAAGCCAAGTGCAAAGAAATGTGAACTCCACAACTTAATGAGCTACATAACAAAACTCATCATCAGGATTCTAATGAACAGAACGCGCAGCAGAATCGACCCCAAGATGGAACAAAGAAAATGCTGATTTGTTAAAGACACTGGAACAAGGAAGGCGATATTTATGCCCTGAAGAAGCAATACAAATTCAAAGGACGTGTACCTGTGTTTTATAGATTACGCACAGGCATTCGACAATGTACACCACAGAAATGTAATAGAGATGCTCGGCATCCTCGAAATATTCGGAAAAGACATTACAGTCAAGAACCTTTACTGCCAGCAAACAGCCTGCATAAAATTAATTCAGCGGATATATAAAATAGAAAAGAGTTTGAGACAGAGGTGTGTTTTCTCACCAGATCTATTTAACATGTACAGCAAAACAGTTCCAAAAGAGCTAGAGGTTCTGCCAGGATACATTAGCGGCTAAAGTTTGAACAATATGGGTTACAATGTTGATAGCAGATATGAGAAGGAAAATACAGGACATTATTCAAGAAAATTAAATGCATAGACATCAGTTAAAAGATCTCCCCAAAATGACAACTACAGATCGGCGATATTAATATCAAACGGGTGCAGAAATTTAAATACCTAAGAAGTGTTCTGGCAGATGATGGAGAGTGTGACATTGACATCTGAAGGACGCATTTCAAAAGTTAAACAGAATATTGAGAGACAGGAAGATTTTGTTAAAACAAATAAATGGATACTAGATTGTTATGTGATATTTGTCCTCCTATATGGCAGCCAAAGCAGGGCAATCTTCTCAAAGTTGAAGGAGAGACTCAATGCAATAGAAATGCAGTTCTACAGAAGGATGCTAAAGATACCGCGGACCGTTCTTTTCAAAGATGAGAGACTCGATGCAGCAGAAATGTGATCCCAGAGAAGAATGCTGTGGATGCCATCGACCAAACAAGTAAGCAACGACGAAGTTTTGGAGAGGATAAAAACGAAAAGGAAAATTATACTTGGCATTACGAAGAGACAGGTTTCTGGGACACATAAAGTGGAAACATGGCTTGAAGAATCTAATACTCACATGATGGATAGAGAGAAAGAGAGCTAGGGGAAAGCAGCGTGAAACATACTTGATGAGCTTAAGCAAGTAGATGGAAGAGCGAGATCTGGGAAAGATATCAAGTGGTAAAAGCTTAAGAGCGACAAGGGTAGGGGCAAATAAAAATCCATGATCGCCTACGTGCTGAAAAGGCACAGTACATAAAAAGGAAGAAATGAATAAACGGCTAATTCTGTTTATCCATGTGTATCAAACCCCTCTAACTCGGGCCACATTGTTCTACATAGACATATAATGGCTTTTAAGAATCAGAATGATAAGGGTATTGAAAATCTTCCCTCCCTCATGGAGTGCTTTGAGAAACTCACATTTATCTCTTCAAAATTATAATTGCTGTTTTCTAAGCTGGACCAGAAGTCCCTTTAGTATTGGTCCGAGGATCCAATTGGCCCTCCACAGTCTTCTTCTTCTTCTTCTTCTTCTTCTTCTTCTATGTGCCCTGTCCCTTCAGTACGTAGGCGATCATGGTTCTCCACGTCTTCTTATCCCTTGTGGCTCTTAGTATGTTTGCTTCTGTTACTTCTGGCAACCCCCGTTCCGTCATCCACCTGATCAGACCCTGCAAATATGTTATTCGCTGCCTTCTTCTGTCCCTCTTTCCTTCTATCTGGCCAGTCAGTATCAGGTTCTCCAAGCTCTCCTTCCCCATTGCGTGTTCCAGGAACTTCAGTTGTCTCTTCCTGATGCTCATTTCCTTTTTGTTGCCATTCTTTCCAACACTTCATCGTTGCTTCCACGATATCCGCAGCATCCTTCTGTAGAACAACATTTCCGCTACTTCCAGTTTTGTCCTCA
This sequence comes from Ascarosepion bandense, assembly GCA_037127315.1. Classification (NCBI taxonomy): domain Eukaryota; kingdom Metazoa; phylum Mollusca; class Cephalopoda; order Sepiida; family Sepiidae; genus Ascarosepion; species Ascarosepion bandense. The sequence goes on from JBBBDQ010001211.1 coordinate 1,009,448, forward strand.
TTTTGTCCAGCATTCACTGCCGTATTGAAGAACTGACATCACATAATAGTTAGCTTAAAATTCCACAAAGAGTATAGTTTGGGAAATCTTTGGCAGAAGTTTGCTAATTGTAATTTAACGTACCTCTTGTGGATACTTCTACCGGAAAATTGATTATAAAATGAAGCGCACAAGGAATAAAACTTTACAGGCAGCAAGAATGATTTTTGTGTTATATTTTAGTGAAGCTCGGATGTTGTGATAAACAAGCTCTGGTTTTTTCACTATTAAGCAAACAAACATGTAATTTGTTTTAAAGGAACCTATTAATTTCTCATGATTAACATTTCAACTACTGTCTTAAAGCATCAAAACTGATTCTGCTCCGGGTAGATTTAACAATTAAGCGATCAAACACGGACTAATTGCATCAAAAGTAAATGGTCTTTTTTCTATTTTTCCTGAAGATATTATACCTTGTCGCGAAATTCAAATTACTTACTGTAAAACAACATAACATTTGGCAGAAAATATTTATCACAGTTGTTTGTCTTTTAACTGAGAATGCTTGTTTATATGTCTTCACGAAAATTCATTTTATCGCTTCCCCAGTCATCATTTAGAATCAAGATATTGAGAAATTTGCAAACTTGGAGAGTTGAGTTCGATTTCCAGGTAAATTCGTTGCATTCACTTATGCAAAAATATCCTTGAGAAAGGTATTAATCCGTCTCTTCCTTCCAGTTATGGGTTAAATAATAGGACATATTGGGTTCTATAGCCTTGGCTGGCAAAAAGTAATGGCAACCTACTGCGGAATAACCTTCTCTCCAGTCAGTTATGGTTCTTTCCAGACATGATCGCATGTACGTTTATCATGTATGGCACTTAACTGAAAATAGCAAATAAGTTTCTTAATTTCAAATAAATTACTTTATAATTATATTCTCATCTGAACAATGATACGTTTTTTAATTATCTTTGCGATATTTTTTCATACAAAAAGCAGTAAAATTTAATGATATTTAAATTCAGTTTCGTGCTGGGTAGAATTATAAATACAAATCATTGATGAATCCATGAATATTAAACAAATTTCTGATCATCTCACTATGTATTGTGAGTTTTTACTAAGAGTATAGCCCTAATGAGTCTTCAAATTTATTATTTCCGCGAGAAAACTAAGTATTCTATTCTTTGTAAGATTTAATGGAAAATAAATCCTGATTTTTTATATAATTATGTGCAATATGAACAATACAAAGATGTAGCCTAAATTTGTTGTAGTCGACTTTCAACAAAGAGTATAACAAATGATAAAATTTCTGTAAAATAAACCAATTACACATTTAATTGGATTAATTGTTTCCAAATGATTATTTCAATTCTTAGCCAATTCTTTATTCAATTGATTGCTTTCCTGTTAAAATATATTAACTTATTCCTGTATGTGTAACGTTCTTTCAGAACAAGAGCTATCATGGCTATCCAGAACTTCATTTAATTGGGAGGAGACTTTATCATTCGGTAATTCTTTCAACAACTGAAATTATTCTTTATATATATATATATATATATATATAGTTGTCAGTCCGTAAACGGTGAGGATAATCCAACAAGATTTCCTTAATATAAAATATTAATAAGTAAATCCATATGAGGGCTCGATGGGTATTAACCAGAGCGATATTTCTTCCATGCCAGATGGAGTAAATATTGTAATAGGGTCTGATGAGATGAGCTGTTTAAGCTCATTGAAATGAACTATAGTTTATAACTAATATGACGTATTGAGTTTTCCTTTATAAACTTCACAAACTATACACACACACTCACACACATACATATATATATATATATATATATATATATATATATATATGATTTTTTTAATGTGAGTTATGACTATAGATACTTTGAGGTCATGGAATCATTATGATGTCTTAGATTATCATATTTGAGATATTCAGATGTTATTATAGGGGGAAATTCCCTATAGATGATGCAGTGTTTGCAGTAATGTACGTGTGATCCTGGTCACTTGATAGCACCTTCCTCCAGGAGGTTATATTTACACCCGTGAACAGATGGTCACACGAAGGTGACAAAGTAAACAAGCTAGTTGATTGATCTTCATACATTCAATGATTTCTGTGTATGTTACTTAATATGGTAGTTTAGTAAATATTTGTACCTTTATCCATTTTGTCCAAACTGTCATTCAATTATACATCTTATATAAAAAATTAAACAGAAAGGTCTTATCGGTTGGATTTGACAAAGTTTATGTCGATGAATTCTCGCCACTTAGATATATATTATATATCTGTTTGTGTTACGCTTACGTTAATTTAACGGAATAACTTCATCGTAGAGCACCCATTAAGATTGTTGAGCACTACAAATTTGTGTTTTCGTTTTAGTCTAGATTCATAGACGTAATCTTGAATATTGTATGCCTACACGCAAGTTTACAGGAAACGTCAGCAAATTCATTTTTTGTAAAATTTAGTTTAATGTCTAGTTTCCAATACTTCCATCAAAGTAATAACTTTGGATGTGTACGCTGTACACTTATAATTTCATTTTATATGATTTTCTGTAACAGATTATGAAAGATATTACAAAACGAAAAAAAAGCTTTTAGAAAAGATTAAACCTAAGTAATACCAATATCGCCATCTCTCGAAGAATAATAAATATACCAAGTATTTAAAAAAACTTCTCAACTTAAAGATCATAAAACGTCTGTTTTGCAATCAATTTTAGATCGATACCACCTGTCATCATTGAATCAGGTTTCTAAATATTCTTTCTTTCTTTCTTTTTTATTTAATTTGGTCAAAGTGGTTTATGTTATAACGAGACATGCCTCATTGAGTTATTGACTATTTTTTTCTGTTTATAACATTTTTTAACATTTTTGTTTCTAACCATTTTTAACATTTGTTGTTGTTGTCTTTTTCTTTTTCTCTTTTCCTTTTTTGTTTTTTTGTTTTTTGTTTTTTTGTTTTTTTGTTTGTTTGTGTTTTTGTAGTCTGCAAGTATTAAACAAATTTGGTCCTAGATGCCTTCAGTAAGAACATGATTACATTGCCAAGGACACGCGTGATTTGCGACGAAACATGTAAATCAATCTGATTGAGTTCTAATTAACTGCCTTGTTTGTAAGATCACAAAACTCAAACGAACAGTTATTGCTCTCGTCGTTTATTTTACTTACATTTTTACTGTTTTGTTTTCGCCGACTGCTAGAAAGACATGTTAAATTTGGAGGTGACGAAATTAGTTACTGAGGTTATATGATCACCTTGAAATCCATTAAAGACAAGTGGATGTTTAGTAATTTGACAAATACAATATAAAGGAGATCTCGCGGTTTCTATCTTCGTTTACCTTGTTTTCAAACTAGACATGTTCAACTGTGACTGTTGTTTTTACGTATTTTTGAATAGTATCAATAAACACTACAAACTAAATCAGACTAGCATTTTTTAAATAATATCAGTAATTAGATACATTTTGTGCTTGCTATTTTAACTTATTGAAATTGGTATTTAATCTATTAAAAGAATGACGAAAATATATCGGTTAAAATAACTTTTTGTTAAAATTATAAATAAAGATACCAAGTACATTTTTCTTAGAATAAAAGTCAAAATAAATAAAAGAAAAGATATTTTTGTTGTACATTTAAAACACCGAATTTATCACTTAGCTGTGTAAAAAAACACCAGTAAGAACTCTTGCATTCTTAACTATAATAGCCATTGCACTAAAAAGTATAAGTTAGCAGTAATAACGAACTTCTTAAATAGAGCACATCAAAATTCCGCCTTCAAAAGAATATTTTTGAGCGAAATAAAACACAGAAAATAAATATTAATCAAAAACGATTATCCAAACTATATCATTGTAAACAAATAAATTATTCTTACATAATATACATGAGCCCAGTATTAAAAAACAGACAAGAAAATCAACATAACTTTATTGTAACCAAATGCATAAATTATAAACAGGACGAAATTACTGTATGAAACATTAATAAACATCATATTCCTACCGTAATTCCTCAAAAGCATTAAAATTCATAATGTATTATAAAAAATGGAAAACTGCAAATATTTTGCTTCTAATCAAAATAACACCATGAAATTTAAACTAGCGATGACAAATATCTCAATGCCCTATATAAAATTGTTTCAATTGCCTATATTGGCCATACTACCACTTCTCTGAGTAGACACCTAAAATGTTTCCATCTAATAACAATAATAGTGCAAAAAGTTATTAACCCATAATTTACAAGAATCATTAAGAAAAACTTCGGTTGAAAATACAAAAATACTTTTAAAATCTCAATATCAAAGTCACTTCACAATAAGTGAGGCATTTTATATAAAACAATTTTCTCAAAACTACATTATTTAACAGTGGAAATGAAGTTTTGAAAGGTTTTTAAACATCAGACAAACGATTACATAATACCCAGCCGCTCACGTCACGTGATAGCTTTAAAGAACTCTAGTTTTCGAAAAACACAAAATTGCATTACTGTCAAAACTAAAATATGAGAAAAATAACGTCCTTGAGAATGGCTAGTAAAGTGGTTAAAAGCTCTTGTAAAGTCGAAAATTATTAAAACATTTTACACTCCTTGTCTACAGAAAAAAGAAAACAAGTAAGAATACCGTAAATCTTAAATAAAAAATTCATAGAAGCTTACTTGTCGGTCGTTTTTAACGAGAAGTGTTTCAATGAAAGATTGTAGCACAAATATATACATATATATATATATATATATATATATATATAGAGAGAGAGAGAGAGAGAGAGAGACAGACAGACAGACAGACAAAAACAGAAATACTTTTTAAAAAATTATTTCCATTAGTCACCCGAAAAATTATATATATATATATATATATATATATATATATATATATATACTAAATCATTTTCTCAAACAAGGCAATAATGCCACTAAATTTTAATTGGCAAGTAGAAGTGAAAGAGAATCAGAAGAAATTAAGAGAAGAACCTTAAACCCAATCTTAAACAAGTAATAAAGGATAAACCTCTAATCCTGATTAAAATACGGAGAAATGTGTGTCTTATATTTCATTTTCATTTTGATCAAATCTGCCCATACGAATCTATAAATACACTTCAAATATTCAAAGAAGGCAATTTAGGTTTATCGATAAGAAAAAGCCGTACATCCCCTTTTTTTTTCTTCTTTCCACCCAGCAACTGGATCAGTAGCAGGATAGACTAGGCTCATTAATCTTGGATAGAAACAAATCTATGAGAACAAAAACAACTTCATTCAAAATCGTGGTTGAAATCACCGGAAATAACTTTACTACATTCACAATATGCATTGTGGGTCAAACATAACAAAAAAAGACGAAACTGAAACGAAATTGTATTTCAATTATTATATACTTCAGTTTATTATAATCTACTCATATTTAATTTTTTTCAAATATACTCTATCATCGTCTAGTTTATATTCTGCTCCAATCTTTTGGAGCAAAAGTAAAGTTTATCCTTTTTTCACTGTTTGATATTGGGTTTCGGGATTTATCTAAAGTATGCTTAAACTCTCTAAACTGCGTCTAGAGATTATATGTAAGTTCTGAATTGGTATAAAAAGTTGCGTCTTTAATGTTAAAAGTTCTATTATGATGTTGTTTAGACTCTACTCAATATTATTAATTTAGATATATAGTGATAGAGAAAACTATTCTTTTTGGTTGAAAAAAATTTTACTAGGTTAACAAAACAGACTAGTTTAACTGTCAGTAGTTTATTTGCAACTATTTAATTTTATACTTTTTCATTATGATACCTTGTAAAACTAATGTAAAAAATAATATGAAAAGATTTTAAAACAAATTCTTCAATTTCTTAAAGGAAAAATATAAAAACATTTTATTTTAAAAATAAAAGATATATTAACAAAAAAATAAGAACCCCCTTGATTGCACAAATGCTTCTTTCTTTTCAATAACTCTTAGCAGCTTATTGTCAACATCTGATGTTATATTTGCAATTGTAGCGGCTGGTAAGTTGTTTGCAGCAACTTTAACTGCCTCCCAGAGGTCACATTTGCTTTTGAATTACCTTCCATTAGAAAATATATCTCTCTTGAGGATGTTCCACAAGTTCTTAATGGGATTCAAGACACAGCTATTTGAAGCACAGCCTATAAGATAATCTTCAACAAATCCGTTTTCTTTCAGCGGGGATTTAGTAAAATTTGATGCATGACCTTGTTGCATTGTGTTGCATGAAGATCATATATCTACGCTTGGCTAAAGACTGGTTATCAAGCCATTCAAAGAAATATTGCTCTAGAAAATCACAGTAATTTTTGGAATCTATTTTAACTCCGTCTTTCACTTTAAATAGACCCACGAGCTCATTACCAATAATACCATATCATGATCCCACCGCCGCCTTATTGGCGTTTAAAAGTTTCTTGAGACATGTTGCTTGCAAACCCATCCTCGAGCCCATCCATCGGGCCCATCAAGGTTGATCCTTGATTTGGCTGTAAAAAGCACTTTACTGAAATCATTTTTCATGTATTTTCTGCCCACAGCAATCTTCTTTCCTTATGTTTTTTGTTAAAATGAATTTCTTTATTTGATTTTTTACATCAGCAAACTTCCTTAATGTTTTGCACCTTGTTTCCCTTGACACCATAGGAATTCTAGAGGCCTCACATATGAACGCATTTGGGTTTCTTATTAATTCTCTTCGGATATGTGACAGATCTCGCTTTGTTAAATTCCTGAATTCAGCCTCAGACATTTTTTGGTTGAATTCCCATTTGACATATTTTCCAGATTGTTCGATGATCCCTTTTCAAATCTTTAGAAAGTTGAAGCGAAGACTTTCCTTTGCTAATTTCTTTGATTATATAATTCTTTTCATTCATTGTTAGTTCTTTTTTACGAGCCATAATACTAAATTCTGGTTCTTGCAAATAATTTCTTGGCACTGCAAATAGCTATAATTAGAGAAGAAATACTAAATATCAATCTGACATTGAAAATTGGGTCTTAATTGCTTTCATGGTTACTTGCTATACATAATAGTACAAATTATTTTATTGGATAACACATATCTATGAATTTTACATAAAATACTTGATAATACCTTTTTGCATATAACCTCTAGAGGCAGTTTATATTTAAAATGTCCGCCTAAAACGCTTAACATCTATTTTGTTCTCAATATGAGTAGATCGATTCGCCTATTGTACGGTTCACACATCTTCCAGTTCCTTTGAAGAGGGGTAGAGATTTATCCTTTGTTTCCTGTTTAGGATTGAGTTTAAATTTCCGTCTATAATCTGTTTTTTCTCTTTCGCTTTCGGTATCCCCTTTTGTCTTGGTGAGGTTTTCACCTTGCTTGAGGTGGTGCCTCTTAATTTCTAAACCTCTTAATGTATCCATCTTTTTCAGTCTGTTCAATTCCATTTATTTGGGGTTGGATTCTTCCTCTTATCTTCTTTTTCCTTTAATATATTTTTATCTCATAGACTTTTACCATCTTTCTAATTGTCTCAGCCTTCTTTAAATCATTCTGCATGTGTTTCTACGACATTCAGTCTTTTTACATTAATTCTACCTCACAGTATGTTTGTTTTAAATATTATTTCGTGAAAGTCCTTATTTTATTAGACAATCTGTTTATGCTTTTAAGAGTATTTTCCTGTCAACTGGTCTGAAATTTTGAGAAATTTTATTAAAGATAAATGCACTCACATTTATTATTCAAACATGCGTTCGCATTTGAATGAGATACCCTTGTTAGTTTCGACGTGCTTTAGACCAACTATGTTATAAACGGCCTTCAGCAAAGTTTGTCTTAATTACGTCTAATCAGCAAAGAAAACTGCAGTTTTGAATCCTGCTAGAGGAAAAATTTTCATATAAGATTTCTCAAGTTTTAAGTCCGTAGACGAAATAAACAACTATTTTAATAAAAGTAACCGTGACGTCTACTCATATATAGGCATTGATTAAAAATAACGTTTTTGTGAACTTCTATCCCCCGGCCGAAGTATATGGTTCTTTCCAAAATGTTTTTTAAAAAAATATTTTATTTTTAGCTTACACGCTGTTACCATGCGTGGGTTGTTAGCTCCTTAATTGTTGACATCTAAGTCCTTTTTTTTTTTTTGCATTTCTCTAAGAAGTATTAATTTTACTTTTCCTTTATACGTCTGTACATTTTATTGTACATTTGGTTTTTGTTTTAACTTGTTAGAAATTTCTGTGGCTTTTGGACTTTAACTAAGTTAAAACTTCGTAATTCTTTATCCTATTCTTTCTCATTTTTCAATTGGAGTAGTTAGTCCCTACTATCGTTTGGTTCATACACCTCCCACCTCTATTGAACAGGTGTAGAGGCTTATTCCTTGATCCCTGTTTAGAAAGTTGTTTCCGCAACTCTTTCTCTTCTCTGACCTCAGTATTGATGCTACTGTAATTTTCCTGCGATGTGAGCGGTCGGTGGCAACGTCTCTTGATTGTGAGGGCACCGAGTTGGCAGTTTTCTGGTTAATGTTTCCGACTGGTAGTTAGAAGCCCTAATTCTTGCGTAGCGTCAAGAGCGGCTGCTCTGATCAACAGTTGCATAATATCGGGGTTCTTGTAGAGCCATGTTGCGCATGGATAGGTGTCCCTGCAAGCGCTTTCGGCGGCAACCTCGAGGCCACACTTTACTGCAGCCCGCGCGAGTTTCCTTCCAGCGCATGTCGTAGTTAATAACCGACTGCCTCCTCTACACGAGGTCTCTCCTTACCAACTAAATTTAATATGAATAAACATATCTAAAAAAAATCTAAACCAGTCAAACTTAAATCACCTAAACCTCTTAACTTTTCTTTTGCTAACATCCTTGGCATGTGTACTAACATCTGTAGTGTAGAATCTTTCCTCCATGAAATTTCCCCTGACATCCTCGCGCTCTTTAAGATTAATCTCAACTCCTCAATCCCCTCCTCTGATTCTCTTGCTTACAGATTCTCATCCAACTCCACATTTGACTCGTCTGGAGTACCCGCACCCGACATCTCTATTAGAACCGAGGCTAAACTGAATGATGTTTACATTATCTCGTCACTGGTATCTAAGGTAATATCAAAACTCGACCCCCATAAGGTGAGTGGAAGTGATGGAATCCCGGTTATTGTCCTTAAGAAATGTGACCCTGAACTCTCATCTGTCCTCTCTAAACTCTATAATTACTGCCTTTCTGCTTTATGCTTCTTGTTTTCCTGCATGCTGGAAGACCTCTTCTGTGGTTCCTGTATTTAAGAACTCGGGGGAATCCTCAGACCCATTCAACTATCGGCCTATCAGCCTACTACCAATTATCGGGAAAGTGTTCGCTGCCATTATTAATGCTGAAATAGTTCCACATCTTACTGCCTATACACTATTCTCAGACAGGCAAGACTGCTTCCGCTTCGCTAGATCCACGGCCGATATGCTAACGACCATCACGGAGTACATATACCAGGCCCTTGATATGTCCAGCGAGGATCGTGCTGTTGCCCTGGACATCCCCAAGGCTTTTGATATGGTTTGGAAAGCTGGCCTTCTACGCAAGCTACAGTGTCATGGTATCACCGGACGCTTGCATGATCTTATTCAATTTTTCCTATCTAACCGCTAAATAAAGGTCGTCTTGAATGGGCATGGTTCCACATCCTACACTACAAACGCTGGTGTTTCTCAGGGCTCTATCCTAGGCCTGACCCTCTTTCTTATTTTCATAAATGATCTCCTAGACGTGATCAAGTGCCAAGTAGGCATCTACTCAGATGACACCACAATTTACTCCCGCATCAGTAAAAAATCCCGCGAGGCGGACAAACATAACCTCGCTGCTGATCTTGAGGAATGGGGAATAAGTGGCTGGTAAATTTCAATGCGTCAATCATAGCAGGCAACCTCTCCTACCTCCCATAAGTATGGACTAAGCGAGTCTCCATGAGAGCAATATACTACGCCTCCTCGGTCTTACCCTATCTCAAGTGGAACCATTACATTGAGTCAATAGCTAAATCCAGTGCTAGGAAGGTTAGATCACTGTGTCGGACCAGGATGTTTTTTCCGCCTGAATCCATCTTGCACATGTACAAATCAACCATCCGTCATTGCATGGAATACTGCTGTCATATATGGTCAGGCTTCTTCGCTGTTCATCTCAGACTTTTCAATAGGCTCCAAAGGAGAATCAGTAAAGGGATAGATACCGACTTGGTAGTTCGACTCCAGCCAATTTCTCACCGACGGGATATGGCTTCCCATCTGTCTGTTCCGATGAAATTAAGTTACTCGTGCCCCTGCCACATGAGTTTACTCGTCCCACCCATTCAGAGTTAGATCAATCAAATGAAGCCGACAATTCTACTCCATCAGCTTCTTTTCTCGCACTTCCCGCTTGTGGAACTCTATTCTTGCTTTCTTGACGGCTACAATCTCCAGTAATTTAAATGCAATGTCAATACCCATCTCCTAACAACTTAACACCAGTTCTTTCTA